>CM067373.1:161204307-161372771 GCA_034401795.1 Chaetoderma sp. LZ-2023a
CTTGACTTTTGACTGTTTGACTTCAAAATCGATAGGGTTCTTCGGACCATGAAGGACAAACTTCCATGCAAAAATGGTAATGATCCCTTAAATATAACGAGCTATCATCTGGAAACGCATTATTTTGTCATTAAATGCCACCGTGACCGTAACCTTTGACCGTTTGATCCCAAAATTGATAACTTAGGTTCTTCGGACACCCAAAACCAATTTGGTGATGTTTGCTCCAGTAGAGCTATAGTTATCCCACCGGATGGCCCGGTGGACAAAGCAAATGATATATAAACCAATATATCTATATGGGGGAAGAGGGGTGGGCATAATAATGATACCTATGTTCAGTGGCATAACCAGACTCACAAGTCTGGGGGCACAAAAACTAATTTTGATGTTTCAACACCTTGGTGGGTGTGGATGCTAGTGCATGATGGTAGCTGGATGTGGAGTGTGATAAGACTTAAATCTAGGAGGCAACTGCACCGTGTCCCAGTTTCTGCTTCTCAGGCAAGACAAAAATGGTCTTGCAGTAAGGTGTTTCTATCTGTGTTGCAGCAAGCTTGTGCTAACTAGTATAGCACATGAACAGCTTACAGCAAAATCATTTACAAAATTCTTAACAATTATCCTGCAAAATAGAACTTAATGTGGAGGTAACAATTCAGCAGTACACACATAGGTTTAGTACATACTGCTGACTCTGTGTTGTTGCTTGAGGGATGATAGTCTCTGTGCTATATCTCTGTCAGCTGTGTTCGGTCCTCCTCCTACTGGAATGTTCCCGCCTTTTCTTGAAATCGCACTCTGTGATTTCTGGTCAACATGCTCAGGATCATTTTGAGCAGCAATTCTCCTGGATTAATAACAAATAAAGCATTTCATCCAATAGTTTGTGGATTCAAGATTTAACGTTTCCATTGAACCTATCCATTTGCAGACCAAAAATACACCATCTTCAAAAATTGACATATGGAATAATCGGGTCTCTTACTGAACTAGTCATTCTAGTTGCAAATTTTCAGACAGTGTCTTCTCCTGGTCTGCAAATGGCCATTTTTAAAGACCACTGCAGAAGCAATTATAGTTGACTTGACTAATAAAGGGTTGAGAAAGTAAAACATCTCAGGCCATAGTGCAAGTTATGCTGATAATTTCGCTTCCTGAAAGCAAGGGCCGGTTTCACAAAGGAAGCATAAGTTATTCCTGGTATAGGTAATGTCTTTTTCAATAGCACATACACTAATTGACATGATTGAGCACCTGATATGCCTGATGTACTGCATGTAATAGACAGATAAAATTCTCTCACCGTATACATAGAGAACTCAATTAGATAATTAACCATTTCATACATAAATTCGCCAGAAGACATTTACTATAAGTTATACATGTTGTCAGCTGAAAAGGGAAAATGGATTCCTGGAAACATATTGCTGGCATGTAACAAAATCTATTAAAAATCAATTTTCTTACTCTTAGATTGTTATGTGACAAAGAGTATAGGTTGACATCACAATCATAATTGACAGAAATATTCCATCATGAACCTGGAATTGTTCGCCAGTTGTACGAAGCTTTTTTCAGCTGCAATCAGTTATCTTCAGGCTTCTCCACTGTCTTGTCCATTTCAGCATCCTAAGCTCCTTTACATACCTTTCCAGATTTAGTGGTCTTAGATTACATTTTTTAGATTTGATCGCAAAACACTGAGCGAGATGGTATTATGGCATCTTGCATGTCCTGTGCCTGCCTGATACTTGTAGGTACCTAGTACTGAAAATGATAACACTTTCTGAACTGAAGTTGTCGCTGACATTCAAAGAACATGTCCAGTAATTGACCATCGCTGGTGCGCTACCCTCACAGAATGGAACTTTGTTGCTCAGTTTGCACAGTTCTGAGTTTAAAATTAGGCTATGTGCAGGGCTTGAGATACAGGACATTTTGGGGAAGTCATGACTTCAAGCTGTTGTCTCTGGATCTATATTTTTGGGAGTCAATTCATGTTTCACAGTAAAATTGCCTATTTAAGGTGAGCATGGTAAAGATGAGTGATACCCCTATGTCCGAAATCCATTGGGAATATACGATTGAGCACAATCAATAGCTGTCCATTCTGAACATGGTATTTTCCTGATAACAACCAGCAACTGTATTACTGTAAAGGTCTGTGAGATCACCGGCTATACAATACTGCCTGGTATTATTCCAATATCCTGATCAAGGGCACATTCAGAAAATCTGATCAGGGGGTGGGGGGAGGCATGACCTAAATTATGGGGTTTCATAGATACTCTCCTGAAGTAATCTCTAAATCTCCATGCTCTCACCATTATTTCCTGCAGGTAAATATGTACATTGAATTTGTAGTGACATTATTCTATTTTCATTTGGAAGACTCCTTTTCTTGCTATTCATACAGAAATTATAAGCTAGGGCGAATTTAGAGGGGTGTACGTCACCTCTTCCCCCCTTTAAATCCACCCCTGCTGATCGTATAAGCCATGATTACATACATAAATTTAACCTTAGAATTTCTATAATAACATTTGTAAAATTAAAAAGCTTGATTGAACGAGTTACACATTTCATGTAGGAATAAAAATGGACATTGACACCAAGACACTTAGAATTCCTGTTACCAGATTGCGATTTTCAAATTATGAACCACAGTAGTGACATGGCATTGACAGGGAATCGAACCCACAACCTGCGAGAATCATAGCCCACAAACGCTTCCACCACACCAACGCCGCAAGACAAAAGTCTTACTTTGCCGGTGAAACTTTCACAAGTGGGTTTCTGATACACAGTGGAATTCTCTGGTAGTTGACATGGACATTCCTGTGCTTTTTCCAATTCAAAATACACCCATACATCCCTTATTTCAAGCCCTGGCTGTGTGGTATGTGGTGATTCATGATGGCTCACAAATGTTTGCAATGATTAGAATCGAGTTTGTTCAGATGGGCCATTGGAGCTGCCACGCTGTCTGTTGTAAAGCATTATTGATAATATCTTTATTTATAGAGGGTACATTGAGACACATGTAGCATTGTCTATGTGCATCTTGACTTTCATGCAAATTTTAGAACCAGAAAGACTGGAAAGAAATGTTTCGTGTTACACAATGATTTGCAATGTGGGATGAAATGCAGAGGAGTGAGACCAAGATTCTGCTCTTCCTCCACTTCTCCTCGCCTCTGACCTCAATACATTCATCATTTTCTTCCTTTGCATCGGGCAGATACACATGTGTGAACTCCATTTTGCGGTCATTCACGAAGAGCTTTGTGGCTTTGAGATGTTTTCCAGCTACCGGATGCAGTTCATCGACGGACCCTTTTCTTCATCAATGAAATCACTATCATCAACATACTCCATCTCTAATGGAATGTCTTGCTGAGGTTACACGGCTTGGTCTTGTCAAATGTTCTTAAACAGATGATAGAGCTGCAGCGAGGTATTACAGGTAGAGCACTAGTGACAAACCATCTTCCTGGGGATCCAATTCACCTTTCCAGAGTACCCAGCCATCATATGACATCATAATGAACTGCGTGGCGTGTACAATGACATCATAATGAATGATGTCATGAATGACGTCGATAAGTATGTCACGAACGCATATTCGATGACGGTCTATGGGCTATTGTACAAATTGTTTGCTTTTACTATTTAATAAATATTCTGTTGAATATTTTGAAACTAATTTGACTGGGCGCTGTTGCTGCCTATGGCAGCAACAGCACCCAGTCTAATTAGTTACAAAATATTCAACAGCTTCCCTGTATAGTTTTCAGGAAATTGATAGCTAGGGCATTCGGGGATCGATCAATCCAAACACGGCGAGGTGTGGGTGGAGCTTAGCTAGTGATGGGCGGGGCATTGCTAAAAATGGAAAGGTCAATTGATGTCAAATTTTGCCGGCACTGATTGAATCCATTGAACGGGTTAAAATGCTTAATGCTTTAATGGTCAGGATTGGCTAGGAAAATGTAAAAACTCTAAATTTTGAAATTAAATTGATGTAGACACCAACATCTTCCAGCAAAATTGTTGAAAACTGTACACCAGGTTCTTTGATACCGACACAGTAAAAGATAGAATATTGACATCAGTGTGCTAAAGGTTAATGTACGTCCATGAGTCGGACTCAACAATTGAGTAGGGCTGGGCACATGTACACATTCAGGTGACGTGTACACGTTTACGAGTTCTGGAACCATGTACACATTCAGGTGACGTGTACACGGTTACAAACCTGATAAATTTATAAAATATACATATTTATGTGAAATATGTAAGATAGCCCTCAGAGAAAATTATAGATATTTTTGATAAATTAATTCTCCGAATTTACCGCTGCGCTCTCTATCTGTCAACGCTGTCCGATTTCCGAATTAACCCTTTAACACCCATGCCTGCCAAAAACACGGCTCCTACAGTGGTCTTGAGAAACGTCAATTTGCAGACCAAGAGGAGACAGGTTTTGTTTTTAAATGTTACCACTGCCAGTCATTGCTATGTTAAATTTTCAGAAACAATAATCTCTTGGTCTGCTCATGGGGATTTCCATGAGAAAATTGAAATTTTCTTGAACAACTTAGGACAGTCAACGCTGTTAACTAATTATCCACATGTAGCATTGATTAAGCGTGCAGGGATTCCTTTCAATAACCTGTACCCCTTGTCAGAACACATAGGTGAGAATTACTGTTGAGTGTTCAAGCGTGATCTGATCAACTCAGATTATCACGATGAATGCCGTGGTGTGAGACACTTATCTAAGCTCACAGTGGACTGATGACCGCCAGGCTTTGGTCAACTCATTAAAGGCCAAGTCGGCCAAAATGGTCTCTATAGTGGTCTTGAGGAATATGTCATTATAGAAAGGCTATTTGCATGTCGAGAAGAATATTTTTGTAAATTTATCGCTGTACTGACTGACTCACCGAGTAAGCCAGTCATTCTAGTGGTAAGTTTTCAAATAGTTATCTTGCCTTTGCCCACAAATGGACATTCAGTAATGAGAAATTTCGATTTTCTTAGCCAATCTTGACTATCAAAGGGGTATCACTGTTTCTTGATATTGATCTGTCCCAGACAGGGGTCAAATTAGAATTTTTTAAATAGTCGATAAACAAGTTGCTCAATCTTGTGTCAAATTAACCATATTATGGCCAGGCCGGCCAAAGCGGCCTCTGCAAGGGTCTCTATGAATTTCCATTTGCAGGCAAAGAAGATTAGTTTTGTAAATTTACCAATGCAATGAGTGGCTCGGTAACCAAGCCAGTCATTTCAGTGGTAATGTTAAAAGATATTTTTCGCTTGGCATGCAACTGGACCCTGATCAAGGAAAAGTAGTATTTTTCATTTTCGTTTTAATGTTAAAGCCAGCCTAAACATCATCTACAGTGATCTTGAAAAATATCCATTTGAATGACACCAAAATGCTCTTTCTGTAAATTCAAGTGATAATTTTACAAAATAGTCTTCAAATGATCTGTAAATAAACATTAAAGGAGCCCAAAAATGTTATATTTAGTTAATGAAAATGAGTAGCATTTTGAGCGCTTTGAAGCGCTGTTGACACAGGGGAGTCAGGTGTTAATAAATCGTTATTTTACTTTCCAACCCCACCATATTCCACCAGTTTACACTTAATAATAAGCTACCGGTAAATAGATATCATATTATTACTCATTTTTGCAGCAGAATGGCAAATATGTGTACAGGTTCATTAAAACTAACGCGTACATGTGTACTGGTATTGCTCCAAATTCACACCCCTACAATGGAGGTATCCAGTTTTAGTTATACCAAGTCGATCTTCAGCAAAGCTCCACCCGCACATCACCCGTGTTGAGATCGAATGATCCCTGAACTCCCAGACGATAAATTTCCGGAAACTATACGGGTAAGCTGTTGAATATTTTTAAAGTAATTTGACTGGGCATTGCTGCTGCCTATAGGAAATATAAGAGGTTTTGCCCCTAATATCGGAAATAAAGGAAATACTCAACGAATAGGACTATATAGGAAAATTGTAATATTGGAGCAAAAAGACTTCTAGGCCTGAAAACCTTAAATTTACTTAATTGTCAAATCCCTCGAAGCCATTATCTTCGTGACAGTCATCTCCTGGTCATATGTCAGGACCTGTGCAGCAGCAGATTTTGGCTGGTATGGCCACTTAAGGCTTAAAATTAAATTATGGCTTCAGAATGAAATTTAGATATAATTATGAAGGGATTTATTCAGTTATATTAGGGTCCAGATTCTAATCAAATGACAAAGACTCACTTTTTATATGCCTCGGGAGGTGAGTGCCTTGCTGGTTCACTAGGATTCACTTTCCTATTAAAGATAATGAATAATTGTCTTTATCTATTCATCACATCAGGATCCTGCTTATAAAACCAAACAAGAGGAAGAGAGATTGCCCATTGCACAATTTTCAAAAACTTATACAATGGGTTTTTTTAAATCATGAATATGATCCAAGTCCAGATGTTAAAGCTGGATCACGACCAATGTCTGGAAATCCTAGTTTATGATAACAACCTTTTTTTTCTTAAAATTTTAACCAAATCGGATTGATAGATTCCAAGATATACAAAGATCTGGAAATTGATCCAATCCAGATCCAAGTTTCTAAATATGAATCATGACCAAATTATTGAACTCCTAGTTTATTTTAAAACTTTCTTGTGTTAAAATAGGAGCCAAACTGAATCTGTAGTTTCTGAGAAACACTTGCAAACATACCACATGCATGCACGCACACATACACATGCATGGACACACACAACACATACACAACACATACACGCATGCACACACACACAGCACATACATGCACGCACGCACGCACGCACGCCCACACACACACACACACACACACACACACACACACACACACACACACACACACAGGTACGCACACCTGCATCTACGCATGCACACATAGACCTGAATGCAATACCCTAGCTCTTCCCCTACAGGGTAATAGTAATTACAAATTTGGTACATGTGGATTTTGAAAACAATCCTAAGCATGCAACAGCTTTCAGAAACAATATTTTCAGAATGAACACCAAGTTTCATACAAAGCAAATTTGAAAAGTTGACAATTCAGTTCAGTACAAGTGTTAAAACATAGCTAAATCGATAATTGTACATATAATTAATTTGATTGCAGATCAGCTCAATACTGAACTATTGCATAGTACCGCTTACATTTTGGTTACTATCTATATGACTTGATTTGAGAATAAAATGGAAATAATTGCGAATACGAATGTGCAATAGGTTTGGCAAAAAATTTACAGACTCACTGACTTATACCAATTACGAGTCGCAATAAAAATATATGACTTTTCATCCAAATTGTTTTGAAATTAATCTATAAGTAAGTCGATTAATAGAATTCATGCATTGCTATATTGTTTGATCTATCCACTTCTCTTGACTTATCCATACATGTACAACGTATATAGATTCACTTACCCTGTTAAAATATCAAAACACTTAGCACAAACGGAATGTTTCTCATTGTTCTTCTTGGGAATTGGTGCCTTCTTGCCAAGACAACCTTTACAGAAAATAGCACCACAGTTCTTACAGCCACGCTGGAAATAAGAAATGAAATGCTCTTTATACCAGGGTTGGCAGCAATTTCCCGATTCGGGAAATACCGGTAAATACTACCCCAGGAAATACTCCAAAAAGTGGGAAATACTGGGAAATACTCCAATTAAAGGACAATTCCGGGATTGGTAAAAGTGTACTTTATTTGAGACTATTATATGACTAACATATTGGATCCTAAATAAAAACAATAGACAAATAACACGAGTAATTATACCATCGTAAACATGGGATTATTTTATCTCCCGGGCGGCGCCATTTTCTTGCAACGAGAGTGAGATTTCACGAGATCCTGACGTCATCCCCGCACCAACACTATCTTTGCTGAGCATGAAGGCTGTACAGTAAATATGTATATACATGGAGGCCTAACATGTGCTAATTTGTAATCGTTAGGACATTGTTCAGTTAAGCTATTACGTTTTTCAAGTAATTCCAGTATCCGAAGCCGGTGAGGAATCGTTAACCCCTCGACCGCTGAAGCACAGATTCTATTTTCTCTATCCTATCAGAATGTGTTCATTTTGATAACAATGCTGCTGTAAGTCATTGCTGTGCACGACAGCAACATGTTACAGCAATATTTTTTTTTCTCAAAATGTAACCCGCACTATCTCTGTAAGTAGGCTATTACGCATTTTACACCATGCAATAAGGGTTAAATGAAGTGGCACACTTGACACGTGCGTATTGTCAAATTATTCAGCCGTCTCAAGACACCGCTATTGCGTGTGTCGCAGGCAGTGTAAATATATATTCCAAGAAAGCAAACGATATGATAATATTGCCGGAACCACAGAAACGATTGTAATAATTCTGATATCTACCTGTAGCTGCAAATTCGAAGATTTATCCAATGCTAGAGATGTTAGAATCGGCCTAGTGGGTCAAAAGATACACTCTGCGGGAAAAAATTAAGCCAGCAAAATTTCAAACAAAAATTTCAGGATCCGTTCTATCCATCATCCCATATCAGAATGAGTATTACAGCTACAAGGACAGAATTTACTGTGCCGAAGCTTTACAATGTTATCACATAATGGGAAAAATTCAAATTACTACAGCCTGCCGGGCAATAAGAAAATTCCCAGATTTTATGTCAAAATGTTAATTCATTTGGTGGTATCTCTGGCAATATTTATGTGAACAAAATTATAATTGGTCAGGCAAATAGCCATTTCTTTCAGCTTTAAGCACACTCCAATTTAATAACAATACGCAAAGATAGAGTCTGCAAGACAAAAAACATCTCATGCTGAATTTTACCAAATAAAGGGTAACATAATTCTCAGATCGTATCTTAGATGAATAATTTATTTTTATATATTCCAGTCTTTTGAACCTCTTCTCCGATATTAACATCCATTATATCATATTAATCCCGAGGTCGGCACCTATTTAGAGATCCTAGAATCATTGGAATCGCTCCAGCGGTTCGTTTGCTATTATCATTTACATATACTTCCTTAAAATATATACCCGCATCTATTGGCCTCGCTCCTGCAGTCATAGCGATAGCGGTGGTGCGGGGCTGATGTCCCTAGACGCGATAAAATGGCAGTGCCCAGATGTGCGAAAAATTGTCAATTTTACCGACTTTATCTAGCGATAGTTGGTTACGCTATTTCTATCTGGTCATTATTCTGGCGCAATTTCATTAAACATGTAATAATCTTTCAAATAAAGCACACTTTTTATCATCCCGGAATTGTTCTTTAATCAGATAGGTTAATATAGAAGCCCATATCTAATACACGGTGGCATATGAGATCAAGTAGGCACATCATAGTATGTTTATACCCTTTTTAACTCTACAGAGCAGATACAACACCTACCATTTAATAGTATTTATTGCACAAACAATGATGGTGGAATTTTTAGAAACGGTTTTCAGTAGAGACTGCTACAACAACTTCCGGTAAAATAGTTTCAAAACATTAAGAAACATTAGCATGCTGTACATATTGTGACATACAATACAAATCCATTATACTGCCTTGAATTCTCAGCTGATCAGAATATTGATTTAAAATAGAGATATAAGCTTAGATTACCAAACTATGCTGGTACATGTATCTACAAGTATTGTTTATTGAGTTAGCCTTAGATTTGTATGTAAATCAATCCTCTGAGCTAGGTTGTGTCCCACACTCAGCTTGTATACAGGTGTGATATTGCTTCACAATGGAGTGACAGCAAATGTGTCTAATTGGGGATTAACTGATTGAGGTGACAACACATTTCATTCTGTTATATATGATTATATACTAATATTATGTACTATTTAGTATTTATACTTTTACATGCTACATTATGACTGATTGAAAAAACAGACTCTCACATTATTTTCAACATATTCTGGAGATTTCAGATTTAAATAGCTATTACAATTTTAACATTTCTGCAGCTTCAGAATGAAATGTATTCAGTCATCATAGTATTAACTTAGATATAATGACATCCCAGAGAGTGAATTGGTTATTTAACCCTTTAACACTCAAATTTCTTCACAAATTTCAATTATCTCATAGAAAATATCTATTTGCAGATCAAGTATATTTTTGAAAATTTACTAGTGGAATGACTGACTCAGTTATCAAGCCAGTCATTCCACTGCTAAGTTTTAAAAAATAGTCTTGTCTTGGTCTGCAAATGGGCATTATTAGTACCACTTCAGAAGCCATTTTCGTTGACGTGAGTGTTAAAGGGTTAAAAGCCAGTACACAGCAATATAGGTAAAGATCTACTGAACTCCATGCAGATCATTAGACAGTGATTTACTGTCAAATATCCACTCATATCTCATAAAATTATAATGGTATTTCATTGGTTCTGTCTGATGTACAGTTAGAAGACTATGTTCCTGATGCATAGGTTTGTAACTTATGCATATATGTCATTAGATGATATTTACTAATCCTTGTCAGTATTTTCTTAAGCATGATAAACAACCATGAGGTTAAATATATAAACTTATCACCTAATATCTGAGTATTTCCCAATATTTCCCACTGCCCTGGGAATCCCTGGAAATTGCCACGCCTGTTTTATACATAGATCATTCAATCATTAGATTTTGAGATTTTCTGCAATTTCACATAAAAGTATGATTTTTATCAGCACATGCTCTCTAATTTGGAAATATCAAACATTGATTGAAATAATCTATGAATTGACATAAAAATACACCTTAAATAAACTTACCACCTGTAACATCCACTACCTGGTCAAAAAATGGATTCTGAGTACCGGGTACAGTGCCACAGGTTTTTAAAGGTGATGTATTAGTATTTGTAATTGCTACATTCAGCGTTGAAATGATGTCAATATCTCTGATTTGAGCACAAGAGGGTTTGTCACCAAGAATAATCACATAAATGAATCTGTTACAAACACAATTTAATTTAAGTTGAAAATGATGATCACGTCAAATTTAGCTTTCATTATAATTGGGTGGAAGCAAATAGAGATGCATGGAGCCTGTATCGCTCACCTAGAACATTGACATTTAAAGCAGAAAGGCCTTGTAAAAGAAAACTTGACCCTATAAATTTGTTGTCAGAATATCAAGGATTCTGGCGAGCTGAACCACAGAAATTTAAGTACAAATTGTGGCCAGGCATTTTAGGAGTAATATTTTAAACGATTTCCTGGACAATCCAAGAGAGCTTGTGGAAAATTGGCTATGGCTTCTTCTAAGAAAAACACTTGATAGATTTCAAAACATTTTGGCAGGATGCATAATTGGAGCATAGAGATGCAAATTTGGTCAAATGAAGCTTTCTGATTAATTTGTCTGGCGATTATCTTGGATTTTGATGCATATATATATGTATGTATTTTTTTTTTATTGACGCACTGGCAACGTGCGGCTTCAATTTCCATGTGCTAACTTAGCCGACAGTCATGCACCCATTAGTTTAATTTGTTGATCACCATCTCCTGGTCGGGGGATCGAACCGCCATCCTGCAACTCCGCATAGCATCAGCAACCAGGCATCTTTCCACTGGACCACCGCACCAAGACTAAAAAGTCAAGGATTGGCCGACCAGCTTTCACATGTCTGATATACTGACACACTGATGATTCATATGGGCCTATCTAGGGATGCACCTGCCACGATTCAATCCTAGGCTTTTTACGCCTATTGTACTCTGACTCCAGCATGGCTCTGGCAGTATATGTATTTTTTTTTTTTATTGACGCACTGGCAATGTGCGGCTTCAATTTCCATGTGCTAACTTAGCCGACAGTCATGCACCCATTAGTTTAATTTGTTGATCACCATCTCCCGGTCGGGGGATCGAACCGCCATTCTGCAACTCCGCATAGCATCAGCAACCAGACATCTTTCCACTGGACCACAGCACCAAGACTAAAATGTCAAGGTTTGGCCGACCAGTTTTCACATGTCTGATATACTGACACACTGATGATTCATATGGGACTATCTGTGGATGCATCTGCCACGATTCAATCCTGGGCTTTTTACGCCTATTGTACTCTGACTCCAGCACGGCTCTGGCAGTATATGTATTTTTATTTTATTGACGCACTGGCAACGTGCGGCTTTGATTTAAGAGTAGTTTAGAACATGACGGTCAACTCAGTGTATGTAACTAGACCAGTGTCTGTCAAGCTGGTTCTGGAAGCAGTTTAGTAACGGTGGTTGCACAACTTCCTCAATGAGCTCATTTCAATTGTTGACAACTCTGTTGCTAAATGCACGCAAGTGCAGGCATTGATTAGAATGATGCTTTAGCAGTTTGAGGCTATGCCCATGTGTCTTGTTTGACGTGTCCAAAACCAGTTCGGGTAGTTTATTATTGTATTTACAATGAAGGAACTTGTATGTTTCTATCACGTGACCACATACTCTGCAGCCCCCACTAAAAGAAGAATGACAGTACAAGTGATGTTGCTGTGCCAACCGTACTCAGTGATGATAGCGCAACAGTCACCGAAGAAAAACTAAATGATTTGTGAAAAGTGGTCACAGATATGTGACGTCGTCAAATCAAATTCTTGGTACAGCTCTTGCCAGATATCATATTTCATGAGTTTTGAATCGATCCCCCAAGCGGTTTCGGAGAACACGTTTCTAAAAATTGGCCAAAATCCAAGATGCCGCCAGCCCAATTGGCCGATCAGCTCTGTTTGGACAAACTTGAATTTCTATGCCCTAAGGATTATTCCTGTCAAATATAATCTAAATCGGCCCAATGGTTCTCGAGAAGACATTTTAAATTTCCCATTGTTTAGTATGGGACTTTTTGGCTGAAAAATGATCGAAGATGCCCGCCAAACCATTTATCTGACCGTTCCGAAAGTGGCAAATTTGAAATCAGCATATACACAAAAACCTATATATAAAACCAATTTCGGCTTCAAAATCCATCAAATAAAAAAATCCAAACTACATATTGATTGGCCATCGGTGGTCATGTTTTTTACATATTGGCTGCCAAACTATTTGTTCAGCTCTTCCCCTAGATGATATTTCATGAGTTTTGAATCGATGCCCCAAGCATTTTCTGAGATTTTTTAAGATATTACCAAAAATTGGCCAGAATCCAAGAGGGCCACCGGCCAAATTGACAGATTGGCCTTGTTTGAACAAACATGAATCTCTATGCTCTACTGATTGTTCGTACCAAATATAATTGAAATCGGCCCGTGGTTCTCGAGAAGATAATTTTAATTTCCCATTGCTTTAGGATGGGAGTTTTTGGCGGGAAAATGATCCAAGATGGCCACCAAACTGTGTATCTGACAGGTCCGAAATTTGCAAATTTGAAATCAACATACACAAAAACCTGGATATAAAACCAATTTCAGCTTCGAAATCCATCAAATAAAAAAATATATAAAAATTGGCCGCCAAACATTTTGATTGGTCCACGACGGTCATGTTCTTTGATGTATCAAAGGATTTTTATTGTAGATACAGGGTTTTTAATATGGTACATTGGGTGTGGGGATGGGAGGGGTGGAGGGGGGTGCTCAACAATTTCACAGTAGTATTGGGGTGAAAAAGTTGTTGGTAGTTGTGACGTAGATAGATATTTTATAGTAGTGTCGGCATCTGATATGGCCAGTGAGAAAACGAATATCAGATGAAGGTTCAAGATAATTGAGATCTGATTGGGATCATCTGTTTTTGCCCATTTCATGCTTTTCAGCGTTGTATATCTCTCCTAAATTTGAAACCATCTACCACTCTGATGGCAATATTCCATCTTTTGTTATGTCTATAGCAGAGAAACTGCCTTACAATATTCAGCAATTTTGGTGGATGATATTGCTGTCTACGACTGCAACATCTTCCACCATACCTGCCTAGAAAATGTAACATTTATTATATTTGAAAATTTTAAGTTTTGCCATCAGAGTCCCAAGGGTTAGGGAAGAAGAGAAATCATGAGACTTCATCTATACCGAGTCTGTCCATTAGGAAGATGACGTCTGGCCCGGACAAAGATTTTATGACAGACGTACAGATACATGTAGGCAAGCCAACAAACTGAAACAGACGCATCACATAATACCTTTATAATGGTAATAATACTAATAACAACAGTAATTAATCTTATGTTTTCTTATGGTAATTGTAGATTGATAAAATGGGGAGTATTAGATGAGAATTTGAAATAAATAAAAAGAATTGACGCAGAATTGGAATAGATAAGGTGGCCGGGATTGACTCATACTGGCAGTAATCACCCACTACAGGTACAGAGTAAATATGACATATGGCTGCTAGGTGAGAAAGAGAATTAGATTTGACACTTTCGATGCCTCTGCCCCGTTCTCATGTTTCCCCTTATTTATGCAATGTCTGGATATGTTAGGAGTAGCCAGCTGTATCTGTATCTGGAAATCCAGCCTCGATGGGCTCACCCCTATTCCGTAGGGTACGAACGGTTCTTCAAAATGTCTATATAGCATAAAGTCTTAAACACACGAATACACAAAATTTGCTCTGACTGAGTAGGATTAAATTAATTAACGTCAAATTGATTGCAGAGTTTTTCATTCACACATTAAAAAAGTCAGTAACATTTATAACTTGTAGAAGAATAGGTAAATTTAGATTGTGTCTGATTTACTTTGATTAGTGTTCATTAAGGTATTTATACAGACACAATTGCCTCAATGAATTGTGTACATTTGAGGTGCAACGCATAGCAGAGAAAACGTGTAGTTTTCGCATTTCTGAAAGAATTTGATGGAGACAGCTTAATGTTCAATCTGGATATCATCATTGTATGATCAACTATCAGCTGAGTTGTATTTTCAGGATCAGCTAATAACGTGTTGATGATGACTGGGTCATTTTCTAGGTACATGGTGGTGAGAATACTCCTCAAATATGGTTTTCTTGACTCCTCCAATGCTGTACATATTGTGATGAAGTGATTCCTGTCCGCAGGTGCTGAATGGTAAAGTAAACACTTGTCAGCCTGAAAGCTGCTGCTGCTTAAGTTAAAGCAGGCGCCTCCAGTCTACCCAGTCCGAAAAGATTCAGCATTGACCAGCTCACATATCTTCGACTGAAATTTATTGCTAGTACTATGTGGAGCCTCTCGGCTACCCGACCACACTAGTTTTACCCATTAGACATAGGACTAATACCCTCAACCAGTTTGGTTAGGCTAAACACATTCAACCCATTAATCCTTTCACGCTGCGTTCCATGACTATCAGCTATAATACAAATATTAGAAATCTGTTTGATATGCTGGGGCTATTCTGATAAAAAAAACTGTCTGTTTCAGTGGCAGAAACAGTTCCTAGTCAACACAGCCCAAGCATTGGCAGACAAATATTATTTTATTAGGTGTTGAGGTGATTTGGCTTTGCAGGGTTCAAAGGGTTAATCCGGCACTTTTGTAGCTGCATTAATGGTGATTAGTGTATTGTTCATGGTTACGGTGTGTCAGATACCATAGAGGGTCTATGTGGTCAGCGGTGTCGGAAGTGTCAAAGGATAATAGATGGTTGTCTAGCCTGCCAAGCTGGTGTATTGGCAAAGTCAAGCTCTGTTCCTGCGGTTTATGGTTGTGTTAGTTTGTAACGTGCATATTGAATCCACCTGAGTTGAATTGGTGGTGGTGGTGGTAGTAGTTGTAAATTGCTTTGTTATGTCCGTTAGTTAGGGTTGATTATCAATGAGTCCATACATTGACGCGTACAAATGTACTACACATCAGTATCCGCCAATTATGGAGTATTAGTATACTCCAAGAAATTTAGCGAATGGGGCCTCTTCGATCTCCTTATTGTTAATGTAGATTTTTGGAATTTCACTTTTTTTAGTTTCGTCTGTTTGTAAATAACATATAATTTGTTTTATCAACATTTAGTGATAGTTTATTTATTGAGAACCAATTCGTAGTTTCTTCCATTTCTTTATTTACTTTTGCATATAAACTATCTATATTCTCATCGCAGCAAAAGGCATCAACAATTGGTGTCATCAGCAAACAGTATTAGTGACATTAGGAACAGCAGGTGGCCAAGAATAGATCGCTGAGGAACACCACAAGTTAGTTTCCTCCTCATCATCATCATCATATTCGACTTTTAGGCCTATATAGGCCTTTTGTCAGTCTATAGCAGGTTTCTTTATGACACAGGGAGCGAGGGGGATTGGGGGGAGGGAGACAGGGAGTGTATATACATTTGTACATAAGTATAAGATAAATTTGATGATAAGATAATTTATTTACACCGTTAATTACTGTATCTTATCTCTGACCAGTAGAGAAGATCCACACCAAGTCATACACTCTACGTGGACTTCAGCACAAATAAAAGAACAACAAAGACGCATAACTCACAGAGTTGTCGTGCTTCTTTATTTTATTCATTTTATTTTTTCAAAAACAAATTTTGAAACGAAAATTTACATAACTTCAATATCTAACCAGTTTTGATTTTGACTGTGTCACTGTGATACATAATTCACCGCTGAATACACCAAACCGTCTAGACTGGGCAAGGATGTCCCAAACACCCCCACCATAGTTGCCATATCAGAACAAAGTGGAACACAAGAATGCCCACTCCCAGTTGACAAAACTTCACCTCTGATGAGTTCCGCTCAAGGAACGAAATGCCATGAAGTCTGAATCAAAAACAGTGATGACCACTCATGATCATTACCCATACAAGCAGGCAAAAAATCTCCACTAAAGGAGCAATACCTCTACGATCTTGACCTTCAGAAACCCTTGAAATTTTTTTACCAAAATGACCTACAACCGGTAAATAATCCTGAACCGCCAAAACGTTTTTTCAACCCCCAAAATGGACACAACCGGTAAAAAACTTACAACTGGTAAAAATTACAACTGCCCAAAAAGTTGCACAACCGCCAAAAGTGGCAGAACCGGCAAAAAACTTACAACCAGTAAAAATTATCACAGCCACCAAAAAACGGTAACAAGCCGCCAAAACTGGCACAACCGTTAAAGAAGTCACAACCGCCAAAAAACGGTCACAGGCAGCCAAAACAGGTTAACCGGTAAAATGTTTGACCAGGCTGCCAAACCCCCAAAAATTCCAAATGGGGTAAGCGCCAATCTGGTTCTTTTCTGCCCATATATAGTCAAGATCGACTCAATCCACAGGCTCGCCCAGGAAGGGTATAAAATGGAAGAAATTTCCAGTCCAGATCATTCAGACTTTTGGTCTCACATCTAGACCAAGCGTGAGGCTTAACAACCTTCGACGAGTCGCTCATATAACTGACTACGTTGTCATCATCTGTATCTTATCTCTGACCAGTAGAGAAGATCCCCACCAAGTCATACACTTATATGATTGATTTACACTATTTATCACTGTATCTTATCTCTGATCAGTAGAGAAGATCCCCACCAAGTCATATACTTATATGATTTATTTACACTGTTAATTACTGTATCTTATCTTTGACCAGTAGAGAAGATCCCCACCAAGTCATATACTTATATGATTTATTTACACTGTTAATTACTGTATCTTATCTCTGACCAGTAGAGAAGATCCCCACCAAGTCATACACTTATATGATTTATTTACACTGTTAATTACTGTATCTTATCTTTGACCAGTAGAGAAGATCCCCACCAAGTCATATACTTATATGATTGATTTACACTATTTATCACTGCATCTTATCTCTGACCAGTAGAGAAAATCCCCACCAAGTCATATAATTCTATGATTTATTTACACTATTTATCACTGTATATTATCTCTGACCAGTAGAGAAGATCCCCACCAAGTCATGTAATTCTATGATTGATTTGTACTATTGCTGCATCTTGTCTAGAGCTGACTAGTAGAGAAAGTCTCCACCAAGTCATAAAGATGCTATAGTTAAATTACACTATTTCTGTAGCTTATATCTGACTAGTAGAGAAAGACCCCACTAAGTCATGTATGGTTTAGCTAATTTACACTATATCTGCATCTTGTCTTTGACTAGTTGAGAAGGTCCTCACCACATCATATGATGCTATGCTAACACACATTTAAGTGATTTCAAGTTAGTATTCATGAATACAGTTATATAGATACATTACATTTTGTTGGCATTATTTACATAATGGGGGATGCCTGATTTAGGTTTGTTGGGTGTCCCGGTCCCATGGGTGCTTATCCATTCTCTTTTTTACTTTCATCAATTTGTTGTTTCTTATTATTTTCCTGGTTTCAGAGCATGTTGCATTAAATTGTACTCATTGAGTTCTTTCGCTTAAATAGCTCTGAAACCAGTCGAGTGCACATCCTCTTATACCCTAATAGGCAAGTTTATCTAACAGGATTTCATGGTTAATTGTGTCAAAAGCTTTTGAGAGGTCCCAAAAAATGCCTATTGTACTTTGCTTTTTTTCTAAGGATTCAATGATTTTTTCTGTCATTTGCACTATATTGCAAGCATTGTTGAGTGTTTTTCACAGAATCCATATTGCGATGGAATTATAGGAAATACGTTATGCAAGCTATGACACATAGGGTTACATATCTATTGTAGACAAGCTTGACCCACAAGATGGAAGATGGCGGATACGCCGAAATGCCCGGATGTCGCGGACATCGGTGAAAACTATGGTTAAATTCACGTTCGTTGTCGAGGTACCCCGCTTACCCTGATCACATATCTGAACGACCAAGAGTATAATCGGATAATGGTATCATGTGGTACAAATTCGTATCACGTCGTACAAATTCTACTTGATTATTCCTGCTTCTAGAGTGTGCGTATGCGTAGAATGAAAAAGCAACCACGTGATCGGAGTACCTCGACAATGAACCCGAATTCAGCCTATGTATTAGCAAAGTCGGCATGCTCAAATTCAATGGACAAGGTGCGTGGGACGATTCGTGGGAAAGCTGGGCATCTGTCAATGTCCCGGAAATACAGTACATCGTTAAAATACCTCCTTTTTGAACACGCTGAAGGCGGTTCCGCACCCGTAGCAGTAACCAGACATAGTGACTCTATTACTACGATAAACTACTAAATGATATCATAAGTTTATAGTGGCGCTTTCTGGAATCAGAGTAGATTTTCAGGGGTCTTTCTACTTCTTCTTCTTGTGTAAATTCAGCCTCTTGGAGTTTGCCTTCAGGCGAACCGTCAAACAAGGAATGTATTCCAAGCTGAGATACACGAAATATTCTTAGCAGCCTTTGGCAATATAATCAGGGATCCATCGAACGCAGAATTTCGGAACGACAGCTTGCCATCAAAAGCAAAATCTTCACAGAGTTGGTTTAGCAGCGTAAGAGATATTCTGCAGCGATATAACCTAGCAGCTTCCTATGAACTATTGGGAGTGCACACACACCCCCACCCACAACAAAATATCAGTAGTATCAAAGACTATTAATACCTACTGGGAGAATAGACTAATGGTATCATGTGACTTCTGGCATGGCGGTCGCAGAAAATTAAGAGAGAAATCTAAAAAAAATTGCGAGCATTGAGAGGAAATCAGATGAAATATAAAACAAATATAGTGCAAAGATGATTAGTAAAGGAAATATTGACTAACATATCTGCAAAAAATTAGCGTTTGGGGAAAAATATACGTGTGTTGAGCAGTTTTCGGGAATCTCCAGAAGTTGATTACATAGATCACTATGGTTACAGATTGTTAACAGCAGGCAGAGAGAAGAACTCATTTGGAGCAAATCTATGCAAGTATTTCTTCACAAATAGAGTTGTTAATGTATGGAATTCACTACCAACAGAAACAATTAACGCTCCCACATTAAACACATTCAAAAACAACCTAGACTCATTCTTCAAGTCATGGGGATTTATATAGACCTAAGGTCGTGTAACTCCCAAAAATTTCAGTCACTTCTTCTGCACTGAAGTATTTGACTGCAATCACTGGTAAATCACTGGTAAAAGCAAGTGACAATACGCTTACTAAATAAAGTGCTAGATACAGTGCTTACAGATGGTAAAAAGTGCAAAAATTCAATGAGCAAGAGAAAAACTAAAGAAATTTCTGGCTAGACCGAGAAACTGGGTGATTAGTAAGGCAGAGTGGACTCCAATAGTTGTTACGAGTAGCAAGGGAAATATTTAAGCAGATACACCAGGCATTCCATCTAGAAAGAGATATTGTGTGGGAAATCCAGGGAGGTGCGGATTACGAGGATCGATCTGAGCATATATGTAATAACTTTGCAGGATGGTTAAAAAAAACATGGTAAAGTGCATATATATGCATGGTACAGCACATGCGATCTAACACGTAAAATTGGGAACCTTGTTCATATCAAGGAGAACATTGATGAAGCGCGGTCCTGTCTGATTGCCAGTTTCCATAAAGTAAATGCCAGAGTAATTATTGAGCACAATGCAAGGGTAACCTTTCTGGAAATCCCATATTATTCCATCGTGGAATGGAACAGATCGATACACCATCCAGAACCCACACTATTTGCAAAGTGGGATAAGCTACTAGGCAAGCATATTGACTTGACAATTAGGGCTATATATCAGTTAAACACAGAAATAAACTCCTTGACACCACCATTTAACGTGGATATCTGTCACACCCATATCTCAAGTCGTAGACGTTACATCAGATATTCGGTCAAATTTAGCTTTTATAGAGACATTGTACACCCTCATGAATTACTAGCTAAAGTATGGCTCAGGAAATTGTCAGAAAGAATTGAAGAGGATTGTTATTAGCAAATCTGTTAACTTGTCTAAAATGTGTGATATGTTTGATTACGTGGAGATTACTCTACTATTCCAGACATAAATTGGGATACATGGATGGCACCAAAAAATTTGGATGCCGAGTCATTCATAGAATGCATAACAGATGGCCATTTATATCAAATTGTGAGGAAAGCCACACGCACAAGGCTGAACAACATTCCAAGTACAATAGAACTGATTTTGACAAATGAAGAATTGATAACAGACCTGGAACATTTCAGTCCTCTTGGATCTAGTGATCACAGTGTTTTAACAAATGTATATCCCCAGCATATAGAAAGTACGCATAGTAAGGTAATAAGAAGAAACTTATTTAAAGGAGATTATGAGATGATGAGAAAGGAGCTGGATATTGACTGGGAAACAGAGCTGACTGGATTAAATACTAATAATGCACTGGATATTCTTATGTTAAAGTACAACCAAGCACACGAGAAATACATCCCAAAATCGAATAATAATAGTAAGAACAAATAGCAAAAGTTGACCTGTTTAAATGAAGCATTAGTGAAAAAGATCAGAAAGAAACACCGCTGTTGGCAGCGCTTTATGGAGACAAGAGATGAAAATAAACACAAATAATATGCTTAAATTAGAAACCAAGTCAAAGGATTAGTGAGAAAAGCCAAAAGACATCAGGAAAAAGATATAGCTAAGAATGCAAAGAGGAACCCTACGATATTATGGAAATATGTCAATCCCAAAAGGCTAGTTAAAACAGGAATTGCAGAACTAAAAGTAGCGGGAAATGAGGGAAGAAAGACTGCTAGCACAGATAAAGAGAAAGTGATGTCCTGGCCGACTTCTTCACAAATGTTTTTACGAAAGAGCCAGATACAGAAATACCTGCACTTGAAATTAAGCAGTTGGGTGAAGATTTCCACGATGCAAGATTTACAATAGAGGAAATGATGAAAATATTGAAAGAGATTGTGAAGAACAAAGCACAAGGCCCAGATGGAGTCCATCTAAATGTAATTAAGGAGCTGAGAGACGTGCTCTGTATAGCTCTGACATTGATCTTTAACAAATCACTGATAGAGGGAGTAGTACCAGAAACATGGAAAACAGCTAATGTAACGGCACTTTTCAAAAAGGGAAATAAATCAGAACATGGAAATTACAGACTGGTTAGCTTGACTAGTGTTTTATGTAAGCTGATGGAGAAGTTAGTTGGAGCGAAGATTATGGACCACATGACCAGAAATAAACTGTTTAGTAAATCTTAATTTGGATTCCTGCCTGGAAGATCTACTACCTTACAATTATTGAAGGTCATGGAGGACGGGACCTGTATTATGGATAGAGGCGGACAGATAGATACAGTGTACATGGACTTCATGAAAGCCTTTGACACCGTCCCACACCAACGTTTACTAGGAAAGCTAATAAGTTATGGTATAAGTCAACAGCTAATCTCATGGATTGAAAACTTCTTGTCAAACAGACAATAAAAAGTTGTTGTCAATGGAGTTTCATCCGAAAGCAGGCTTGTGACAAGTGGAATTCTCCAGGGTAGTGTATTGGGCCCGGTATTGTTCGTCCTTTACATAAACGATTTACCCGATATAGTGAATGCAGCAACATATATCTTTGCAGATGATACCAAGATATATAAAGAAATACAGGGTGTGGATGATGAGAAGGAGATGCAAGTAGATTAAGATGCGCTTCAGAACTGGACAGATAAATGGCTATTGAATTTTCCTCCAGACAAATGTAAAGTAATGACAATACAGGGCCAAAAACACAAGCAGGAAATAAAGAGAGATTATCATTTATATAAACAAAATGGAGAGCATGTGACACTTGAGTTTGTGGATAAAGAAAAAAATATTTGTGTAATCATCGACAACAAACTATCATTTAAGGCACACAGGCAAGTGCAAGTTAACAAAGCAAACAGCATTATGGGGATAATGAGAAGAACGTTTACATATCTTGATGAGGAAATATTCACATACCCATTCAAAGCATTGGTGGGGCCACATCTTGAATATGCAGTCAGTGTGAGGGGACCACAGAGTAAGACGGAACCAACGCTCATATATAGACGACTGAGAGGTGATATGATTGAAGTGTACAAAATCCTGAATGGAGTATATGACACGGAGGTGACAGGCAACATGTTTAAGGTAATAGAAAGCAGCTACACAAGAGGCCATAGCCTGAGAGTAAGAAAGGAAAGGGCAAAACTAGATCTATGGAAAAATTCATTTACAAGCTGAGTCAACAATGTATGGAACAGCCTACCTAATGCATTAGTAAACATCGATTCAGTGTTTAAATTTGAGATATGACTGGATCGATTCTGGCAAGATCAAGAAATTACGTATGACTTTACTGCAGACTACAAAATGCCTGGACATCACGTGCATCCGTGGTATAAGTCAGAGGAAAATGAAGAGGCGAACATACGGGCTGAACAAGCCTAAGTCCACAACAATATCTTAAGACATCCTAAGACAAAGGCAAAAGCCCGTGAAAAGACATCATTAAAATATCTGAACATCAACAAACTGAAGATAAGCAAAGTTCATCCAATTTGGGACAGTGCCAGCTATGATTGTTATTCTATCAGTAAAGCTTCAATCAAATGTAAAATTCTCATTGGGACATACATTCTACAAGCCAATAGAAACGGGTTCAATCAGCACATGGTGAAGGTAGATTGTCGCCTTTGCAATACAAGGGTAGAAGACTGTATTTACTTCATCACTTCATGCCCATCACTTAATTGAGGATCATTCAGGATCTGCCATATATTGTGTTCCCTCTGGTAGACCAGGTCACCTCCCAAAAGAATACCAACCAACCAAAACTGACAATCTACTCATATTATGTATCCTGGACAAACCATGGTATTGTTAGAGACAGGATCAACGTGTGTGTTCCATTGCAGGACTGCAACAAGTGCGCTACTACAGTGGTTCTCTGTATAGTGGAGGAAATTACAATATCATCATCCTAGCTAATTTATTCTAAGTAAGTTTTTACAATGCACATTTTTACACCTAATCATGGTGTCGTTATTTGTCTTTTTGCGGGCAATTCTATCAGAGTTGATTTAGAGTAGAGCGGAGCACTTCTTGTGCAGGTTGAAGCATAGTTCTTATGCATATTTTTTAAGTCTCAAAGTGTGATGAACTAATTCTTAATGAGATAATTAAGCAGAAGTCGAACGACTTATTGGGAAATAAAATCCAGCAGCGAAATAAACCAATGAAATCTAAAGATAGCATAGGAATCACCTACAAACAACGGATAAGTGGATTCAGCAACAAGTAATGATTTATCGTGATATCATCAATTACCTTGCCTGACAAGGATGCTTCCATCAAGGGAGGAAATTCCACTCAAAGAAGAAGAATATACTGGAAGCTTCCTTGTGTCTGATATCATTTACATGTAGTATTCATCTGTAGTCGCGATATTCTATTGCTGCATCAATGTTCTGATCTTTGCCTTAGTTGGGCTTCTAAGATGCACTAAATCTGGACAGTCTTGGAGGAAATGCTGGAAGTCTTCCATTTCACTGCTACATAGCGCACATTTGGTTATTGCCTTCCTATCTCTAGTTGAGCTAGCAAACAGATGATATCTCTGCACAAGCAGTTTGACTTTGATGGTTGCTTCATATACTGAAGTTTTGTCTGTTCCACAGCTGCTCAACACCCTGTGTGCTGTATTTAGATACTGCAGGGTAGTTTTCTCTGCAGCCTCATTCTTGAGTTTATTTTCCCAGTAGGTCTTAATATGTGTTGAGAAAGCTTTCTTCCATGCTAGTTTGTCTGGTGGGTTCTTCAAAATTGTGTATGCAAGTGGCAATTCATATTAATGCTGGCGAATTTTCCTGATGTTTATGGTCCACATGTTTGATGATGGCAGTTTGATAGAGAGTTGTCATTCCAAACTATCTCACTTGTATGTATGTATGTCATTGCTGTTTGTGACAGACTCTCCTTTGGTCAAATCATAAATGTTGACACCAATTCACTGCCTCACTATAGTAAAGATTAGGAAAACACATGAAGCAGTATTCAGAATCCATCTGGAGACCCGGTAGTGGATACTACTAAGTAGAAAGTTTATTTTTATTTTAATGCATGTTTTGTTTCAATGTCTGCTAGTTACAAAATGGACAGCATTTGTTGATAAATTTCATACTCTTAAAATAAATGGACAAAAGTGCGCTTAGACCCTCAAAAAGCCATTATCTGATGATACATGTGCGTGGGATTTTTGTGGATAGCTTGAAGTGACACTAGCACAGAGATGGAGTAATAAACGCTGAAACTGATAACAGCAATGGTACCAATTATGACCTCCACAACTCAACAATATACCCAAATGCCAGGCCTAGCAGCATCTAACCATGAGTGCAGGTGGCACCCCACAGCTGATGTGGGGAACACCCAGCTGCACCACAACACTTCTCCAATACAGACTTAAAGTATTAAATATAATGTCACTGAAACATAGATGGTTTCAAGGAGACGTAATTACGTGGCAACAGTGGAGTCATTCGTGAATAAACTAGATATCTACTTCAATGAAAGACTTCACGGCAATAATAAGCTTAGGACTCGTGAATTGTGTTAAAATTATCTATGTGATATACATTATCTTGAATTATCTTGAATTATCTTGAATTAACTTGAATCTTGAATCTTCGCCTTCACCGTGCTCCTACCAGCTCATTCATGGCATGTTGGCCAAAGCTCAATGGAAGGTGACAGAAAACGTGCAGATTAACAAGGCCATACACTCTGCCTGGAAAAGGATGGCAGCTCAAAATTCCCCCTCAAGTATCTCAACGTTCAAGAATGCTCAGTGAATCATGTCCACCACATTTGAGTTCTGCTGATAATACAACCAGAAATGTAGGAAAAGTGACAATTAAAGCAAAACTGTTGTTTGATACATACATACTGCAAGCCAATTGTAGCTGCTACAATCAGTACACAGCATCACATATATGTCAGGGTTGCCGATTAACAAAAAGGACAGAACTAATTTTCTGGTAACTTGTCCAATGTTAATGAAATCCAGAACCTCATATCTTGAAAATGTATTCTCTGTCATACACCAAGAAGTAGAACCAGCAGCATGTTTCAGCTCACTTGATGATCAAGATAACATAAGACAACTTATCCTGGACCACTCCAAAACCTCCAATCTTCAAACTATCCATAAAGACTTCTAACCAAGTAACAAAAATAACCTTCTCTCTCTCTCTCTCTCTCTCTCTCTCTCTCTCTCTCTCTCTCTCTCTCGCACTCCCCCTGCTATTCCCTCCATCTGAAGCGATCTGAACTGCTATGTCAATGTATATAGCTGCACTGACTATCTTCTGGTTATGCATTTTATATCATACTGCATCTCATCCCCTCATGCAACACGCTTTGAGTTTGTACACTAAGCACACACTTTCTTTCTCTATTGAACCTCCAGTTATCATTGCAATCTCTTAAATGGACATCCTGTTAAAAGTGTCAGTGTCATGTGGATTGTCATCACTATGCCTAATAAATGGCTATTCATGTCTGTTCAGCAATATTCAGCTTTTAAACTGTATAGGTAATACCCAGATAACGCAGCTTACTGGGCCGATACTGTGCTGAGACTGAAGTCCCGGTATCAGCCCAACATTGATCTAGTATGCTGCATTATCAGGGTATATATATATATATACAAAAACTAATGACTGACTAGCTGGCGCTCATGATACAGATATGGATGATGGTGATGATGATGGTGGTGGTGGTGGTGGCAGTGTAGTTGCAGTATTGTACCTCCATATATGCTTAAGACGTTATGTCTAGATAGGAGCTACAGTTCCTACCATAACAAAAAAATTTCATTAAATCAGAATTTTGTCTCGCTTCTAGATATATCTTTTGATAACATGGTACATGAGGTGCATGTGTGTGAAATTTGGGCGATGTAAGTGCAATACTCTAGAAGCGAGACGAAAATTTGATTTAATTGCGGTGTTTTGTTATGGTAGCTCGACAACTGTCACCGTAATATACACTTTATTGCAAAACATATTTTGAAACAGTATCAAAATCAGAATCATTTGTTAACACAAAATCCCGCACATAGAGATATAGCCAAAACAATACAAATGTATACAAAAGAAACAGATAAAGTATATATTAAATATTACGTATGTGTATGTATGATCAATGTATTCACGTATAATTCACCCTACGGTAATTTTAGGTGATAGATGAAGAGCATGACTAAAGTTTGAGCATAAAATTCATGTTTTCTATAGTAAAGGTGAAATTCTGTCCCAACTCCCAAGGCCATCTACTCGACAACACATTCCAGCAGACACACCCAGCACTTATATGACTGTGTGATTTCGAATACGGCACAGCAATGCAGAGGTATATTCTTTGTCTACAGTGGATGTACACATATAGCAGTGGCATTATTAGTTCACTGTTGATGTGCACCATGGATGGTAAACACTGACAAGACTATGGAATGGAACTTGAAGGTGTATATATTTGGTATTTGAATCAAGGTTTATGGAGCATAAATACCAGTATTGGCAGAGGTAACGACGTATTTCCTTTTTCCGGTGCAGTTGTTCACAAAATTAACTACAAATTTGCGTACGTCAGTGCCACCATTACCTTAGGACATACTTAACTCAAATCTATCATCATCATTGAGATTACTCAGGTCTAGGAATGAGGTGAGTGAGTAATTGGCATCATTTGATAAAGTGTTGCTCGGCTAATAGGAAATTTTCCATACAGAGGTTATGCTTGAATTTTCCAAAACATCCCAATTTGGAACCCTGTGCGGTTTCCACCTACTCATGGATGTAGCAGCCCATATGTTCCTAAGACACCTCCCGCTGAATGTTTCTCTATAGAAAAGGATAATGCTTATATAGAAGGAGATCAACCACCAACAAAAGGCAACTCTAGAGTTGAAACTGTACGAATACTGCATGTGGGAACACCCTGTTGCCAATGTCTTATAGCAGGAATATAGGTCTCTGCCACCATTGGCATTTGTGCCACTGTCACCATTATCAGCACCCGCCTCTATAATACCATCCCTAGACACCAGAGGCCCGATCTCAAGCCAGCAGAAAATTGCCTGTGCGGTGCCACCGGTGCACCACTTGGCATTGGGGGAGCAGCATCTTTCCCAATTCAGATTGATGATGCCAATTATCTCCCAAAAAATCGTAATAGCAGATATTGCAAGTGATGCCTTGATAAGTGTCGACTTTTTTAAAAGTTATGAAACCATCGTCCATTGCAGAAATCGAGAATTAGAGATCTCCAGATGGTGAATGCCTCTTGAAGAGAGATCTACTTTATATCATACATGCTCATTGATTCTGACATGTCGCCACCATTGAGCCTGGACGAGAACAGATATTGTTGGTGAACATTGTGCTCTCCTGGAACCAGACCCGGATTATATGGAGGAAGCAAACATTGTCTGCCCTCGCTTGCTAGTAACCGTGTCAAATTTTACCTGTATACCTTTTCGTGTTGTCAAACCGTGTACCAGTCCAATTACCTTACTGGTCCTTTTGTGGTCACCTCTATGAAATCACAAGTGTTCACTAAGAAACCATTAGGGTGGCAATGATGGCCACTATAGGGGAAACGCCCATCGCTTTGACATGTATGTGTCAACTAGAAATAAACCTATCCAGGAAACGCTGCAATTTTTCTGGTTCTGTTGATAAACACCTATATACAAACGTGTCGAAATTCATATTAGCCATATGTAGATTATGGGTTGGCATTGTTCTGCACCAAAACTCCTACATATGCTATACACTGTAGCAATTTACATTTATCATATAAGAATTATGGATTAGCACGGTTCCGCACCCAACTCCTACTTATGTTGCATCAGTGTACAAGTTTATATTAACATATACATAGATACACATACATACATACATAAAAGCCCCTACATAAACCATACAATACAAAAGTACATTCATAAGATGTAAATTATGGGTTAACGTGCTGTTACGCACCCAGCCCCTACATAAGCTGTTCCATGCACAATTATATTGATCATATATAAAATTATAGGTAGGTGTGGTTACACAGCAAGCCCTTGCATATGCTGTACCATGCACACATATATTAATCATGTAAAAATTATGGGTTGGCGTGGATATGCACCCAGCCCTTACATATCTATACCATGTATGATTATATTAATCCTTTATAAAATCATGGGCTGGTGAAGCCCTGCACCCAACACCTACATACGGTATAAAGTGTACATATTTACATTAAACCTATATAAATTATGCATTGGCACAGTTCTGCACCCAACTCCTACATAAAGTGCATTCCTGTACAGTTTGTAACTTTGTTATATAGCTTATGTGTTGGCATGATACCGAACCCAGCCCGACATAAAATAGACAGCACAACTTGCATTAAGCCTGTTGTATTATACGCATGTGTTTTGGCGCAGTTCCACACCAAGCCCTTACATACGCTATACCATCCACAATGATATTTATCATATATAAATTTTGAGTTGGTGTGGATACGCACCCAGCCCTTACATAGCTATAACATGTACAATTATATTAATCCTATATAAAATCATGGGTTGGCGAGGTTCCACACTCAACTCCTACATACGCTATAAAGTATACATATTTACATTAATCCTATAAAAATTATGGGTTGGCACAGTTCTGTACCCAACTCCTACATACGCTGCATCACTGTACAGTTTGTAAGTCTGTTATATAACTTATGGGTTGGTGCAGTACCGCACCCAGCCCCTACATAAACTACACAGTACAACTTGTATTAAGCCCCTACATAGTATCTCAGACAGAATACTGTGCTTTATAGTTGTACTTCATCTTCACATCCATCCAACATCTGTCCAGTCTACACTCAAAACACTTCAGACTTGATGCCATTACTACTTCCTCAGGAAGCTCATTCCATACATCTGTTACGCGAGTTATGAAGGAATACTTCTTGAGGGCAAGCCTGGAGAAGTACTTGAACAGCTTGAAACTGTGTCCCTTGTGTCTGCATTACTGAAGCTTAGCAGATCTCTGGTAACCCCGTTGTCATAGTTTCCATAAACAATCTTATATAGCTCAATGACATCTCCACTTATTCAGCGATATTTCAAGGTGGAAAACTTCTGTCTTTGGAGCCTCTCCTCATATGATAACCATTTCAAAGCAGGCACACACCTGGTCGCTCTCCTCTGCACGTTTCCAATCATGTCGACGTCACATTTCTTGTGAGGAGACCATACATGGCTAGCATACTCCAGTTGCGACCTAACAAATGCTTTGTATAACAGAGTGATGCTCTCCTCAGTTAGGTACTCATATGTTCTTCGAATTCTAGCCATGATGTTTGTCACTTTATTTACCTTCAACCTCATATGATTCCTGAAGTTCAAATGACAGTTTACAACAATACCAATGTCCTTCTCCCAATCCACTCATTCCAGATCTACAGGCAGACCATGGTTATCATACAGGTTGTATCCTGACGTCTTAGAGCTAAGTCTTTGTCCAGTTTCCAGAACTATACATTTGTCTGGATGAAATCCCAGAAGAATAGGAACAGTGGTTTTACCTAACATCCACTCAGAGTGACTTTCATTCTTTTCCTTTGAAACAATTGAATTCTTCTGTATTAATGAACTTTTAGTTAGGTTTCTGTCAAACCGATGCTGGCATGAGTAAATATGTGCTGTGTTTAATATTACTTGTGGTTCAGCTGGGTTTTGTGTTAGCAATAGTACATCGTCAGCACAAGAACTGTAGGGCATCCTACATATGTTGTCCCGATAGTGAGGCCAAGATTATGTCTTTCTAATTGAAGCAGTAGATCATTAATATAGATATTTTAAAGGTGTGTAGACAGAATGCCTCCCAGATGAACTCCTTGTCTCATATCGAGTTCACGACTCAGGTTACCCTTCCATTTTACATTTGCAGTTAGGCCCTGGTACATGTCTTCTATTGTGGGCCAACACTGTGAAGTTATCCCTTGTTGGTACAGGGAATCCATAAGAATAGCGTGATGGATCACGTCGACGGCCTTTTCACTGTCTAGTGTGACAAGATGTAGTATGTCCTTATTAGGGATGTAGATGGATGATCTACTCCGGAAGGAGGTTCGTCTGAGGGACTACAGCATGTTCTGTTCCTGTTCTATTTCCGTATATTCCTCCACTAGATTGGAGCACCCATGTAGAAGTGGTAGATAATATTAAATTTCCATGTCTCACTATCACACATGCAAGTATCCCATCACCGGGAAAAGTTCATGAAAATTCATGAGAAGCAAATTGACTGTACACAGTTAGTTGCTGAACATCCGCTATGGGAGTTAATCGATATGGTTTCTGTTTTGGTATGATGACTGATTCCTACGTGTTATGCTGTTGAGTATGTAAGTTCTACTGCAGTGAATACTGTAGCAGAGTTTTCATCCTATGGTTTCTATGTTTTGGCAGATGTTTATGTCGTCTGGTATCAAACCACATTCTGTTAGGGCTGTACAGTCGATAATGAGCTGTGTAAGTAATTTGGAATCTCTGCTTAAGGATCTCCAGGTAGAGTTTCTTAGATGCTGTGTAATAAATGACTTGAACTCCAGAAAATATTTGCCTGTGATTAAAAAGGGTGTTGCACTTTAGTAGCATATGACAGTAATCTTCAGTCTCTATTTGACAGAGTGGACATGTTGGATCTACTTGATTTAGCTGAAATCTGGCGAAATTAGCCTGAACCAGGTACATTCCTGTTAGTAGTCTGACTTTAATACTATGTCGCCAGACATCCTTAACATCTGAATGAACAGTGGTTATGGTTTAAAGCATTCTGCTAACTGATAGCTTTGGGAAGTGACAGTATGTTAGTGTAGTTTTCATACGACATTGTTCAGTTAGTTTGTGTGTCTAATACATATCGTCTGCATTTTTTACCATTTCTTTCCACTTGTTTTTATTGAAGATGTGAGTTTTAGGTACAAAAGTTGTGGAAGCCTGTACTGCTGCAGGATACCTTGGATAAATATGAACCAACTATGCGAATTAACAGGCTTTATTAATGATTGCCGTTCTATTATTCTGTTCAGTGTTGGATTTTCTCTTCTGATCATGTTTGATAGTAATGTGATCCGCTGGATATGTATTTCCGCAGCAATTGTTCTAGCTGCAATCAGTAGGTATACAATACACTTTGCAGTACGAACTGGCAGGGACAGAATCTTTCTCAACATTGAAATGTGAAATGGCTCCAAATTGGCTATATGCTTGCTGGAGGGAGTGAATACTTCAAGCACATATAGCAGTCATGGTAAGATGTACATGATGTATATATGGTAGCCGATTCTTGGAGAAATTCCATTCATGCCATGGAGACACGTGCCTGTCATAGAGTAGAAAGTTCTATGAGCAAGTGAAATCTTTTCTTCAGCATTGACCAAAGCTTCATTTTTTATGTTTGAGAGAGAGAGAGAGAGAGAGAGAGAGAGAGAGAGAGAGAGAGAGAGAGAGAGAGCGAAAGAGAAAGAGAGAGAGAAAGAGAAAGAGAGAGAGAGAGAGAGAGAGAGACCCAAATGTGTAGCTTGAGTTGTAATAGGTACATCAACCTTCTCGAGTTTCCAGTTGGGCATATTATTACAATTCTTAGTGGTTGAAAGCTTACAGAGGATGTTTGCTTTCTCAGGGTGGATGTTGTATTTTTCTCTGGAGACATATGTGTAAGCTTGATCTAGCATAAGCTGGAGCTCGTCTGAGGAATTATTACATAAAGCAAGATCGTCTGCTACTGTTGTGCACCCCATGTAGATGGAACCAATAAATGGCCCTATTTGCTGACTTTGTAGCTGAATTAACAGGCTGTTGATGTATGTTTTGTAGAGCCATGTGGGCAGAATGCCCCCTTGTCGGACACCTTGCTTTACTTGGACTCTATCACGGATCATTCCTTTCCGTTTCATTTGTGCTAATAGGCCATCATATAGTTTGTCCACAATCAACCATGTATTTGTGTCTAGGTTCTGGTCATATAGATGGCATTTCATTGAATTATGATATACTATGTCAAATGCTTTCTGGGTATCCAGAAATGCCGAGTATATAGGTTGGTTAAATCGCCTCACTAGCTTCAACCATATTTTCTGAAAACACCAATGAGGCCATCATTGGAGATATATTATATGCGCTGTACTGATTCCAAATTCAGCAGCAGCCGTACCCTTGTTGAGCTTCCTAATTGCATGTAGCACTTCATTGGAAGATATTGATTGTGGTTGTTGTTGGCTCTGTTCATATGATTGTCAGATGAGAAACATGTGTTTCTGAGTCTTATCAGAATAGGTGGTATCAAAATGTGGTTCATTCTTTGGAATAGCAAGATCTTCGTAATAATTAGCGAAGGCTCTACATTGTTCTTCCGGATCTGTGATGGTTGTGTCCCCTAGCTGACGCATGACTGTGGAAGAAGATCGTCCTTACTTCGTCTGATAAGTTTATAGAAGTTATTGGTGGAGTAACTCTCCATGATTTCAGCATAGAATCCTTCACGCTGTTGGGATTGCTCTGATCTCTGGGTCTGTTGTGACCTCAGTTTCTGTAGACGGGAACTACTACACAACACAAGAATTTAAAAATGGATCGTTTACTAAATAAATCTGCATGTGCAATGCGAATTTTGAGACTTTTGGTGTGTATACCGTTTTGCAAAATATCTTATTAAAGCATTACTCTTGATGGTGTTTATATTTAACATATCTTTATATATTGTTTAAAAATACTAAATTACCAGTTTTCGTACTCTAAAATTGCGGATTTAAATTTTATTCTAATTCTAAATTCAAATTCGTTAGAGCGTTTGCACCACGTATAACTCTAACACAATATAATATGTAATTTAGACATACCTTTGTCTCGGATGCAGCTTTGGGACACCCGCCCATTCAATCAGTATAATAATTAGAGTATAGCATTCAAATATTGTCAGCTTGTTTTCCTCGAGAGGCACATGGTTCTGCCGATGCAGCGCCATTGGCGGGAAAGCCCAATAACACAATGCAAATTCCATTCCTGGGCTTGTCGGCACAAAGCAATTTCCCTGGCCTCAGAGCTTTTGCTCAGAACAGGGACCTGGTCACTGGTGTAAATTTGCAAACACGATTTTAGATCTGAATTCACACATACAATATCTCTAGAAATTAATAGTCACGAGTAAAACACAATTAAATCGCGATAATCTGTGTCTAAACATCTTATTAGGATCACTGTCATAGTGGATGGCTGGTCATAGCATGCGATAACTAATGCATATCGTTATGCTACCCCAATCTGTACATGTATATCTACTCTAACAATTAGCCTACTTGCCCTTCCTATAGCTCGTCAAATTATTATAAATCAATAGGCCATTGCAGTCAGCTCACTACCTGATTTTATGTTTTACTATTGCGTGCTGTGGAGTATTTTATCATGAATTCCCAACCTTAGTAGTAACCATGGTTGGAGTCGAGTATACGCAGGTGTGCTGAGTACGAGTACTTTGGCAACATACTTGAGGCTGAATGCAAGTACATGTACTTTTTAGCAATTGTACTGAGGCCGAGTATGAGTACATTGTAAATGTACTTGAATACGAGTACAAGTACATATTAATACCAAACTGTCATCCACGATGGCTATGGACAGGGTGGGGTAGAACAGCCACACTATAATATTACTCTATGCTTGCTATATGGGTGGAATATACATGTAAATATAAAATAAGCTTCCGTAGTGGTATTTCATAACGCTTTCAACGATACAGACAAGATGACAAATTCATTACACTAAGAAATAATCAGTTGAATATTTTTTAAATAATTTGATTGACAGTTGCTCCTACCTTAGGCAGCAATTACTTCCAGTCACATTATTTTATAAATATTTAACAGAATATTTATTACTTCATAAAGAATTTGCTGAATTACTGGCATGATTGCTTTGAATGTAGAATATAAGGCTTCATCAGGGTTAAATTAGAAGTAGTTTATTTCAGATAACTAATGTAATAATGTTGAGTATTTTGAAATTAATTTGACTGATAAACATTACTGCTGATGGCAGCATTCACTTTCAGTCAAATTATTTTCAAAATATTCAACATTGAACTTTATTCTTAAAAATAGTTTATGTAATATTAACATTGATTAACCGTTTAACCATTAAATTTTTCAAGAAAATTTCAATTTTTTCATAGAAATTGTCAATTTGCAGATTATTTGTTAAAATTTACCACTTGAATAACTGGCTTTCTTATCGAGCCAGTTATTCCAGTGTTAAATTAAAAAAATAGTCTTCTTGGTCTGAAAATTTACATTTTCCCCAGACTACTGCAGAAGGCTTTTTTTTTTGTTAAAGGTTTAAGAGTTGGGAGGTCTATAAAGCCTGAAATAATGGACTTAGTCCAATTTCATTGCCAGGCCTATCGTGCATGAATGGGATCTTATCAATAGTCCTGAGTATAATTACCCGGGCCATGTATGTGTTAACATAGGGTCATTCCATGCCAAATCACCTAGAGGTCCCCAGGTGACCATCTCTGATTTTTATTAAATTTCACCCAGATGCACATATATGGAAATGATGCCTGCATGCAAAATTTCAATTAGTTTTGAAGTTATGGTTGATTGATTTTAGGGGGCGTGGCACTTTTTTTGCACTCGCGAATCCAGTGAGTGGTTTGGAAGGATTTTTAAACACTGATAACTTTCTTAATATTGAAGATATTAAGCTGAAATTTGCCGTGCCACCTAATTGATGCATGAGGAGTCTGGAACTGAACGCATTTCCTGGATATCTCTGCCACTTCCAGAGGTGGAGGACTCTAAAGTTGGGCGTTTATCCATTCAAAACCAATTTTTATCAGATTCCAGTGAACCAGTACTACCAGACTCTTTATCACAAACACTAAATGTAAGTTGTTTTGAAGTATGTACATATAGGTGTTGCTGTAGAAGAAAGCTTATGTGAATCAGGTACAATATTAAAGTGTGGCAGAGCTGCATGGGTAGGCTTCACGGCTCAAAGGGTGGCCCGGGCTGGAGCAGATGGTCGCCCGTACCGCATACCTCGACTTGCCGAGGGTATGACAGCGCTTGGTCTGGTGAATTACACCCCCACACGCTTCCATGGCGCTGGCTCCTGGCTTAGCCATGGCGCAAAACATGCCTGCTCTCTCGGGCCCACATGCTTTCACCGGCCTGCCAGGAGTATCCACGGCGCCGGCTCCTGGCTTAGCCATGGCGCAAAACATGCCTGCTGTCTCGGGCCCACATGCTTTCACCAGCTTGCCAGGAGTATCCATGGCTCCAGCCACGTTTACACCTGCGAGTGCTGTAGAGGATGACAAAGGCCTGCGCTAGGCGAGAACTCACAGGTGGCCACGGAGGAGGACTGGTCTGATGCATGCCAATGGCTGGTAAACGTCAGGCCAGAAGTTAACGTGGATCAGTCTGTTAGCCAGCGGGATCGGCGCCCGTGGTTGGCTGGAATGCCGACAGTTACCGTTATGCCATCTCTGCCGTTAGCAGAGCATTCATGAATATGTTCACGGCGGCAGAGACATCTATTAAACCGAATGAATGGCTTGCGAAGGCCCCCCCCCCCCCCCCCCCCCCCCCCCCCTGTGAGGTGGCTAGGTGATGTGTCGTTGCTGGTCAATACCAGAAGTACGGTGTAGTGCCAAAGCCGAGTGCGGATGATCGCGTAGCGCATTCTGACACGGGAGCGCTGCGCTCGGCAAACACCTCGTGCGATGCAGAGGAGAGCTCTAGAGCGTCCGTGTCTGGGCGAGGCGCACTTTTGCCTTAGAAAATCTGTGCCCATCTCAGGATTTGTTTGATAGGCTGCTGTGGATGCCTATGTCAGGTCCTGGTCTCTTTGGGGGTGAGGGATATAGACACCTCCAGGAGAGTGCTAGGGAGGTAAGCAGAGTTGCCCATATGCGTCCTTTTGCGCGTATATACGCATAAAAATGGCAGAGGGACGCATAAAAATTAACCCTCTGCGTCCCTGAGGACGCACAAGGGACGCAGTGAAAAAGAGTAACGGAAACTGGTAACTTTGCATGTTCTTAATTAGCGATTATATTATCGTGTGTGTATATTTATTTGTGCATGTTTTTACTTTAAAAAATATACCTAATGTATTGTGTGTTCAATAAAAACGAACTTACTGCGTTGTTTAAGACTATTATTTGTTGTATGTTTTCTTGCACAACCCAAAGTTGTTAATGCCCATGAATCAGATTCAACTACCACATTTAATTGTAAACACAATCCCCAAATCATCCTTAGTATTCCATTTGCTCTAATTTTTATAAATAATGAGTTTACAAGCCCGATGTTAGTCGCCTTGTTTGGCCTACAAATTGCAAAAATACCCGCCATGTTTCTGTCAGTTGTGCTAATCGTCAGTATGACGTGTCAGTATTTGATTGGATAACAGCGGAATCTCCCTCTAGAGGAACTCACGCTTGAGAAATCCAATACAACTGATCAAGCGTATACAAACGTGTTTGGGCATCTTAACCCTTTCACAGCTCAGAACATTGGACAGACCACAAAGTTGTTATCACTAATCTGCTGAATATTTTGAAATTAATTTGCGCCTTCCTACTTGCCTAACTTACAGGCAAAATATGTTTTCTATTTAATTATCAAAATAGCTAAATGGATGAAGGAATATATGGAAAATATTGTGATATCTTTTACATTTGAATGGTCATTTGACGGATTAGCGGCGGTGTCTTTGTATTGCTGTTTGAATAACGGTATCAATGCGCGCCTAAAGCCATCTTTTATTTAGCAATAGCGGCTGATTGATTGACTGATGGATTAGTGTTTATAATGTTTAACAATACTCGATCGTTAGGTTTTCCCAATTTCTCAACTAAATTGATCTGAATAGAATCTGTCCGCTTCGTCATTCTCTTTGAATTTAAGACAATAATTGAGCAAATCATGTCGAGTATTAGACTTGATTTATCTGTGTATATATACGAGAGAAATATTGACTTCATTAAATTAGTCAAAATGCAATGAAGCTTGTTTCAGTTTGGCATTAAGCGACCTCTAGATTCTACATGTGCTGATAGTGATGATAACGATGAAAGTATGGCAAAGCGTAGCAAAATTTGTAGTGAGTCTTGCGACACCAGTGCGAAAATTTGTGAAAATGTGGTTAAAGTAAAGCAAGTGAAGTCTAGGAAATTCAGTGACGTTTGGTTAAAAACACCGGCGTATAGTAAATGGCTTGAGGTTCTGGATGGTAAAATGAAGTGTATGTTTTGTAGCAGTGCGAAGAAGACTAATAATTTCGTAAGCGGTAGTACAAATTATCAGAAATTCACGTTAGACCGACATTGCATCGCAAGACCACAAGGAGGCAGAGACTGCTTCTGTACTACGGATTCGATTAGAAAAATCAGTGGCCGCATCAAATGAAGAGTTCGATCATCAGGTATGCCGGGACAAGAAGAGCCATGAGGCCCAGATCAGGACGGTATATATGATGAGTAAAAAGCTCATCCCAGCAGCGATGTTCAACGATATCGTCGATCTACAGGTAGGTGTACATTAAAATATTGATTTTTTCCAAACAGTGTATAGCTCAAAGCTTTCCGATACAAGAGTACTCATTGGATACACGTTAATGCGTTATCTATGCTTCAGCCAATCAGCAATCGCGTTACATAGTTACTCCCTATGAATTAGACATATCCGGCTGATATATTTTCACTAATTACGCAGTTTAATCTGATTTATACAGATTATTTTTGATAAATTATTGTTTTGTCTGATCTTAGCCTATGTATTCCACTATATTTAATCATTCCAGTTACATTATAAAAAATACGCCCGCATTATACCGAAGTAGGTCAAGTCGTCCTTGAGCAAACTCGTCCCAGATATTTCTGAAAATTTACCACTGGAATGACTGGCACTGTTCAGAGCCAGTCATTCAAGTGTTAAACTTTCAAAAATGGGTATTTTGGTGATCTACAATGGTGGCCAAAAGTGTTAAGTGCTAAAGGTTAATAAACTATGCATAGCTAATATTCTCTATATATACATTAACAGTATTTACAATGTCATAACTAGTGCTTTCAACATGTTTAATAAAGTGCTTTATAATTAGATCAATGTGTTGTGTTTATTTTAAGAAAAAAACATGGGACCCCCATATTTCAGATGAGGACCCCATGGGACCCCCAGATTTTACAGTGGGACCCCCAAATCTGAGTGTGGGGTCCTTGGGACCCCCAAAAATCAGATGCTGTGGGCAACACTGGAGGTAAGTATAACTACTCTCTCGTGAAAAAAGAAATCCGTGATTTCATTTATTTTCAAAAGGGCAACTAGACTGGCTATTAATGGTACACAGGGCAACCATGATAAATACTCAGACTAATAGTATTATACTGTGTTTTTGATACCTACTGACTAACTTTTCATTTTAAGGCATTTATTTATTTAATCATGAGAAAGAGTAACCAGTATGCTTAACGCCATTTCTCAATAATTGTGACATTTTTCAGAATTTACTTGGCAAAGCAATATTAATTCAAATTTTCTTTGTCATTTAGCTGAAGATATACGGGCAACCTTAATCTGTGGCGGGTAACCTGAAAAACCCCATGAAAAGGCATCATACATTGCCCTGCGGGCAACTATATCTTTTCATTTATGTCTAACCATGTTCTCAACAATAACTTGTGGTAGACTAAACGGATTCAAAATAAATTCGGAATATACCTTAATACATGAACACTACTGAGGCAGAGGTCAAGCTCGTGTTTCGTCAATATTTGCCGGAGTTTGTAACCCCCATGAAAAATCTAAACAATAGTTTCCAGACAATAACTTGTTAGACCGAACTGATTTAAACCAAATTGGGATTATATCTTAATACTACCGAGCCGGATCTCAAGTTCATGTTTCATTATGTTTCATGAATATTTGGCGGAGTTGTCACCCACTTTCTAGACACATTGTACAGCAATGATGACTCTGTGATGCTGGCTAGAACTTTCTAGATTTGTTTATGTGGCAAAATGATTCAACTTTAAAATATAGGTTTATAGAGGCCATCTGACTTAACCTCTTTACCATAACTTTTGTTGAACAAAACTATCACTTTGTCATAGACAAGGTCCAATTGCATACCAAGATTTCAAGATTATTTTTGAGAATTTATCAATGAAATGACTTGCTCGCTTATCGTCTTCTTTTGGTCAGCAAATGGACACTTATCAAGACCCTTGCAGAAGCCATTTTTGGCCAGCTTGATTTTTAAGGGGGTAATGTGGCTTCACAAAATGTCAGCTACGGGTAAAGTGCTTTAACCCTTACCAGCCAGCAGTGACAAATTCTTTATGATATAAAGAATATTCTGTTAAATGTTTTGAAACTAATTTGGCAGAAACATGTTTGAGTCAAATTAGTTTCAAAATATTCAACAACTTTCAGGACTGCATGATTGTTTTGAATTTCACGCACTGCCATTTCAAGGGTTAAAGGATTAAGGAACGATCTCTACTCTCACCATACATTATGTATTGATACAAATGGTTCCCTTATGTACACACATGGTTTTATACACAGTTTTGAAAATATAGAAATTTACGAATGAAACCATAAAAGTATGGAAAGTTTAATAGATTCTTCTACTAGTGTCGAAAGTGTCCATTGAAAATTACAGGTATTACTGTTTGTGATTCTTGCTCTAAAATGTAGATAACTATATGTCTTATAATTGTCAGTAATTACTGGTCTCCGTTAGTAATTTAAATTTTGAAATTGACACCGACTAGATACATCATAAAATGTGTCTTAAAATTGCTAAGATAATTCATGAAAAGATTTGGATAAAGGTATTGAATTTCACTTTGAAAAAAAGAGGATGAACCCTGAGTAAATACATGTGCTTATCATTGTAATCACATGCTTATGTTTCTTGCTTTATCTGCATCTTTCAGCCATGGAGACATCTAAGCAGTCAGGCTCACACAGATGCTCTACCTGTTACTGATAGCGCAGAGAGCAGTCAGCAGAAGAGCGCTACAACTTCTGTAGAAATATCTACTGAAGATTTCAAACATGTAGAGCGACTTTTGCCACAGACTATTGTACCTGAGCCACCGAAACATGCTTCATATCCAACTGCATCAGGATGGGTGCCACCTGCAGGTTAGTAGTCGTTCTTGTAGTCATGGGAGACAAGCCTGATTGAGCTTAACCTACCTGGCTATCTGATTTAACCCTTTAACACTTATATCAGCCGAAAAGGGCTTCTACGGTGGTCTTGAGAAATGTCAATTTGCAGATCAAGAGAAGACTATTTTTGAAAATTTACCACTGGAATGACTGACTGGCTCGATAACCGAGCCAGTCATTCCAGTGCTAAACTTTTAAAAATAGTCTTCTCTTGGTCTGCAAATTGACATTTTCTTTGGAAAAATTGAAATTTTCTTGAACACATTCAAGGCTTAAAGGGTTAAAATATGAATATTTGGCAACTCTTACTACTCTGATGTCAATATTCTGTCTTTTACTGTGTCAATAGCAAAGATACTGGTGTACATTTTTCAACAATTTTGGTGCATGATGTCGCTGTCTATGACAGCAACAAGGTCCACCAAAATTGTTGAAAAATGAACACCAGTTCATCGTTATAATTTAATTTGAAAATTAAAAATTTTGTCATCGGAGTGGTAACGGTTAAGAAAGCTTGGTCAAACTAACATGTGTCTTAACTTGTTAATGGCAAAGCTGGCTAGAAATGGCCTCGGCCGTGTTTTTAATGTCTTAAATTGCATATCAACAGACAAGGGCATTTTACCAAATTTACCACTGGAATGATTGGTTTGGTTTTAACGAAGCGTTTGTCTGCAACTGAGCATTGAAATTTATTTTCTTGACTAAATCTGACCATTAAAGTGATAAAGAACTACAATATTTGGCCCTGCTTCCCCCCCCCCCCCCCCCCTACATCCCACCACACTAAGCCTGATTTATCTGTATGATACTCTTAACCCTTTGAACAAATCATTCTCCATATCTCATTTTCAAGTTAAGCATACAGGAAGACTGTTGAATATTTTGAAATTAATTTGGCTGCGAGCCATTGCTGCCTTAGCTTGTTGCCCTAGGTAGCAATGTCTTCCAGTCAAACTAATTTCACATTTTTTCAACAGAATCAGTTTTATATATCTTAAAGAATATAGTTTTCAGGGATTTGTGGTTTAATGTTCATATAACTAGTGTCTAGTCCACAGAGATTCTGTTCCACAGGCTCAGTAGTCGTGTGGTAGTGGTGGTGATGGTCGCAGTGGGAGTAGTAATAGTAGTAATAGTCAAAGATGTACCATTTGCATAGATATTAAATGAAGTACAATGTAATAATACATGACATAAAGTTTGAAGGGAATGATAGTTTATTCACCGGGCGGCTATCCAAATCTCCAAAGAGGGGAGACAGTATATGCTCACCGTACATGTAATTCCAAGCAGGTAGCACAAAGAATCATACATCAGTTAATTATATCATACTTAACACAATTGTAATACCATCAGTGCATCGAGCATTTGAAATCAATAAAATTATTGTCCATGGTAGATTTAATTATTTCCCCAGTAGAGATTTTACTAGGTAACTTAAAATTGCATAGCTTACTGATATGTTAGAATTTGGTGATACATCTTTAGGTTATCTAATTTTAGCCCATCTGGCTTGAAAGGTTGGAGAAATACTGGGATTAGGTAACCCTTCAACCCAAAAAAGCTTATATCCAGATGATCCGTAATGTAAATCTGATGATTGCTTCCTTCAATACAGGGGAAGATTTTGTCTTTCCCATCCGCTGTATGATAGTGAAATGGAAGGTATCCTTTATTGCCATACAGTCCATAGAGGGTGGCCAGTTTGTTTATGGCAGTGCCAATTATGTGTTTTAGAGTGACATATAGGTAATGTTGTATATGTCCATCCCATAATGGGTAGTGGTTTATGTCCATCCCGTAATGGGTAGTGGTTATAAAGAACTCATTGCACAGGTTTGTAATCATCACACCTAGCATCTTAAAAGCAATCATCTGACCTGGACACAAGCTTTTTTCGGGTGAAAGTAGAAGCTCACGATTTTGGATGTGGAATCACTTATTATATGGATATCCACCTGCAGCCCCATGTCAAGCCACATCATAAATGCTTTAGCCAATTACCCCTCATTGTCTGCAAATTACCATGGCACTTGATGACATCACTGCACATAATTACTATGTCATATCTCGCGTCATATCTTGCATACCACGAAAATAGACCATATCCATTTTAGGATGGAATTTGCATAGATCTGTCAAACAACTTTCCAAAATTGTGGACTGAGTTCTATATATATGCTAGCCTGGCACATCACAAAGAAATAGATCCATGAGTAGTGAACCACTACCCGTTATGAGACAGGTCTACAGCAGTACCTATCCTACATTCTGAAAAATGTGCACAGAATAGGCAATGTCATACATGTACAGGACCTTGGTACCCTGTATGCCGACAATGAATACCTTCAATTTCACTATCACACAGCATGGGAAAGACAAAATCTTCCTCGGCATTGAAGGAAGCAAAACATTACATCTAATTTATGAATAATGATATTGTAGTGTGGATCGATCAGTCAGGTAGTCTGGGTACGGGACAGCCGGGCCGGGTACGTCCAAGCACGCCCCCCCCCCCCCTGGGTAGGACGATACGCATGTGAAGAGCCGATTACGAGAGGAGCGTAAAACGACTAAGTCTGCATGCGCGGGCGTCAGAGATTGCCTAACGATGCATGTTAGCGTTGGACCGAAAAGGCATCTCATACAGTACCGAGTTGGTACTCGTAATCATTTTAGATTGCATCTTTCTCGCCGTTCTTGGTCTCGATCATGACCAGAATGAAGCGATGATTCCAAAACTTTTTACCATTTTTAAATCGGTTAAGAATTGGCCGAGTTATGGGTAAATGAGCCCACTTATTCTATTTTCAAAATATCGAACCCCATAGGCTTAGCGCATGTATACTCCCAGTGCATGGGTACTATAGTGCGTCATGTGACCCGCTTCCCTGCCTCTGAAGCGCGCTCGCTGATTTGCTGTGGCATTCCATCTGTGACATCACAGGCAGTATATAAGGCATTGAAAAATCAGAATCTCCAGCAGTCGGGTGGTGGTGAGGTGCCTGGTACCAGAGGATGAGCGCAAGTTACTGCATTCTGTGACGCAGATATCCAACGTCTGCTGTGGATCGTTTCGGTTTTCAGACTCGTTTTCTTTGGCATACTAGCGAACCGCCAGTTTTTGTAAGCTCCCGGAAAGATATCACCCGGGGTCAATAAACAACTTAGTCAGGTAGCCCAAGCCACTACTTCCGTAAAGGGATCTTTCATGCGGATGGGCCTTTTGTCCCTGATGTAGCTCATCATCCAGTATGTGGGGCGAGTGACATGCTCAGTGATAACTCGCCAGCTCTGCCAGACCACGCAACCAGTGGTGGAAATTAATCTGCACATCAGATGTTAGCCTTTTGACATTTTCAACCGAAGTTATGGGAACATTACTTGATGCATCGTGTGAGTTATTCGATGCATCTCGTCTTGTGAACCGTCAGAATGTAACAGCATTAACTAACATTCATCCATAGTCCGTCAAGAACTATAGGGCACTTTTCAACTTTAGACCACTCAGTTAAATTAATAACTTTTCTTGACTATCTACTAGCCATCTCCTTCCGCAAAGGATCGTCTTCACTTTTCCTGAGAATGAGCCGTATCCGTAGTATATCTGCAGTATTCTCCTAGCAGCTAACTTCTTCATCGTGTCATCTCACGCTCCAATTGTGTTTCACTTTCAACTATCGTGAATATGGGACTTCTTCCGTACCGATGACTAATAGGTACTCTGTCTTATTATATTATTATTGTATCACTTTTATGTAACAGGTACTGATGACTAATAGGTACCTCCCAGTCATTTAAGGCCGCAATTTTATAGTTTATTATTATTATGTATATATTATCCTCATTTTCCGTGCTCATAAGCACCGTAAGGTCGAGTGACCTTCTACACATTGTATTTTATAACGTTAGTGATATGGCAGCAGCCATCAGGTAAAATTGTTTTGTTTATTATAAAAACTCTTGGACCGCAGTATCACTAGGCTACACTATACACCAACAACATCCGCACCACCTTGTTCCGCCGCACAGCATCAATTTTTCACTGAGGTCGCTGTTCATGTTCTCATTATGCGAACATGACATGCGGCCGACTAAACCTGGACTGTTCTAGCTCGATAGGATAGGTTTATAGTAATAGGGATGATTACTCGGCAGGAGACATTTAGTGTTAGTCTCTTTTCCGGAGTAGCGGATATGTAACACCGCACTCGGGGTAGATTGTACAAATTGGCCATTTACCGTAAGGCCTCCATTATGAGTAATTGTCTCTGTCTACGTTCCACCAGTCTTCGACCTTATTAATTGTCTGGACCTCCTTCCGTCACCTTATTTAGAGTTAGCTCTGGAACTATTGGGGTTCCAGACTGGCTAGAAATGATGTAACAATGACCGCATAAACCCCCCTCCCCTGTGTATCTTCGGATACTGGTTAGTTAGAAAACCATGCCAAAGTAGGAAGCACTGCGAATATATATATATATATATATATATATATATATATACTGAGCCAAAAAAGTTTAGCAACAGTGAAGTTTGGTTTGTTGTATTAAAACTATGCGTCCATTTATAACCAAATTTGCAGGCATGTTTCGTCAATGTAATGTCTCGCTGATCATGAAGAAATGCAAATCATTTCTTGCATTTCTCAGCCGCACGCTTACTGCATGTGAAAATGCATTTTTCATGCACTGGCTCACATTGGCGGGTAGCGAAGGCAAAAATTCACCATATTGCAAAAGCAGATAACGAACGTTAACAGAAAATACTTAAAAGTTTACCCTACCGAACAAGGGCCACCGCCCAGGGCTACCCGAAAATCAGCGCCATGAAGCAAATGGAAGACTCGCTGCTGGGCAGAGCGTTCACGCTGTTGCTCGACATTTTAATGTTCACGTCTCAACCATTTCCCGTCTCTGCCAACGTGAGCAGGAAACTGGACATGTTAATGACCGACCACGATCTGGCAGACCGAGAGCAATAACACCACGAGAAGACCGCTACTTAGTGACGTCATCACGATGTCACAGGTTTGAGACTGCGCCGCGGCTGTCCCGTAATTTGCACACCACTGCCGGCACTACAGTGCATGCACAAACTGTGCGAAACAGACTCCATGATGCTGGACTGCATGCCCGTCGTCCACTTGTTGCTGTTCCGCTTACAGAGCGTCACATTGAGAATCGGTTTGCACGGGCAAGACTCATCAGTGATGGCGTGCTCAACAATGGAGCCACGTTTTGTTCAGTGATGAGTCGAGGTTTTGTGTGGATGTGGCGGATGGTAAGCAACGGGTTTGGCGACGTTTAGGAGAACGGTATGATGCAGCCAACATCATTCAGCACAACAGATTCGGTGGCGGCTGTGTCATGGTGTGGGCTGGAATCCATGAAAATGGCAAAACAGATCTTATTGTGATTCACGGAAATTTAACGGCTCAACGTTACTGTGAAGAAGTTGTCGCCCCTGTTGTCATCCCTTTTATGCAGCATCATGCAGACTTTATGTTCCAGCAAGACAATGGCCATCCTCATTCAGCTAGGGTCACTAGTGATTTCCTTGAGGCTAACAATGTTCCGGTGGTGGACTGGCCAGCGCGATCACCAGACCTGTCTCCTATCGAACACGTGTGGGACATTCTTGGCCGTATGGTGCGTGAGAACCATCCACATCTTCACAACGTGGGGGAGCTGGAAGCTGCACTGATCCAGGAATGGGATGCGATTCCTTTTCGTGACAGGTGCTTAATTCGAAGCATGAGAAAGCGATGTACGGTGGTGGTTAATGCGCGCGGAGGTCACAACCGGTATTGACAGCTCAGTGTCATTATTTAAATTGGACCCTTCCATTGAATGATACCGTGTTAAAGGCGCGATGCTAGCATTACATTAACAAGAGACTGTTGTTCAAATTAGAAAATGACCTTTCAATCAAATTTGAATCAATTTATTGTTTTTGTTAAATAACATTTATACAGTAATATTCTCAGTGTTGCTAAACATTTTTGGTTCTGTATATATATATTTTTTAATTACTGGCTTGCAGTGCATATCTGGGCGATTTTACATAACCCTAATGACAGGTAAATGTTAGCTCCCCGGATATGGATCAGTAACCATCCGTACCCGACACACTGGTGACAGAAAAGGATCCAACTTTCCATCTAACTCTACCAGTGACTGGGTGCGGTCTTAGAACCCACCAAGCCCTCCGGGGAAGCTTGCTATAGTTGGATAGCTGCATCTTTGTTCCCACCTTAAAAACCTAAATGTGCTTTTCGAATGCTTATGTACCGTTATTGTCCTTGTGATGTTATGTGTGGTCATGACCGGATGGTGACAGGATCGTTATGTGATTCTGGAACTCTCATCTCATGATAAGTACGCACACGTCTACTGAGGGGGATGTTCCGTAGGGTGGCCTCACGGTCACCGAACATTCTCGCCCGTCAGACTTATATGTTAAAAAGTAGTTAACTTATGTTTCCAAAGGCGGCTAAAACTAGACCTGGACCCAACAACTAAAAGATAGGGTAGGAATTAGCAGAAGGCCCGCATGAATAAAAGCGGCAACTACTAACACAGAATCTTGGAACTTACATAAGATGGCAGTGTTGAATTCTGTGGAAATCATCCACCCAACCTTCACGTAAAACAGCGTGCATCACAACAACCATATAGCTTCACTAGGTTAACTCATTTACATAATTTGGTATTAATAAGAGAGTGGCCGTTTTTGCCATCTCTCTTCCTTCGCTTCGGCGTTGGAGTCATTTTCCTGAGACGGAGGCACGCACGAGGCACTTTCCTCTCGCAATAAAATAATCCTTGTAGGGGTTAATTTGGTTTATATTAAACTAGCTAAGTAGCCATGCTAGGACCTTCCTTTACGAGGATGCCTCATGGATCTTACTCTGTGAGCTACCTCTGGCGAGGACCACGTTGATGAGTCATTAACCCGGCCCATGTACTAGACCTCCCAGGTAGCAGCAAATGAGAACGATTGTTTGACTGTTATCCCATTAGTTATTGTATGTATTGCTTAGTTATTATCTCCCGGCCATAAAATGGAGCCATGGAACCGTCACACCGGTGACACCAACAGATTGGACGAGACAGTGAGGTTCAACGTTGGCCGCAATGGTCGCACGGTCCCACTGGAATGTGAATGTTCCACCGGCTCTCGAAGTCAGTTTCTGTACGATCTGGCAACAAGCACCACCGAAACCGCAACCCCGAGATCTGCAGCTAACCAGTTCTCCCGCCCCGCCGCGTATCTGCGGTGCCGCGGAATGGGAATGTCCGGCAGATCAGCATGCGCGCCCGGAGGCTACAATGTGGATACAAGCTATTTTCTGGTGAATTGGTCAAGAACTTGTTTACCATTGAATCTACACACCCAAGTCTTCTTTTCACGTCATACTTTACGTCTTAGGAAGGAACTCTATTCTGAAGACAACTACTCTAATAAGGAGTAAAAGAAGCATAGGGTATCCAACTACCCCACCTCTAAGTTTTACCATTTTGGATGTGGCACCAGTCATTATAAATATATCCATCTGCTCCCCCCCCCCCCCCCCCCCCCCCCTCCAACCTCACATAATTGCTCGTGTTAAATATTGACTATGATCTTCCTCTTCTTCTTCTTTTCGATCACTGGTACCGTATCACACTTGGAGAGCCGTTCTCAAGATGAATTGACTATGATGATTTAACCTTTTAGCACTCAAGATTCGTCAAAAAATTTTATTTTGCTTTTCGAATGTCTATTTTTTGGAAATTTATCACTAGAATGACCCTCGTTTATCAAGCTGGGCATTCATGGAAAATGATCAAACATAGTCTTCTTTTGGCTGGCAAATCAACATTCGTCTAGACGACTTCAGACGCTGACCATTAAAAGATTAGAATAACTATGTAGTCAGATTATTCTCAACATGCTCATGATTTTGCGATTTCAGATGCAGCGGCTCTTGAACACATACCATATTTTGTGCAAAGAAACAGGAATCACAACTATTCACTATATCTGGAAGTTAGAGTCGCCAGACAGTTTACAAAACTACGCAAAATCGGTGGAGATATCTGGGTGAGTTACATTGAAGCATTTTGATATTAGTGAGTGACTGAGTCTAGACGTGTAAGCTTCTTCACTTTTTAAGACCTTTATAACAATTTTGAACGCCTCTTTGGTAATCAATGTTTTTAGTCACCCGAGTTGTCTTATGAATCTCTGACATCACTGCCAGAGATGGTCTGCTAATTACCTTAAGAAGGTGCTCCCTCTCTCAGTCTCTCTGTCTCTCTCTTTCCATCCTTTTCTGATGTCTTTCGCCTTTGTCAGTACCATAAATCGCCTATTAGTAACTGCATCCTTAATAGAAGTCGCATGCCAATTTTCGAGGTTCAGCCATCCTAATTTCTTAGCAGTTTTAAAACAACAAATGTATCTAATAGAAGTCGCATGCAAATTTCAGCAGTTTGTGTAAAGAAAAAAAAATTGTGTGAGTTAAATAACTTGTAAATGTCAAATTAAAAGAAATTTGAAAGGAAATTTTGCAATTACTTCACTCAAACAGCATAAAAATTATGGCACTTCTTTATATGAAACCACTCTTATCAATGAAACATATTATCAAATGGGTACTCGTTAGGGTTGCACGATTTTTCGATTATTCGATTAATCACGATTATATAATTCAAAATGATCGTGGACGATTATAAAATGAAATAATCGTGTAATCGCCATGTTGAAATTTTTGTCAAGATACTTTTACGCTTGTGAAACTCTGCTCGCGTTCCAATCATGGAAACAAACATCCAGCTATCAGCCGAATGTGTGAATGATTAAATAAACTAAATAAATAAATAACTGATTTGTTTGTATTGACTCATGATTAGTTTTAGATGAATAAAAATTGTTCACTTGGTTGCTATTTGTCATTGTTGTTGTAATCACACACACTTATCCCGCGTTCCCCATTCTCTGAATAGTTATGCGCTAACGGTTTTCCCAAAAAAGTTCTAAAAGTGGTACCACGGAAATTCAACGCATTTTCTCCCGTAAAAATTCTCACCTCCTACGCCTATGTTTAATGTATACCTCAAAACATCACCGGGGAAGTGAAATTATTTGATTTGAGCGCCTAAATATTGCGTATCTTTTAATAAAGGTTGTTTATTACATCAAAATTAATCCACAATTTGATATAAAATGGCGTCGCGAAAAAATACAAATCATGTGATTCGCCTCCAATTGAAGAGTTTATTTAGAGCGAGTACTCGGATATAAATATTCTGAAATCGGGGACTCGGAACTCGGGAATTTCTATATATTATCATTGCGCGATAGGAACTGGGTATTATACTGATCTGAATAATGGGTACCTGTTTGATAAACTCCCGTTAGCGTATAATATCTCGTGAGAACACGCCACCTCCCATCGCAAAAGAGCCGCTGACTCGCCAACTTAAAGGGCAATTCCGAGATTGGTAAAAGTGTACTTTATTTGAAAGATTATTAAATGACTAACATATTGGATCCTAGATAAAAATAATTGACAAATAATACAAGTAATTATACCATTGTAAACATGGGATTATTTTGTCTCCTGGGTAGCGCCATTTTCTTGCAACAAGAGCGAGATTTCACGAGATCCTGACGTCATCCCCGCACCCATGCTATATTTGCCGAGCACAAAGGCTTACAGTAAATATGTATATGCATGGAGGCCTAATGTGTGCTAATTTGTACTTGTTAGGACATTGTCCAGTTAAGCTAGTATGTTTTTCAAGTAATTCTAGTATCCGAAGTCGGCGGGGAATCATTAACCCATAGACCGCTGAAACATAGATTCCATTTTCTCTATCCTATAAGAATGTGTTCATTTTGGTAACAATGCTGCTGTAAGTCATTGCTGTGCACAACTGCAACACGTTTCAGCAACATTTACATGTACCCCGGCACTAATTCTGTAAGTACCGGTAGACTATTACGCATTTTACGCCATGCGATAAGGGAGACTGTCAAATTACTCAGCCGAGTCAAGATACCTTTGTAGCGTGTGTCGCAGGCAGTGTAAATATATATTTCAAGAAAACATATGATATGCTAATATTGCCGGAACCACAGAACCGATTGTAATAATTCTGATACCTACATGTAGCTGTAAATTCGAAGATTTATCCAATGCTAAGGATGTTAGAATTGGCCTAGTGGTTACACTCTGCGGAAAAAACTAAAGCAGCAAAATTTCAAACAAAAATTTCAGGATGCAGTTTATCCATCATCCCATATCAGAATGAGTATTACAGCTACAATGACAGAATTTGCTGTGCCGAAGTTTTACAATGTTATCACATAACGGAAAATATTCCATCCAAATATCTTAATTATTGAAGTTACTACAGCTTGCCGGGAAATATTGACAGGCGATGAAAATTCCCAGATTTTATGTCAAAATGTTAATTCCCTTGTTGATATCTCTGGCAATATTCACGTGAGCAAAATTATAATTGGTCAGGCTAAAGATAGAGGCTGCGAGACCAAAACCATCTCATGCTGAATTTCACCAAAAAGGATAACATATTCTCAGATCGTATCTTAGATGAATAATATTTTAGACATGCCAGTCTTTTGAACCTCTTGTCCGATAGTAACATCCATTATATCATATTAATCCCGAGGTCGGCACCTATTTAGAGATCCTAGAATCATTGGAATCGCTTCAGCGGTTCGTTTGCTATTATTATTTACGTATACTTCCTTAAAATATACGCATCCATTGGCCTCGCTCCTTCTACCATAGCAATAGCGGTGGTGCGGGACTGACGTCGCTAGACGTGATAAAATGGCAGCGCCCCGATGTGCAAAAAATTGTCAGTTTTACCGACTTTATCTAGCCATAGTTGGTTACGCGATTTCTATCTGGTTATTATTCTGGCGCAATTTCATTAAACATGTAATAATCTTTCAAATAAAGCACACTTTTTATCATCCCGGAATTGTCCTTTAAGAAGCCGGCTATATTGTCGTTCGTAATAATTCAATTTGGATCATTTAATGTTGATCGGCGTTACAAAATTGATGCACATTTTCTCGCGTACTTGTTTGGTACATAAATTTGGTCTTAAAATATATTTATACGGAAGGTATTTAAATCACGCCAAGACTGTTTTAAGCGCATTTTGACTCCAAAAGTGTGGAATAAACTTTATTATATCTTGAACATATGTGGCCTACTATTAGTATAAATCTAATAGGTGGTCGAGATTTACAAATCCGAGGCCTGTATTGACTTCCAGAGGGGCCGGAAATGTATCAGGGCAGAGATCGGTCTGAAGTAGACACACCCTGTGACACGATTGTTATTATTATACACGCTATTCTTACAAATTTGCTCTTAAAAATAGTTTTCCTGTACAATCTGTTGAGTTAGGGGGTGGGCTTCTAATACAGAGTTTTGCCGTTTGGAAACTGCTAAGAAATCATTGGAGCTCATATGTCAAAGTTAGGGGTGGGCTTCTATTAGAGCATAGGCTACAATTAAGCGAAATACGGTACCTTCTGTTTTCCATCTAGAAAAATCTTGATACATTCCTTTGTTTGGAATCAGCAACTGGCGTATTCTGTCCATGTATGTATACCCAAATGCCTAACCCATAATCTTACAATCTGCAGTAGCATGATAACGTCCTCTAAGCAGCATTGACGTAGTTAATATAGTTCATGATTAATCGTATGATCGCGATTATTTTTTTAAAATGATCGCGATTATGAAAATTGAATAATCGTGCAACCCTAGTACTCGTTATGCGGTAAGCGGATCAAATGTATAATACTCGGTCACCATCATGTAATGATTACTATATGTTTAGAGTAATTTCTGAGTTCCCGAGTCTAGTATAGTCAGTCCATAAATTAGAGCTGGGGGGCTTCGCGATAATATTGAGAATATTGTGATGTTATCAACATCGTCTGATTTCCGAATATCGACAATATCGTCAGTTGGTGAAGTTGTATTTATGAATAAAATAATTATAAAACAGATATGACCAGTCACTCATATTTATTTGAATACAGTATAGCCTATACGCTTGCTGGTAGAGCTGGATTGTCTCTCTAATATACAGTACTACGGTAACTGAAGTCAATTCAAACAGTTTATAATCATTTACTTAATCTTACTCTATAATGGGCCATGTGCCGTATCAATGCATATATTTTTCATGCTACATGTATCTTTATTATTCCCCATTTTTCCCCATATTTTATGGTACTAACGCTGAGATATCTGCAGATTATTTCTATTTCTGCAAAATACAAAATGACCACCATTTTGATAGATAGACTACATTTAGCCTCGCTTTCATCTTTCAAATACGTACAGCATGCCATTGTGATGACGTCGTTATTAAACCGCCAGCCATGAGTTCTCCACGCATTGGTACAACTAAACCATTATAATAGTAGTAAATAGACCACAATATGCTGAAAATATGAACTCTCCAGCTCTTTCATCTAGCAACCCACCACCATAAGAAGGGATTACAGCTCTCAGGGTAGAGTATTTTTTCTATTTCATTGGTTCCTCTTTACTTGGGTGGGCGGTCATTACAAAACTGCATTAACTAACAGGCTCTCGTAGTCGATGAGATAAAATATTACGACACAAAATATTCATTTGAAATTGTGATTTTCTAGCGAATAATGGGCCGAAATTAGAAAATATTAGTGCAAGAAAAGATATATCTGATACATTTGTATAAGGAGTTACAGAGCAAGTTCGAGTTTCAGACATTTTCGTCAATTTTTCATGGAGTTATGCCTCCTTTCAACTTAATGAAATATGAAAAATATTAGTTTTCCGCACTTTTTCGCAGTCTTTCACGATATTCTACTGAGAATTGCTACACTGTTTTGTTATGAGAAGTTACAGACCAAGTTGGCAATTAAATGACTAGTAAAGGGCTAATGGGTAGGAGAATGCCTAATATCACAGTTAGATTTTTGACAGATGGCACAATCTTGTTTATTCTTCAATTGGCCACCCAAACCCCATGTCCCTAAACTCGTTTGACGGGTTGACAATCAGGCTAAATCAATAAACATATATATATTTTAGAAGCTTAGAACTGCACTCTATTTTTATTAGAACTGCACGGTTGATTTCAGAACTGCACAGTTTGCGTAGAACTGCACATTAAAAGAAGCCCTGGTTTTCCCCTTTTTTGCGCGAAATGCATTCTTATCAGTAATCATTAATTTATCAATTTCTCTGGCCTCCAAACAACAAATTGACAGGCCCGGATAAATGCCCGGTTCACATTTCAAACTGATGATGTAATTACAAGGTCAACAACAGCCAGTAATAATAAACTCACTTCATGATTTGATGACAAAATCGTTCATGTTCAAACCAAATTTAGAATGAATATGCATACAATGTAGATATATCAGAACTTAGGAAGGCACAAATGTGAACTTTCAGTCCTAACATTGTTTCAACACTAATCACAACATGCGTGCCCCTATAATGCACAGTGTTTGGGAGCATTAGTCATCCAATGATCGGCAACCACAGGCACTGTTATGACAAATGCGTTAAATGTAACCCCCAAGAATAAATTAAAAGGTAAATTCCTTGTAAAAGCTACAAAATTTCAACATTTACTAGCCTTTTCCATAATTGGCCGTATCCTGCAGTACATAGCTGTCAAAGTGAATCTTAGCCAATCAGACAGCCAGATTTACTGAAAATGCAGATCTAGGGTGTGTTCAACTGGTGTACTATAGATAACTCTAGCTGATTATTTGCCAGTCAAAAATGGTGCAGTCGACTGTAAAATACTCATATATAGTTAACTCTATTTTTAGACCTAATTCTGTCTTAGCCAATCAGATTTGAGCTTTAGGATTTCCATTTTGCACATGGTGAATGTTGGTTTTACAACAGAACCAGTTAACTAGTTGAATAAAATGGTGAGAACGGCATAAAATACAAAGTTTATGCTTGGTTGATATTCACACGTGAATCAGAAGATCAATTTAATCCATGGTACTGGCCATCTGTAATGTTGTAGATGATCTGTTTATGTTATGAGCTGGTAAAATACACCTTATCCTCAATCCCAATCGCCTAAGCGATACATCGTGATATCCCGATGTTTTTCTAGATATTGTTGTCATCTAAAAGCCAATATTTATTTTTTGGGGGTTGTCATCTTGGATTTGCCGAAAAATGGGAATTCGTTTAAAACGCTACTCCTCATTAACCGCTTGGACAATTTCAACCAAAATTGGCTGGAAGGATCCTATAGTAGTAGCACCTAGAAATTCTATTCAGAATTTTGATAGGTTAATGTTTTGGCAGCCATCTTGGATTTTCTGAAAATTTGGCTGAAGCGTTTCTATGATGGTAGGCTTCAAGATATCAAACAAGAACCTTGGTTGTTCAATTTTTTTGGTGGTCATCTTGGATTTTTCCGAAAATTATCCTTCATGTATATTTAAATGCAAATGGTTCAAATGATAATGGTCCAGGTGTGCATCACATGGGTCGTTTGTTAATAAATATGCAGTTTTGAGATTATGGCACTGGTTTTCAAACCATCTCATCTACAAAACAGGTAACGGTTCAAATACCGGTATATCGCTCAGCCCTAATAACGAATCTGGAGAGCTAATTAGTACAGGAAGAAATATGCTTTCAAGTACTTCCTGCAATTGAGAATCAGTTCTATATTTACTCATGCTAAATTACGATCATTACTGTGTGAAGTGAATAACTAACAATTCATTAAATCCATGTAGTATTTTGCCATTGTCTTTTATGAAGTCATAAGCAAATCTGCACTTGTCAGCTCTATTCAGCTCTGATGATAATATCGCTAACTGTAAGACTATATTTTATTTCTTCCCCCAGGCACTAGATGCTGATATAAAGCAGTACCTACTTGAGAGGACAGGGAAAGAGATGTTGACTCAAGTGCAGGAGTTGCCTGGGCTTATCAGAGTCAGAGGGAATTACGTATATGAAGTGTCAGACTTTCTCAAAGAAAAAGGATTTTAATTCGTCATACTTTCTATCATGTCTATTGTGATAGCTAAATGTGTTGTTTATGTTTTAACCCTTTTAGCCTTGAATTTGTTCAAGAAAATTTCAATTTTCTCAAAGAAAATGTCAATTTGCAGACCAAGAGAAGACTATTTTTGAAAGTTTAGCACTCGAATGACTGGCTCGATTATCGAGCCAGTCATTCCAGTAGTAAATTTTCAAAAATAGTCTTATCTTGGTCTGGAAATTGACATTTCTCAAGACCACTGTAGAAGCCAGTTTTGGCTGATATAAGTGTTAAAGGGTTAATTGGCCATCGCAAGTATTTACACTGATGTTCAAATCTAAGTATATTAATTTCAATTCAGTCATATAGAAAATGGATATTTTAAAAGTAATTTGACTGGAAGCTATGATTCTCAAGCTGTCAAGCTCTCCAACCATCCGCAAGTTAATCAGGCTACACGATAGTCATCTTTCGAGCCTGTATTAATTACAGCTATGCTGAATATTTTGGGAATAGTTTGAGTTGAGTGACACTGACTGGCAGCTTGATTGTTTTCTAGACGCGAACATTTATTTCACAATCAGTGAATTATTTCAGACGATATAACTGTTACGAATATTTATAGACTGGTGTAAGTATCATTACTGACATAAGAATTGAACCGTTTAAACCTCATATCAGCCAAAAATGCCTTCTACAGTGGTCTTGAGAAATGTTCATTTGCAGACCGAGAAGACTATTTTTGAATATTTTCCACTGGAATGAATAACTGGCTCGATAACCGTTCTCAGTCCTCTTGGCCTGCAACTGGACATTTTGAATGAAACAAATTTTCTTAACAAATTTAACTATTAAAACGGCTAAATAAAAGAAGTTAGTAGTTCATGAACAACCGTCATCATTCATTAATCCTTTCAGCAGTGACATCCCTGTCTGAGTTTTAAGCCAATACTTCTGGTACACTCAGAGTCATATATTTTCAAGCCGTTTTGACTGGAAGTTGTATAGGGTTGGAATAACTTTGAGTTAAAATACCTTCAAAATATTTAGCAGAATAATTACCTTGTAGCAAGCTTATAATTTGGTCTATTGAATCTGAATGGTCTGAGAGTAAATTTTCTTGGCCTTTTATACCCTATGGCCTGGGCACAAGAGGTCCTACAACATACGACCACTATTCAACCTACGTGACCATAGCCATGCAAACATGTGCTATTGCAGTATACAAGTTCTTTCCTCTGACCCAGATGATGAAAACTTCACAACTTGGAAAAGATCAACGGAATCATATATGGATACACCTATTACATTGCATGGAGGCACAAGGCATCAACAATGCAGGATAGGGTTGTTTGAAAGCTGGGGTACCCACTACCATAGGGGCCCCCCTGGCATGACGTAGTTATCACCCTCATCATTGAATGCAGTGTCTTGTACAAATGTACATTGATTAATTACTAATCATATCTGTGTTAGCCTCAAACATGTAGCACTAGATTATCATAATGATAAACTATGATCCAACATGTTTTGAGTTGTTAGCTGCCTATTTGGGCTATTGATGGTTATTAGCTCACCTGGCCACTGTGGCGACCGTCCATTGTCCGTCCGTACGTCATCTGTCCATCAACTTTTGCTTTAAAGCACTACGTCTCATTAACCACTTGGGTGATTTCAACCAAATTTGGCTGGAAGTACCTATGGTTATCGGCTACAGAACCTCCATTCAGAATTTTGATTCCTCAGTTTTTTGGGTCAAAATCTTAGATTTTATTTTAAATTTACTGAAAATCGTCAAAATGCTTCTTCCCTTACCATTTTAACCGATTTCATCCAAATTTGGCTGCAACAACCCAATGGTCGTAGGCTCCAGAACCTCCATTAGGAATTTTTATTCATCAATTTTTCTTACCATTCTGAGCGATTTCAAAAAAATTTGGCTGAAAGGACCCAGTGGTTGTAAGCTCCAGAACTCCATTCGGAATTTTGATTCATCAATTTTTTGGGTCAAAATCTTAGATCTTATGAAAAATGTACCGGAAATTGTCAAAATGCTTCTCCTTACCATTCTGAGCGATTTCAACCAAATTTGCCTGAATGGACCCAATCGCCATAGGCTCCAGAAACTCTATTCAGAATTTTGATTCATCAATATTTTGGTTGAAAATTTTAGATTTTATGAAGAATGTACCGGAAATTGATAAAAATGCTTATTCTTACCATTCTGAGCGATTTCAACTAAATTTGGCTGAAAGGACCCTATGGTCGTAGGCTCACGTACTTCCATTAAGAATTTTGATTCATCAATTATTTGGGTGAAAATCTTAGATTTTATGAAAAATGTACTGGAAATTGTCAAATTGTTTCTTCTTACCATCTTGACAAGTTTTAACAAAATTAGGCTGAAAGGATCCTATGGCCATAGGCTCTAAACCATACATTCAGAATTTTGATTCATCAATTTTTTGCATGAAAATTTGAAATTTTATGAAAAATGTACCCGAAGTTGTCAATTTGCTACCCCTCCTTATAGTGTATGAGCCGACATAGTCAAAATATCTCCCGTGGGATTCTCTTGATAAAAGCAGACAACTTAATGTTTTTATTTTCTGGGACATCTAATAAAATAGAAAAACAATGTTGTCACTGGTATATTATTTTTAGTATCTGGAACTTGAGGTCAAAGGTCATGGTCACTATTAAAAAACCTGAAGCTAATTAATCCATTTAAATGTAGACAGTGCTAAACCAATTAGGTTTTTATGGTTACTGTCATGTTATTATTGTTCCAAAGTCACAGATACAAGTATGGATAAGAGGAGTGTCATATAGCATGATTAGATTATAAAATAATCACTATAAACACGTTTTATGCTAATTTCAGTGTTCCAGCTATAGGGTCATTTTATCATGTATCATCAATATTATCATAAAATATTTGCAACTCGATATTCTTCAAAATTTGGTGAAATTTATATGTAAGTCCAGTATGGGCCAGCCCTGCATAGTTGGTTTACTCAGGCGAAATCATACCATTTATCATAGCCATTTAATATGCTAAACGTATTAACCCTCCTAAATCTGATGAAAATAGGAAATTCCTAGAGAAATGGTAGAAATGCTGTTATGCATTTTGGAAACAATAATGCTTAAATATCTTGCTGTCTTAGATCACAACAGTTACTACAAGAATTTTTTCCAAAGCGAACAACAGCTTTAATATGAAAAGAAAGGAAAATTATAAATCTGACACTTCAGTGGTCTATGTGATTAACAATTAACATCATAACATTTATTGCGCTTACACGCTAGCTAGTTACTAACAGCTATGGATCCGGGCTACAGTAGTGAGAGTAGTAGTACTGACCCTATTTACACAAGATCCTGCTTTACTACCGACTTTAGCTTGTGCGTGAAATGCCAGATACCCGATGATGTGCTTGTTAAAACCCCTGCTAAATCATTCTATGCTAAATTCCATGAGTTTGTCTCAAAACGTGAACAATATGGTGATTGTGTATTTGTAGATATTAGTTGTAGATTAAATAACTTTTCAGCTGATGATGTGGAGGGTGAAAATGCTATGTGGCACAGCAAATGCTATGCTGAGACATGTCATGTAGTTAACACCGAACGAGATAGAAAATGTTATGATAGGGCAACTCAGCAAGGTTCCAAAACTCGTGGCATGCAAGGTTGTCACGAGTCACAAGACGAATGTAGTAGTGATGCCGAATCATCACAGCATAAGTTTACTCGCTCTCTGACAACAAGGAACCGTGTTGTTCCTGTCAAGAAACGAATTGAAATCTTGGAGAGCTTCATAATGCCTTAACATATGATGCTGGTAAAAAATCCTTAGTGACAGCGCTGAAAAAGGTTGAAATCAGAACTGTAAATGCGATAAATACTGATGATGCTACATCAATTGATGTAAAGCATCATTTATATTGTTCGATGAAACATGTTCAAAGGGGTGCGGCACACATGATGATCTAGCAAACATTCTCTCTGATACTGAAGCTGGTTTTAAGAAAATGAGCGAATTTACAACAAAGGTGGTGTTCATTAGTCTTGTAAGAACACTTTTAAATGAGGGTGCTATTCTCAGCATGGCTGAATTACTGTTCAATTATAAGATGAATATCAAAATATTCAGCACGCAAATGGTTTAGAAAACAATACATGCCATCGCAAAACCGTAAAGGATAATATAGTCACAAATATTGACGATGTACAGTTTATGATACAAAAATGTAGAAATACATCTGAAATACTATTCTCAGAGGTTGCCCAGAGATGCAGCAATTGCATCCCAGGCAAAAGATACAGAACATGATATTCAGATCCTAGGTCCAAGGACCTTGCTCAGAGCTTCAAACACAGAGACGTACAACAAAAATCGACCAAGGGGTTCTATCTGTGTCTCAAAATGTTATGTATACCTACAAAATTGATCGTCTGGTGAAGCACCGACCACAGAAAACATACTTTTTATTTCGACACGTATGAATGGCCTCAAAACTTTGCCATGTCTATTGCAATAAACCAAGCTACCCGGAGTAGGAAAACTACTAGACCTATTATATGTATTTGGACTATCTGTTGACTATGGGTGTGTTCTGAGGCTTGAAACACAGCTTGCATATGCAGTTCTAGCAAGAGTTGCGGGGATTGGTGTCCACATACCTCCTTTTGTGGTTAAGGACAAATTTTTATTCTTTGCTATTGATAATAGCGACTTCGGTGAGAATACATCAGATGGAAAGAAGACTGCATGCAACTTCAACAGCCATATACCAGGGAAAACAAGAGGAAAATATATAAGATGTACACATAAACGTAAGAAAGAAATGACGCGATCGATCTCTGAGAGGGACCATAAGAACAGAACCTAACTGCTGCAATTGATCAGGTAAACCAATTTAAAGTCACTGGCAGATTATCAACTGAAGGACTTAGTTTGGCTCGAGGACTTAGTTTGGCTCGATCTCTTTGCTGGCAACATGTTAGATGTTGCGAAGACTACTGGAACTGGAGTATCCTGTACATGTACAATGATTGATCTGTCAGAAAGTGCTAACATGAGGGCAGCTTCACCAAACAGGTTCGAATCAACCCAATCACAGTTCTAAAGCAGGTACACATTGTTGGACCGGATAGAAAGACAGTTATAACACTAGCTATAGCACTTTATGAGAAAGCTAAACAGTTAGAAATGAGACAATGACTGTAAAGGCAAGTGGATCTTGAGAATTGGAGTAATGCACACAGTCATGGCTGCTCTACATGAAGTAGGATATACAATTGAAGACAGCAGTTTAGACGATGCATGGAATTGCATCTATTACAATGACTGTTTTAGGGAACTCGGTGTTCATGGGTTCTGTTGCTCCATGTTCAACAGTATTCATAGGCAACTTCTCCAAGATATCGATCAACTTGCTCTTGGCAGTACATGGGTTTAGTGTCCCAGCTTGTGTGAAGATTGCTCTTGGTAGAGCTGTGAACTCATACTGGCCCACAGCATCCTTCAAGTTAGCTTCAGGCCGTGATCGGGCTGCAATAAGTGGATGTGCAAATGAAGATCGGTCATCTTTCAGTTCCACAATCTCAGTTGCTACATGTAGCTTGTGCTTTAGTTTTCCGAGCATCCTTCCAATTTGGAAGCTGTAATTTTGGCATTCTAGCCCAAATATGTCTCTTTCCAGTGTTAATTCGATCATGTACAAATTCCCAGTAGTTTTCTTCTCCAACTCTGTCATGGTTGCATATTGCTTCTTCTACTTTTTTAACTCATAACTACTTTGGTGACCATTTTGATAAAATCACTGTCTTCATAGGTCATTGGATTGGTTATTGAGTTAATGACTGTTCTCAGTAAGTTGATTTTACTCTCTTGTCGGTGAATCACAGTGGATGAAATATGATGCTGTTTTCGGAAGGATTGATCCACGGCTCCAGCCATTGCATGTGCTTCATTCAGAATATTGCTAACTCTGGCGCAATGGAAAAGAAACGTTCACGCCCACTGGAATTTTGTGTAATGCCTTTCAGTCTGCCGATGACCTTCATGGAACGGTTAATATGCTCTATTGCGTGATCGCATCCAATTGCGCAGAATTGAATCTGGTTTTTATTGACAACACAATTTCCATTTTGGAATTCCTGCAATATTACTGGATCTGTATCTCAATTGGTTCATCTCAGATAGGTGCAATGGAACGAGAGCCTGGCATACTTTTGTTTATCATATGCAAAGGAATCTTTACACAAAGGACCAAGAGAAGCAAGATGTATATCACAAAGACCTTCAGGATAAACATGTAGATATGCATGACCATTTGCATATATTGCCGAACAAATTTGAAAAGAGGATGTGTATTTCCCATTGATTCATCATACGCATTCATCTTTCCTGAGATATCCAGTGTTTCTATAGTACCCACAAGCATAGCATGTGCTTTCTGTATCTCATGTGTCTGCAATTCTTGACAAATTGTATCTAAATTTACTGTTGCTGGTGTGCAAGTATCGCGCAGCTCAGGGTACATGTAAAGATAATAAATTAGAGATAAATGTGTTTATAGTCAACGATAAAGCCAATAGTTCAAACACAGGCCTTTGAATTTATGTCATATCAGATACTCGCTCCAACCCCTACCATATATGTATATATGGTAGGGATGGGGTCGAGTATGTGATATGAAATAGATTCAAAGACCTGTGTTTATAGCGAAACATGCGTACCCAAGTAAGATGTTTTATCTTTCCATATTGACCCATACTTTCATAAGGGTCATAACTCTGATATGTTGCACCTCTCCAACTTGCTTTTCAACTTTGTTTTCACAATGTAGATATAAGATGCATATGAACACATTCATTGGATTTGCTGAAAATGATCCAAGATTTGACAAAATCCACTGACTAAGCATTTTACTAATATTATCTGCAATAGAATAATTAATCTTTGGCCTATGTTTCCAGAAACTAGGTCAAACTTACTTTCATTATATAGAGAATGTAACTTACACCCACGGGTGTTCATAAACCAAATTAGAAGTCACCCACTCTGAATGGTGGTGAAATGTGTAACAAAGTTTGATATTTCCTCATTGACCCCATTCTATAGAAAATTGTAAAGGGCCATAACTCTGGCATGTGAGGGCGTACCAATTTTTACTTTAAAAGGCCAATATTAGATACATATATAAATATTTTGACCATGTTTGGTATCAATTGGATCAGACATAGCAAAACGTGTAACAATTTATTAGACATGCTGAAATGGACAGAATGGACAAAAGAGCTATAAAAAATGCTATGATCAAGTAATGACATGTGTTTTTCAATTACTGGGATATTAAGCAACATCACGTACAAGTTATTTCACTTTTATCATGAAGATCCTACGGAATGACATAGGCTCCCGGACTATTAGCTGATTGACATATTTCAAACAAATTTCACTAATGGATTCAATGGTGGTAGGTTCTAGAAATTCTATTCAGAATTTTGATTGATCAATTTTTCTGGTCAAAATCTTAGATTTTATGATAAATTTACCAGAAATTATCAAAACACTGCTTCTCCTAAGTTGCTTGACATATTTCAATCAAACTTAGCTAAAGTGATCCTATCACGGTAAACTAGAATTACTATTCAGAATTTTGATTGGTAAATTTTTGGGGTGGCCATCTTAGATTTTCCGAAAATTATCCATCATCTATTTACATGCAAATGGTTCAAATGCTAATGATCCAGGTGAGTGCCACAGGCCCTTGGGCCTCTTGTTTATTAAAGCGATGCTCATCTTATCCTAAATATGCATTGTACTGATAAATTATGACTATTATATATAAGTCATTTCCAGCCATGTTTCTTGTATTTATATAATAAATATTTGCTCTTTAACATTGTGTAATGCTAACCTGTGCCTTCAAAAATTTTGTCTTAGGCGATTGTGCATGATGTCATGTGTAGGTACAGATACAAATTCCTTAAGATGTAATAACTATTCTGAAAATCTTTAGGCTAATTTAAATGGAAGATGCTACTACCTTAGGAAATTAATTTGGCAGGAAACTGTGCCTGCCTTTTTAATTAAATTTGTTTCATATGGTAGCAATAGCTTACCTCTATGATCACTTTTACAGCAGACTGCTAAGCTACCTATATGATCCAGTGTATATATTATAATGATGTAAATTACCAAGTTTTTATCTGATTAGTTTAAAAGTAATTCATGGCAGTCTTTACAGAAATTTATCAATATTTTGATATTAACCATTTAATGGTCATACCAGGCAAAATCAACCTCTGCTATGGTTTTGTGGAGTGTCCATTTATAGGCCAGGAGCATACAATTTTTGAAAGTTTACCACTGGAATGATTCATTCCAGGGCTAAATTTTCAAAAATTGTATTCTCTTGGCTTCTAAATGGACATTCAATAAGAAAATATTAAAATTTTCTTGCCCAAATTTGACCATTAAAGAGTTAAACAAGTATCTTTCTTTGATGGTATGATAGAAATCTAAATATGCTATGCAGTTTATTTCCAGCATATATTCTATCAACGAAATAGCTAGTGTAAAATGAGACGAGATTGTTTTTAAGCCAGGTGGTCAACTCATTTGTATTAAAGGTGCAAGATCTTTAGCAACCACCTTTTGATATACTTTAACTTTGTTTTGAGACGCTATAGTGTTGCCACTCTTACCAGACTTGCCACACTTACCCTCTATTCATGTCCTGGTCCATTAGTGAATTTATGGCGCGAATGTATGACTCGATGACCAAGCCAGTTATTCCAGTGAGAGTCTGTACAACATTCTGTCATAAGACAAGGTGTTTAATTCTTGCCTTTTAGGCATTAATGGATCAATATGTATGTATGTATGTATGATTACTGTATTCTGCGGCTGTAGTAGTAGAAACATCCTACAGCTGCAATCAGTCCTTCACTTTTGTCCACTTTGTCTTGTCCTCAGCCAAAATCCTTAGCTTCCTCAGACCTCAGGTTCATTCTTGACTTGAGTGTGCCTAATCCTGCTTTCGTGAGGTCACCTCATAGTACGCTTAGCAGATTTATGCAATGACGTGTAATGGATCAATATATCATGCATGAAATAATACAGATACATGTATGTTTGAATTCAGAACTATCTAATTATATCAAGTGAAGTGAGTGTGCATAATTTATAAGTGTTGATTATTCAGTCAAAATGGTTGCTGTGGAAAAACAGTGCTTAAAGTTAACTTAAACATGTAAATAGCTGGGATCTATATGGGATATGCTGATTTGGAAATTGATTAAATAATTTAATTTTATTTATTTAATCAAATTAACTGACACCTTTTAGAATCTATTCTTTCATTGTCTCAGGCTCTTAGCGACCATTTTACTGTACAACAGCAGAGATTCTCATGCAATATGTAATGAGCCTTTCCATTTTTAGCTATGCCCCGCCCATCTCTAGCTAAGCTCCACCCACACATCGCTTGTGTTGGGATCGATCGATCTGTGAACTTCCCGACTATCAATTTCCAGAAAACTATACAGGTAACCTGTTGAATATTCTTTGAAACTAATTTGACTGGGCGCTGTTGCTGCCTATGGCAGCAACAGCGTCCAGTCAAATTAGTTTCAAAATATTCAACAGCATGTTTATTAAATAATACACATACAATTTGTACAACGTGTCAGATTATTAAGAGTTAAAATGGGTCATATAGAATCATTAATGTCATCCTACACGCCGCTTAGCTTATTATGATGACATATGACGTCAGATTGATAGATGGATCTTCTGGAAAGGTGAATTGCTTTCCAGGACTCTAAGGTTAGCAGGCATAAGTGTATACGGCATAAGTGTAGCATATAGTATGTATATTATAGTTCAATAGAAATTGCAAATGTCAACAACAATATTCATCTTCAAATTGTGCAAGTGAAATGTGCTTGGAATATTTTTAGAACAATTTAACTGGAGCACTGTTGTTGACTAAGGTCGCACAATCTTCGTCAAATTGTTCTCAGTGTGTGTAGAATGATTACTAGGCAGATATGCATTTCGCTGCAATTAATCGTGAATTATTTTAACCCTTGAACCCTCGAATTTGATCAATAAAATTTCAATTTTCTATGAGAAAACGTCCTTTTGCAGACCAAGAGAAGACTATTTTTGAAAATTTACCAATGGAATGACTGGCTTGATAACTGTATGAATGGTATTTGTAAGCACTCATGTTGGGGTGTAATTATGTTGGGGCGCAGGGGTATGTCAGCCTCTAGCTCACTTTCCTGTTTGAGTTTCAAATCGATTGGCATAGCGGTTTCAGAGATTTTTGAGATGTGATTCTTAAAGTAGCACAAAATCCAAGATGGCTACCACCCAAATTTCCCAGTCAACTTTGTTTGAACAAACTTCAACCCCCTATGCCATAAGGATGCTTCCGGTAAAATATATTCGAAATTGGCCCAGTGGTTCTTAAGAAGTCATTTTAAGTAAGGTTAATGGGTGGATGGTGGACTGTCACCATAGTATAAGCTCACTTGCCAATTCTGGCCGTAGGTCTTTAGGATAAACTACTTTTATGCATATGGTGTACTGAGACATTAAGTTTAACTTTACACCATAGTTTAGTGTGACCACCTTTATGTGTATAAGTTAAACTGCCCTTAAACCATCATTATGCATATGCGCCACAAGGGTTTTAATTAATATTAATTGTTACTGATCTCAAAGGGATAAAATTGCCCCTTAATACACACCTTGTACATGTATGTGTTAATAATGTACTTATGTACATATAACAAAAAAATTTAATCAATACACCTGGATAAAGCCTGAGGCCATAGAACTATATGATATGAGGAATGGATGATTCACGCGTTAAAAACCTACATTAGCAGGGTTTTCTGTAACCCTTTGATACTCATATCAGCCAAAAATGGCTTCTGCAGTGGTCTTGAGAAATGTCCATTTTGCAGACCAAGAGAAGAGTATTTTTGAAAATTCACCACTGGAATGACTGGCTCGGTTTACCGAGCCAGTCATTCCAGTGGTGAATTTTCAAAAATACTCTTCTCTTGGTCTGCAAAATGGACATTTTCTATGAGGAAAATTTTCTTGAACAAATTCGAGGATTAAAGTGTTAGATGTAACACTACAGCCCTGACTAAGTTACACAGTTGGATGATCCATGGAATAAATAGGTGTGGCCATGACTATCTGAAGCACAGGGGGAATACCCATAATGACAACAAACATTGCAATTTAGTATATAGATAACAATCTTTTATTCAGTCTAGCAGCTTGACACATGACTGGTTATATATATATTAATTATTATAATGTTTACATTAATTTGTCAATAATAATATTGATTATCTTTATAACAGCATGTGACTAACAGTCAGCAGTCTATCAATGAATGTGGGCGGACAACAGCTGTTAGGATAACGCAGTGTTATCCTGCATCATTTAACCAATGTTACTGTATGCTAACCTAAAATTATGCTGATTATTTTGAAAACAATTTGACTAGCAGTCATTGCTTCCTTAGGCAACAATGACTTCCAGTCAAATCGCTTTCAATATATTCACCATTTAATGGTATCATATTTATCTTTCAGTAACCCAGTTTTCACAGAATCGTGGGTGAATTGCTTATATGAACATGGTTAGCATTAAACATTGCTTCACTTTAACAATGTTATGGAGGCAAAAACTTGACAATGTCATCAATCACCAATATGATATACTTGTTCATTAGCATCTGCAGCTTTAGCGAATCTATGGGATTTCACAGTATTCGGTTAAATATCACCATTTTAATAAATTATATATAGTAATCTATATTACACAGCCGTAATCTACCAATTAGTTTCAAAATATTCAACAAAATGGTTATTAACTATTAAAGACATACAATTCGTACAAATGACGGACTATTAAGCATTCATGACAGACTTAGATACACCATTCATTAGTACTTTGATTGTGACATCAGCCTGCCTGTGACGTAATTGATTACATCATATAGTTGACTGTCAGACTGGATTCCTCTGTTTGCTACATCACCATAAAGATGAGAAGTCATGTTAATATAGTCACTCAAATGTTAACTTCTACTAGTTACATAATGTTATCCATCAATTTCCGTTTTGGTGACTATTATTGATTCATTAAACCTTTCATGGTGAAGCCATCTAAAACCGGCCTCTGCGGCGGTCTTGAGGAACGTCCATTTTCAGGCCAAGAGAAGACTACTTTTAAAATTTTACCACTGGAATGACTGGCTCGGTAACTGAGCCAGTCATTCCAAATTTTCAAAGGTAGTCTTCTCTTGGCCTGCAAATGGACATTTAATAAGCAAATAATTTTATTCTTGACCAAATTTTGTCATTAAAGGGTTAAACAAGATACAGACAAATTTGGTGACCATTAGGTGGAAATGTTGGGAATACAGTCTGGACAACTATTTATTTATGTTTATCAAAGTTAATTGAACCATGAAAAATAGGTCATAGTGACCTGCATTTACCCTACGATGCATCCAAACACCAAGTTTGGTTACAGTTTCGAATAATTTTCTGTAATGGACCTAGTTTGGATATGTGACATGCCTTTAGCATAAGATGCGTCCACACACCAGATTTGGTTATTGTATTCCAAGGTCTTGAAGCATGCCTACATGAGAATCATCAATGGACACATGAAGACACAGAGACGAACAATGAGTTTCTGCATACCACTGCATATATGCAGAATTCTTACATTAAAGAATTTCTCAGATCTGGCTTATATGGTTTAGAATTTTGCTGCAATATACAGCCCAGTTTGTGACAGCACAATTCAGGATTTGTAAATAAGCACATTCAGAGCCGGCCTAACTAAATTCAGTGAATGCTAATATTAATAAATTTAACACACACCCAACATACCCAGTTGTTATGTATGTAGATAAAATTACACCAGACGCAATACAATTATTCCGAGTCAAAGCACCCGGCATTGAAGATAATGTCATGCATACAATATTCTTAACCCATATGCTAACAGAATTACTGAGATGGTAAACTGTTCATTACTATAACCAGGAAATTAATTAACTCTTCTATCTAATTATTTCTATATAAGACCTGATGGAATTCTAACGCATCTGAATGTAATAATAACAAGAGCAATCCCTCAGGCTCCCAGTTTTTGTAACATTTCTAAAATGCAGTTTTCTGGATCTTTTTCTTGAAAGTTGGAAAATCCTACAGATCCTGAATTTTATCTGATCTGGATTCACTTTTTCAATCCGCATCATGAACAGAATCTGGAGATCTTTGACAGTAGCAAGGTTTTTGCAGCTTGGGCCAAGCATTATTAAATATTCCTGCAGTCACACCTTGATTTGTGAAGCTATATTCTGTTCACCTGTAATTATAGACTGATGATTGTCAGGAAACTGATTATGTCAAGCTTCATAATTATATAACTTGCACGCATACAAAACACTTAACCCTTTCACCAACAAATCCCTGATAAGTAAATTATTTACAATATAAAAGATATTCTGTTGAATATTTTAAAGTTCATATAACTAGAAGGGCATCCAGTCAAATTAATTTCAAAATATTCAACAGTTTTGCTGCATGGTTGCCTTGAAAATGAGATATGGGGAATTCATCGGTGAAAGGGTTAACATTTTTAGTGCTGCAACTGTACATTAACTCTTTACGGGGTCAAATTGGCAAAAACAGGTCCGCAATTATCTAGAGAAATGTCCATTTTCAGGCCAAGATGTGTTTTTGAAAATGTACAACTGGAATAATTGGCTCAGTAACCAAGCCAGTTATTGCAATGGTAAATTTTCAAAATTATTCTCGTGACCTACAAATGTATATTCACTAAGCAAAATATTACATTTTCTTAACCAATCCGGAGCATTAAATGGTAACATTTTACAGATTTTGTTTAATCAAGACTGCTGTAAATTTTGAGAATGGTGTCACTGGAAGCAGTAACCACCGAGACCATTCCCAAAATGAGCACCAGTTGTCATGCTAACGAAAAGCTGAGTAATGAAAGCTTACAATTCCGCACTACAATGGTTAATAATCCAGTGATTCAAATGAAGCAAAAAATATTAAGTAAGCTAAAATATGTGTGTAATAACTTGATATAGAATTACTGACAGACTTAAACCATAAAATATGCAAATGGATTTCAATAAACTTGACAAAATAATAATAAACTTATGTATGTTTCGGTAATATCTACTAAAAAAATCAAAAGTATTATGAAAATTGTTAAATTGATATACATACTGATATCTAACAATATATACTGTAATACTTGCATAACATATATGTATATATTAATCTAATGTTCCCCGCAAGTCATGTATGTGGTATGCGCATGCATGTGTGCGCAGCGTACAGAAGCTGCATGCCATGAACATATATTAGTGCCTGTGCCTAGCAATGATCACTGTATATAAGTGAAAATTCTTAACCATTACCACACTGATGTCAATATTCCATCTATCTATATGATCTATTTATCATGGTAGTTTGGGCCATTGACTCTAATCTACTAAGGCATATCAGTATGGTTGAATGTATTACAAACTAATAATCTGTTAACATTTAGTCTCCCTTTACATCCAGAGGAGTACCAGATCCAGTTAAGTTCTACAGCTTTTCCTAAGTCTACATAGAAATGTTTGAACAAAATTGGAACAAGACCAATCACAAATTTTTGCACAGCATGCATATATCAGTTTTCAGCTCCTTACCCACACCCTCACTCCGGACATGCACTAGTCTGAGTTTGAACTGTATTTGCCTCGGATACCAAAAGAAAGCACAATATCATGTGTGTTCCCGCATGTGAATGTGCAACTTTTCATATTTTACTGAACTATGTATTCTTAGTGAAAATGATGCATGATGGATTTAGAGAGGTCAAACGGGCGCATCAGCACAGCAGCATGTTGGATGAAAATACAGTAAAACCTGTAGTCACTATAGACAGATTTCTAGTGCTGATGATAAATAAAACCTTTTGGCTTCTAAAATACCACAAGATGATTTTAATTTTGAGCAAGCTAAACATTAACGCATATGGACTTTTTAAAGTAACTTGAATAACAGTGCTTTCTCGAAACTATTGCAGAAGCTGTTCCTGCGCATTTTCAAAAGAGTTAGAAACTGGTTAGCTATATGGTATTTGCTTTCGGGCTCCAATTCTGGTTCAGGAATCCTTTAATGGTAAAGAAAATTGATATTTTTGCTTACCGTAGTAAATCTCCATTTACAGGCCAATAGGTAATGATTTTTGACAATTTACCACAGGAATGACTGGCTCCGTTATCAAGCCCGTCATTCCAATGGTAATTTTTTTTTAAATAGTCATTTGGTAGCCTATAAATTGACATTCCTTAAGACCACTGTAGAGGCCGGCTTGACCATGAAATGGTAAAGTCAGGTGGTCACATGACTATCCATCATAAAGAACCTCCATCTTTTAACCCCAAAAGCAGGTGCCCATTATAGACAGGTTTTGATGTACATGATTCCAAAACCAGCTCCAACACCAGTGTGTGGCTAGCAGCCAATAACAGTGTGATCACCCAGAGTGGAGAATGCAGATGTTTATAAACCCATGAAATCCAAGTCTCAATTTCAGAACCACCATATAGGTAAGCAGCTGAATATTTTGAAGCTAATTTGACTGGAAGCTGTTGCTACCATAGGCAGCAACAGCTCCCAGTCAAGATAGTTTCAAAATATGCAGCATAATAGTCGTTACATCAAAAGGAATTTGTAATTTCTGGTCTGTGACAGTTAAAGGGTTACTCTAAGTTCAATATTATCGCTGAGGATAAGGTCTGACCAGATGGACTAACACTCAGAGTCTCCAGAGGAATTAGTCACATTCCAGCTTATCACCTGGCAAAACACACACTAAATAAACTTTTCTGAGCTTTTATGTACATATTTTCTTGATACTGGTAATTTAAGTAACGGATTGGCTCAATGATTACATGTGAAAACATTTCATAACTTGTGTATATGCATATAATATATGGAGTCATACTATATGCCCCTTTTGTAGCGGTGAGCAAATAACAAAAGCAGGATGTTTATTCAATTTTACAAAAGCAGGATGTTTATTCAATTTTACGAATAAAATCAATTTTAGAAGACGCTATTCCAGCGCAAGTCACCAGGCTTCACCAATTTTAGACAGCAATATTTTTCACATGGATTGCTCGAAAGATGAACGCGTTTATAATGCTAAATTATACAATACCGAGTATTTGGCATTAAGATGGTTACAAGATGTTCTAAGATTATAACTTACAGGTGTTCTAAGAATGATGTAATAATGCATGTAGGCGCTGCGCTTTCACCTTTGCCACTGATATTTCAATACTAGGTTCTGGGTTTGAAACCACATTCTAGCATGTGAATAGGTTCAGCACTGGAGTGCCTTGGAGAGGATGTCTAAGGCTCTCCATCCCATCATGTACAGTGTGAGTAGTGAATAAGTTCTCATAAGAAATGCAAGTATGTAAATAGGGAGGTAGAAAGATGGTGGAAATCATCTACAGAAGCAAATTTACATTACCCCATGGAAAAAAAGATAAAATATGAGATCAGTTACCTTTAATGATATATACATAGACAAACAAGTCCTGATGGATGAGAATTTACAGAAATAACACACGGAACAATGACGCTGGTGATTAGATGATAATTGAGCAAGAGAGTACCGAAACCCTTAATAGTCAAGATTTGACAAGATAGAAATGGTTGCTTTGTGTATGTCCAGTTGCCGGCCAACATAAAACTATTTTTGAAAGTTTACCACTGGAATGGCTGCAGCCAGTCATTCCAACGGTAAAATTTCCAAATTAGTTTGGACATGTACTTCTCGAGACCACTTCAAAGACAGGCTTTGGTCGACTCGACCATTCAAGGGATAACGAGTAACTAGTAACATAAAAATAGCTACTCCAGTAAATTAAGCAATCATTATATACATGGAACCGAGTCATTAACCCGTACCACTCTGATGTAAAAATTTAAAATTTTCAAATTAAAGTAAAATATGAACTGGTGTTTATTTTTCAACAAATTTCGTGGAAGATGATGCTGTCGTAGACAGCACCATCTTCCACCAAAATTGCTGGAAAATGTACACTAATTTCTTTGCTATTGACACCGTAAAAGATAGAATATTGACATCAGTGTGCTAAGGGTTAAGGATGGATGGTCCAGCTAAATGTATATAATCACAAAGGAGATCAAAGAACCATGGCAAATTCTAGAAAGGTGGTCTGTTGGCCCTTCTATTAGCAGTAGCTGTTAACCACCCAAACCAACAGACATTACCAATGTACAAGAAATTCTTTCCAATACACCTATATGTGTGAAATATACTCTTTGGTTATTTTAACCCTAATTTGACTGGAAGCTGCTACAGCTTGACGTCTTTCAGGCAAGTTAGTCTCAGAATCGTCACCAGATTGTCTACACGGATATGGTTGCTTTGAAAATGACGTAATTAAATTTGAAAGGGCTAAATCCCAGTTTGATTGCATAAATGATACATGTACCGGATATGTACAGTATTTTTTATATGTAAAGCGGAATGCGAGCAGTGAAAGTGAAGGAGGAAGTAAGACAGATTTATCAGTCTATGTACAATAATATATCTAATTCAATCAGTAAATATCCATGTAAGATTAGCTGATATTAAAATTGTACATTAACCAGACAATCTCTCATTCAGTGATCTGGTAGATTGTTAACACCTGAAACTTGAAAGAGCAAGACTTTTTCCAAATTTACCACTGGAATGACTGGCTCAGTTATTGAGCTCGTTATTTCAGTGGTAAATTTTCAAAAATAGTTTTCCCTTGGTCTGCAAATAGACAATTCTCAAGACCACTGCAGAAGCCATTTTTGGCTGATATGAGTGTTAAAGGGTTATTAATTGGCCAAGAAAACTGAAATTTCTTCTAAATGATTTCCCCTTTGCAGAATACTATTGTTTAATTGATAACTGAAATAACTTGCTCGATTGTCGATTCGGTATTCCACTGGTAATTTAAATAAAATATCTGTGGTCTGCAAATAGGCATTCATCAAAACCAATGCAGACAGAGACTGCGGTCTGCAAATAAACATTCGTCAAAATCAATGCAGAGGCTGTGTGGTCTGCAAACAGACATTCATCAAAGCCAATGCAGAGGCGGTGTGGTCTGCAAACAGACATTCATCAAAGCCAATGTAGAGGCTGTGTGGTCTGCAAACAGACATCCATCAAAACTTAACCAATGCAGAGGCTGTGTGGTCTGCAAACAGACATTCATCAAAACCAATGCAGAGGCTGTGTGGTCTGCAAACAGACATTCATCAAAGCCAATGTAGAGGCTGTGTGGTCTGCAAACAGACATTGATCAAAACCATGCAGCGGCTGTGTGGTCTGCAAATAAACATTCGTCAAAATCAATGCAGAGGCTGTGTGGTCTGCAAATAAACATTCGTCAAAATCAATGCAGAGGCTGTGTGGTCTGCAAACAGACATTCATCAAAATCAATGTAGAGGCTGTGTGGTCTGCAAACACACATTCATCAAAACTTAACCAATGCAGAGGCTGTGTGGTCTGCAAACAGACATTCATCAAAACCAATGTAGAGGCTGTGTGGTCTGCAAATAGACATTCATCAAAGCCAATGTAGAGGCTGTGTGGTCTGCAAATAGACATTCATCAAAGCCAATGTAGAGGCTGTGTGGTCTGCAAATAGACATTCATCAAAATCAATGTAGAGGCTGTGTGGTCTGCAAATAGACATTCATCAAAGCCAATGTAGAGGCTGTGTGGTCTGCAAACAGACATTCATCAAAACCAATGTAGAGGCTGTGTGGTCTGCAAACAGACATTCATCAACACCAATGTAGAGGCTGTGTGGTCTGCAAATAAACATTAGTCAAAATCAATGCAAAGGCTGTGTGGTCTGCAAATAAACATTCGTCAAAATCAATGCAGAGGCTGTGTGGTCTGCAAACAGACATTCATCAAAGCCAATGCAGAGGCGGTGTGGTCTGCAAACAGACATTCATCAAAGCCAATGTAGAGGCTGTGTGGTCTGCAAACAGACATCCATCAAAACCAATGCAGAGGCTGTGGTCTGCAAACAGACATTGATCAAAACCATGCAGCGGCTGTGTGGTCTGCAAATAAACATTCGTCAAACTCAATGCAGAGGCTGTGTGGTCTGCAAATAAACATTCGTCAAAATCAATGCAGAGGCTGTGTGGTCTGCAAACAGACATTCATCAAAATCAATGTAGAGGCTGTGTGGTCTGTAAACACACATTCATCAAAACTTAACCAATGCAGAGGCTGTGTGGTCTGCAAACAGACATTCATCAAAACCAATGTAGAGGCTGTTTGGTCTGCAAATAGACATTCATCAAAGCCAATGTAGAGGCTGTGTGGTCTGCAAATAGACATTCATCAAAATCAATGTAGAGGCTGTGTTGTCTGCAAACAGACATTCATCAAAGCCAATGTAGAGGCTGTGTGGTCTGCAAATAGACATTCATCAAAATCAATGTAGAGGCTGTGTGGTCTGCAAATAGACATTCATCAAAATCAATGCACAGGCTGTGTGGTCTGCAAATAGACAATCATCAAAATCAATGCACAGGCTGGTTCGACTACTAAATGGCTTAAGCAAAAAGTGAAATGAGGAACTTAGTAGTCAATTAAACCCTTTCATCCCCGAGACTGCCAGTATCTCAATTTGAAAAGAAATGGAAAAGTACATGAACTACATCTATAATAACCTGATTGTTGCTGTCCCAGGTAGCAAAAGCGTTATGGTAAATTTTGCATTAAAATGTTCAGCACAGTTTTCATACATCCCACATGTTTTGTTGCATCGGGTTTGTAGGGTTGAAAGGGTTAAATACGCATGATCAGGATGTGAATACAGTTTGTAACGTACAGAGATGATATAAAATGTAAGTCTAATGATTTCAACTTCACCAGTGCAAAGTAACAATTTGAGGCTGTGGTGTTTATTTTTAGAAATCCATGTAATTCTCAAGTAGGTGTTTAATAAAATCACTTAACATAAGAAAAAATGCCTATGTCATTCACCCTTGCCATTCTATATGCGTTCATTGATACTTGTTATGTGGTATCGAGAATCGATTGCTCTCGACAACATTAACCCTTGAATTTATGGAAAATGTCATTTTGCAGACCAAGAGATTATTTTTGAAAATTTACCACTAGAATGACTGACTCGGTTATCGAGCCAGTCATTCCAGTGGTAAATTTTCAAAAATAGTCTTCTCGTGGTCTGCAAATGGACATTTCTCAAGACCACTTGTAGAAGCCATTTTTGGCTGATTTGACAGTTAAATGGTTGAACCATTGACTCATCTTGAAGGAGACATGTTAACCTTTCACCGCTCAAGCCGGCCAAAATGGCTTCTGTAGCTTTCTTGAGTAATGGCCTTTTGCAGTCCAAGAGAAGAATAGTTTTGAGGATTTATCACTAAAATGACTGGCACCATAACAGCGCCAGTCGTTTCAGCGATAAATTTTCAAAGATAATCTCTTGAACTGCAGATGGACTTTTTCTATGACAAAATTAAGATTTTCTTGAACAAATATTGAATAAATGGTGAATGGTATACACAGACATGGCTAGTAATAACCAACCACACATGATCTATCACGGGACTGATAGTTTACTTACTTAATTAAGCTCTTGAGTAGCTACCCTGTATAAATTTATTTTTTTTACATTTACTCAGAGGGCATGTTTAACACTTTAGTGGTCAAGATTGTTCTAGAAGATCAAATTGTTTGCTTAGTAAATGACAATTTGCAGGCCAAGAGAAGACATATTTTTGAAAATATACAACTTGAATGAATGATTACTTTGTTGAGACAAGTGATTCAAGTGGTAAATCTTCAAAAACAGTCTGCATGTCCTGCAACTGGACATATCAATAGACAATAATAGAAGTCATTTTTGGGCTGGCTTAACCATTACATTATAAATGAAGAAACGTGGTACAGATTCTAATAATAGTTCGAAGTGTTCATAGAATATATGTTTCATATTTACTTTCTTCTTTCTTAAAAACACATGTACACAAAACAACTGCCTCTAGGAAACAGTTTTAGTGATGCGGGTACATTGTGTAGATATCTCAAATATTGTGTTTGGATAATTAAATTTACTGATTGGGAGGATAAAATTGAGCAAAACAGTTAACATAAAACTATATGTACTCATTGTGTGCACGCATTCATGTGTGTGGTTACATGCATGCAGAGTTGTACATTGACTACATCTGAGATAGGTAGGGATTGACTGGAACGCAACTGTCAAGCTTCTCTCTAGTTTATACAGCTCATGAATCTAATGGAGGAATACATCTTTATCTATCCCCCGCCCATCTCTAGCTAAGCTCCACCCACACTTCACCTATGTTGGGATCCATCGATCCCTTAACTCCATGACTATCAATTTCCGGAAAACTATACAGGTAAGCTGTTAATTATTTTGAAACTAATTTGACTTGGAGGCACCCAGTCAAATTAGTTTCAAAATATTCACCAGCATGTTTATTAAATACTAGACATACAATTCGTACAATACTTAGTCCATCATACATTATACATTGGCAATGAACTTAGCTACATCGTTCATGATGTAATTGATTATGACGTCATCCTACACATCACGTAATTGATTATGCCATCATCCTACACATCACACACTTGATTACGACATCATCCTACACGTCACGTACTTGATTATATCATCCTACACATCACACACTTGATTATGACATCATCCTACACATCACGTACTTGATGATGACATCATATGACTAACTGGGAAATTGGAATCCTCCATTTCTAGTAGGCTCAGCAGTTTTATATGGAAAGTTTGTGCAAATCATCCCGCATACAATACATGGTGTAGACATGACATGGTGACTGCTGAGAGATAATCATCTCACATATACAGTGATGATATTTACAGAAAGAATCATGTCATCTCCAGTTACAATACAGCTCAATAATAACTTAACATGTTTCCAAAATGTACTGGCGAATAGTTTCAACATAATGGACCTTTCCACTGTTAGCTATGCTCTGCTCATCTCTAGCTAAGCCCCACCCATACCGCGCTCGCATTGGGATTGATTGATCCCTGAACTCCCCCCGCTATCATTATCCATAAAACTATACAGGTAAGCTGACAAATATTTTCAAACTAATTTGACTGGGAGTTGCTGCCTATGGCAGCAACAGCACCCAGTCAAATTAGTTTCAAAATATTCAACAGCATGTTTATTAAATGATAAAGACATTGTGTCGGAATATTTAGCATTAAAGATGGACTAAATCAAGTCATTAAGGCCATAATTAATTATGATGTCATCCTACATAGTACATAACACTTAGTTGATTATCATGTCAGATCATGAATGGATAAATTGGAAATGTCCATTGGATTGGAAGACCTTGCTGCCTAAGAGTATCCTATGACAGATATAAAGACCTTGAAATCTGACATTTTAAATATCTGTAATTATTTTAGACTGACTAGTAGCATCTGGATAACTAATAAACAGGTAAAATTGATGTTTAGGTTCAGAAATACCCATTGAAATTATTGCCTCCTGGCTTGCAGCATTCAGATAGCTAAGGGGTGAATTTCAAACGATGTTTAGAGATATATGTTTTATAACTGACTCATGTAAGTTATTGAGAAAATAATATTATAACAAATTAAAATATAACGGTCAAGATTTTATTTACAAATTAATTACTGGCAAAATTCTTTCCCATTCCCAATATACATATTCAAATTTCTTTGACTGTAGTTGAAAGCTGATCCATTGAATTTTATTTTAAGCAAGTCTGCAGTTTAATTCTAAACACTGCAATAGTACTATTATGTTCTGATATTATTCTAGTAACAATTGTTTAACCCTTTAATGCTCAAGCCGGCCAAAACCAGCTGCTGCAGTGGTCTTGATGAATGTCCATTTGCAGACCAAGAGAATATTTTTGAAAATTTACCGCTGGAATGTCTGGCTCGAAAACCGAGCCAGTCATTCCAGTGGTAAAATTTCAAAAATAGTTCTCTCTTGACTTGCAACTTAATGGACGTTCAATAAGCAAATATTTGTATTTTCTTGACCAAATCTTACCATTAAAGGGTTAATAAAACAATTAATTAATTTTAAAACTACTGCTGCTTGACTGTAACAATGCGTTTATTGATGTAAACTGATTATACATGAATACTTTCGTGTTCGAATCAATGCATGTTATCCCTTTCATGCTCGTGTTGGCCAAGATTACATTCATTACATTGTTTATCTTTGACAATCAGGGTTAGAATTTTCGATGAGAATCCATTCTCGTCAAGATTCACACATTGTCTGTTCACAAGAATCCATATGGATTCATGTGGAAATTCGATGGTGATTTTATAAACAAAAAAAAATGTCATGCAATCCAATTCTCTCTGACTAAAAACAGTTAATAACCTGTAATTCAAAACAGATTGTCTAGATTCTTACACTGGTACAGCGAGTGTTTGGATTCTTCCCCCCTCACGAAATTCTGACCCTGAAAATATATGACTGGAGTAACTGACTCGATATCCGAGTCATTCATTCCAATGGTTGATTAAAAAAGAAAATTATGAATCTGATTGCAAATGTACATTTACTAAGAAGAAACTAAGATTTTTTAGCCGACCGTAATCATTAAAACTATACTAATATAACTCATTAGCAGTCTTTTTTTTTTTTTAAAGAAGACCCAAGCATATTTACCATCATGTGCAAAAGAAATACCGGTGAATATAATGTGTAATTGAATTAAGCATCGCAAGATTATTTCTAATAATGAACTTATTTCTTATCTAGCTTAACCGTTAACACTCATATCGGCCCAAAACGGCTTCTGCAGTGGTCTTGAGAAATGTCCATTTGCAGACCAAGAGAAGCCTATTTTTTTTAATTTACCATTGGAATGACTGTCTCGATAACCAAGACAGTCATTCCAGTTGTAAAGTTTCAAAAATAATCTCTTGTTCTGCAAATGGACATTGTCTATGAGAAAATGAAAATTTTCTCGACCAAATTCGAGGGTTAAAGCATTAAGTTAGCTACAGGCAAGTAATTAAACACATTATAGATACAAAAATAATTTAGTATTAATCGTTAGCATATTTCTCACCTACATGATGAGAATAATAATTAATACTTTTAGAAGAGATAAAAAACCATTATAATTCATGAAAACCATATACTTAATATTTATATTACAATATATAACAGTATATATTAATATATTACACAATAACAACAGTAGAATCACAATTGTAGTAAATATAATTATGCATGATAGGTATAGCGATAACATAATGCAATGGTTTTGACAGTTGCCAAGATGGACAGACAACTCATGCTAGGCAAAGGAAATGCTATCCTTGATAGCTTTCCACTACTTATATAAGTTAAGATTTTCAAAAGCACATTTTGTATTTTTCATAACAAATTGAATTAACAATAATATGTAACAATAAACATTGTTTTATAGGGCACCACGATAATTTAGTCTAGACTTGTGTGACAGAAGCCAACATCTTCATTTTAAAGGCCGAACAACCGCGTGAACGTACGCACGCACACATACACCCTTCACATCTCTAACCCTCCCCCCACACACCCCTAACACTAATGATCAGCTAGGCAGGTGTCACAGAGATAATTCACCAATTGCGCAAACACCATTGGTCAATGTGGCAATTGTAACTATTGACATGGACCAATGAAGTGTCCTTCCTTAGCAATATTAAGCAATCATCCATGGAACTAATGACAAACAAATCGAGTGTCATTTAAACGCTTACCCTATTGATGATTGGGACAAGCCGCAGTGGCCAATGGAGAAAGTGTAACTGAAGTCAATGAGCAAAGGGCCAAGGGTTCCTGGATAACAGTTGGGAAAGAAATATGAATATTTGTTTGGGAAATAGAAAACTATGTGTATTGCCTGACACTATTGATCATCTCATAAGCTCACCCACGTGAGCTAAAAAATTAATGCTAAATCTATAGCATGGAGATGGAATAAAATGTACATTCTAAATTATACAAGACACGTGATGACATGGCTTGCACAATATCCATTTACAGGCCGAGAAGACTATTTTTGAAAATGTATCACTGGAATAACTTGGGCTCAAGCATATTATATGGCTTAAAGCCATAGGATTTCACAGCACAAGTGCTTAATAGTCATGCGTGTCTTGTATAATTTAGAATTTACATATATATCGAAATAGAAACAAACCCCCCCCCCCCCCAATTGCACCCAACTTTGAGATGCAATTTCTAAAAAAATATGTAATGGATTTGGCTGTCCTTGGATATCTTTCAGTTCAGCTAGTCTTTACATGGTGACAAAAACAAGAATCTAGAACAAAAAGTGACATGCGGTAGTCAATCATGTCTGGGATGGAAGTGCATGTTTGAGATGTGGTGCTATTATGTCCGAATCTCACTGTCACCTGTCAATCAAATCCTTGAATTGGATATGTTCAGTACGTCAGGGTTACAGGGGCAAAAATGTAAGACTCATTGAAAAACGTGAAATGACCGGGAGGCTTCATGGTACAACTGTTTAGCTGATTGCACGGATATTCATAAAATAAACTGATTTCCATCTGTGAATGTGATCTTTTTCACATCTTCCGATGAAAGTCATTTAACTTTTTGCAGCGACTTTTTTTTTACTGACATTGATGTCAAACCTTGATATCCGAATTGCTTTTGCAAGCTTTCAAGGTAGACTGCTTTACAAGTGTTTTCACAGAAGATCGGATGCTGCTAATGTCACACAGGCTCTGGATTTGTGTGTCCCTGGGCAACCTTCTTGCAATACAATAACATCTGCCACATAATCCTGCTGTTCTTGGCCTCCCATTTCCAGATTTTTGTTGGTTAAATCCTGTTGATTTTTTGTAGTAGTAGTAGTAGTAGTAGTAGTAGTAGTAGTAGTAGTAGTAGTAGTAGTAGTAGTAGTAGTCTATTAACGGACAATCTTTGTCAACCGCTTTACCGGGCGGGATATTCCCTCAATAGCATGCATCAGTCTAACCTTTTTCATTAAAACATGCCTCAGTTATGGCTTTATTCCCTTAATGCAATGATTTCTGAGTATCTAACTGACTAGTCTTCATGGAATAAAATGTGTAAACCTCTGAGGAACTGGACATATCCAATTCAAAGATTTGATTGACATGTGACACTCATGTCTCAGACACGCACTTGCATCCCCGACGTGTCTGACTACGGCATGCCACATTTTGTTATAAATTTCAGGGTTTTTTGTCAGCATGGATGCAAAAAATAATTGAGTTGAAATTTTCAGTGTCCACTTAAACGGAAGTATATCTAAAGAATGGCCAAATTCCATTGAAATCCAATATGGATTTTAAGAGGAATTGTGCGCCAAAGTTGGGCACCCGATATATAGAGTGATTTACATGCAGGTTTATTGAAGAAGTTTTATAATTTCTGAATTCAGAAGTTGTGGATGGGGGGATGGGGGGAGGGGGGGGGGGATAGGCTGGAGGAGAGATCTTGTATATATTAAATTAACACTGATTAACATTGACACTAATAGTATAATTTTCCTCAGAGCACAGAATACCTGTAATTATAAATTTAGTCAGCAACACCTGCAAATTCGCGCTTAGATGGAGGTATCAGATGTGTTGGTAGTACGTTGGGCAAATCATGACTGTCCAACTTGATCTCAATTAGATGATTTGCCAGTGCCCACTCATCTGCATCAAGCATACCATCACAATCAACATCAGCAAGCTTCCAGATTTTCCCCAACACTGAATTTGGCAATTTGGACTTAACCATTGCTGACTTAGCTGCTGCGCCTGTTATTTTGCCATTAATTGGACTTAATGTCTGGAAAACATCATCATATTCGTAGCGATTTTTTTCTACAACCCAATCATGGTCATCTCTTCCACGGTCAGCTCCCTCTCCTTTTCCAACACCAAATGGACTCTCATTATACCCTTCAAATGCTCCCCCTTTGATTAACGGCTGCTCTTGCCTCTCCGATTCTTCTACTGGAATCATTTGCATGAGGCGTGCAATATCTCGTGCCAACATGTCATCAACATTTTCCAACAACTTGGGTTTCAGCAGATGAAACTTTGTGAAGTCATGATGCTGCAACTGTTCCTGCATACGTTGTAAATTAGGAAAATCTCCGGGTGAGATTTGGTGCTCCCGCTGAAGCTGGCCATATGTGTTGTTCAAAGCGCTGATGAGCTCTTTCTTCTTGTTTTCTTTGCCAAACATTGATGGCATCTCTTTCTTCAGAGCACCGATGATGTATGCATGTACCTGTAAAACAAGCATAAAATGGAATAATAATGGATGAATCCAGTCTCTGTCATTCATATGATGTCATAATCAACCATGTAACATGTAGGTTGACGTCATAATTAATTACGTCTTGAATGATGTGATTATTTCCATCACAAACGCTTAATAGTCCATCAAGTTGTACGAATTGTAAGTCTTTAATAAACATTCTGTTGACTATTTTGAAACTAATTTGACTGGGCACTGTTGCTGGCATAGGCAGTACCCAGTCAAATTAGTTTCAGAATATTCAACATCTTATTTGACTGAGCGTTGTTGCTGGCATAGGCAGCAACAGCACCAAGTCAAATTAGTTTCAGAATATTCAACAGCATACATGTATAGTTTTGTGGAAATTTAGATTCAGGGCCAGGGCTGGGGTAATTGGAATTGGGATTGATGGTGATTTAATTCCTTTTGACAGGAATTGGTAGGGAATTGGTAATTGGGCAAGTTTTGAGGAATTGGAATTGGAATCAATTACTTTGTTAAAGTAATTGGTAATTGGCAATTCCGTTACCAATTACCGTAGGTTACTTTCATATACTCTTAGATTTAACTCTGTCTATTCAGCTATTTTACATATTCTATTCTGTTTTATCTTTATAATCTAAAGCATATTCTGTTGAATATTTTGAAACTGATTTAATTGGGAGCTGTTGCTGCCTATTGATTAAATTTATAATTTAGCTAACAGAAATAAAAAATTAATCATTTCAGCTCTACACACCATACATGTATGCAAATGGAACAAATTCATTGTAAAGTAATATTCTGTTCAATATTTTGGGGAAAAATTAATTGGAAGCTGTTGCTACTCAAGGCAGCAACTGTCTCCATTGAAATTATTTTCAAAATATTCAGCATATCATTTGTACGGTCACTTTGAAATTGAGAAGTAATCACTGAAATTACTAAAGAATATATGGGGGGTAGCACTAGATACTGTGTTATGCTGTAACTATGAGTGAAAATTCTCACCCCTGTGTTCCTTGGACTTGAATGGCCTGAGCCCTCTCCCTCCTGAAATTCCCATGTCTCAATTTCAAGACAACTGTGTATATGTAGGAAAACCATTGACTCTTTTGAAACTAATTTGACTAGGTGCTGTTGCTGCCATAAGCAGGAACAGCTCCGTGTCAAATTATTTCGACATATTCAACAGAATATGCCTTTCATTATAAAGTTAAAAGAAAGTTTTGTTTCCCATTTGAAGGTTTCAAGGGTTAAAGAAACCCTTATCTGTCCATGCATTATCAACAATCATCTACGATTTACTTCTGCTAATTATTTTGAAAAGCTTCTTAGTGTTTAGAATTATGAAAGCTGACTTAAAGTGCAAGAACTCATATTTATGTTGTTTTCAAAATATACTGTGGCCTTATAACGTTCTCGGTCAGACTATTTCTCCTTGTAAATCAGAAGGAAAACTGTTAGTGCATCTGACCAGTAAAGTTGGAAAGAACTGATTGATCTAATAGGGTTAGTTCACCAGACAAAAGCTTGTTTTCACCTGCTTTATATAACCATATTTTCTGAAAGATGCTTAACATTTTGAAATTAATTTGACTAGAACCTGTTGCTGCCTATGGCAGAAACACGTCCCACACAAATTTGCTTTAAAAAATTCAACATAATATTCTTATGTTATAAATGGTGTTTGTGTTTTAAGTTCAATGGGTTAATTAATGCTGTACTTGTAAATGTCAAATATGATGTCATTTTATTATACATTCTCCAGACCACAAGATTATGAAAAGGAATTGGTAATTGGAATTAATTCTTTTTATATTTAGGAGGAATTGTAATTGGAATTGATGAAAATCAAAGTAATTGGAATTTCAAGAATCAATTCCTTTCATTAGGAATTGACCCCAGCCCTGTTCATGGTGTGCTGGAATCGATTGATTGCAACACAGGAAGTGTGGGTGAGCTTAGCTAGAGATGGGTGGGGTATAGCTAAAACTGGATTCATCCATTAATATGCAACAGAGTGAACCCAGTATCTCCAAAACAAAGTAAACATAAGCGAAAGCTGTTAAATACTGAAAGCAATTTGACCAGAAGCTAGAGCTCGGTCTACATGTAGATAAGCAGGGTTTCTAAGTATATTACCCAATAAAAATAGCCAATTACCGGTACTCAATTAATAAATTTGTAAATATCATGAATACCGAATAGTTGATACTCAATTAATTTCAGTTTTATTGCTTTATGTATAACAATTTAGTATAGAATATTCAATTAAATTCCAAAAAGTCAAATCTACTAAAATTCCAGGAATAAATTTATTCAATAACTGAAAAGCTTATCTAGAGCTCAGCTGGGAGCTGATTGTAGAGTGAGCAAATATTTCTTAGATTATAAACTTAAGAGTCTTTCACATCTCAGCTGTAGAGTTGAAAGTATAATTAGCATGCAATGGATGGATCCAATCTGTCAGTCAAGTATATGACATCACAATCAATTACGTCACATGTAGGTTGAAAATGGTTGATGAATGACAGCACCGTCAAATTTGTTTCAGAATATTCAACAGCTTACCTGTATAGTTACATTGAAATTGGGATGCTGGGAATTCAGAATCGCATCACACACAGACATGGGTGTAGCTTAGCTAGAAATTAGCGGTACTTGGCTAGAAATGGGCGGTGCTTAGCTAGAAATGGGTGGTGCTTAGCTAGGAATGGACGGTGCTTAGCTAGAAATGGGTGGTGCTTAGCTAGAAATGGGCAGTGCTTAGCTAGAAATGGGTGGTGCTTAACTAGAAATGGGTGGTGCTTAGCTAGATATGGGCAGTGCTGAGCTAGAAATGGGCGGTGCTTAGTCAGAAATGGATCCCTCTATTTGAAGTCAAAGCGTTGCAAGCATAAAACATTGTTTTCTCTGTATATTGTGCTGATACATGTGCACATGTACAATGATCCTCTGAACCCACAGTATATGAGGCAATATCAAAATTTGCAGGTATTCCTGTCCCCGGGCACAAACGTCAAAAATATATATAAATTGCTATATTTTCTTTCACGTAATACTAGTATACTACGCCATGCACATAAATAGAAGGAAAAAAGGTGATAGCTCCATCGGGTTTGCATCTAAGAACTGCGCAAACGCTTGCACTGTTGCATATTTTCAATGTCCCCAGTACAGTCTGCTACAATATAGTAGTGAGAAATTAATATGTCTGGTGGTTTTGACAGCTAATTTCTGTCCTATATCTATGGTATATAAGCCTAACTCTAGCACAGAGTCTTTAGGAAATACAACACCGTGGTGGAATTTAGAAAACCTCATTTTATGCCACCGTCCCACATATTTAGGTCCATCCTGTTACACATACACAAATATGTAAAATACTAATTACTCCCTCTGTTGTTATTTATGCAAATTTTGTCTATACAACCGTGTAATATCAGGTTTGGTAATAAAACCATTTTTATCAAGTTTAACAAGAACAAGGAGGCTGCAGCAAAGGATTGGTAAGTTAACTTGATCTAGTATACTTTTTGCATGTCTTTGCTGTTACGGGTGTATTTTATTAAACTCAAAAGTCACATTTAGCAATAATAGAATTCTTGGAAGATGAAGTTGATACAATACCACATGCACGTGTTCATTTTTTTTTTAGGGAGCACTCATTAATTTATTTCAACATAATTCTTGATTGGTCCTTCCTGTAACAATCCCTCCTGTTGCGCAATATTATGTTACAGGAGTGACTGTTTTTGTAACAGGATATACTAAACATCACCAACATCGCAATATTATTCGAAGTATGCAATATTTTGCAACAAATCCTAACAAGATATTAGATAAGTATGTATAAACATAACATGTGATGTCGCCGATGTCATATTACATTATGATCATAATGTAATGTTCAATGGACATTATCACCGTCACAGGAGAGACACGATTTGTAACAGGAGGGACAGATTCTCCCTGATCATACAAAGATTCAAGGAAATCATATTGATTTGATGCATGGATACACACGCATGCACACACATTCATACGCACACAACCACACACACATTAGACTAAGATTGTATGGGTAATAATCAATGGGCACATATCACCGTTACAGGAGAGACACAAGTCGTCGTTCTCATGATTCTTGTCGTTGCTAATATTTTGAATAACATTAAAATATTTTGGCAGGTAAATGGCGATGTCAAATGCGGAAAAACAGCGGAAATACAGAGAAAAACGTGATGCTGATGCTGCACGTCGACGAGCGTACTTAGAAAAGGAACAGCAAAAATATACGGCCGATAAATAGCTTGGAAGGAAGAAACTGGTGAAAGACATGACGGATAGAGTGTCTGAAAGTGAGAAAACAATGGCGAAAACAGAAACAGAAAATTCGCGAACGGCAAAAGGATATGAAACAGCTACTTCTTCAAACACCGCCCTGTTCACCAGATGCAATGAATCAAGAACCCGAGCATGTTGAGAGAGTGGGACCGTCTCGACAGAAAGCTCAAAGTTTGACACGGAAAGCCCGAGAGGATGCTAAATGTTACCGCGATAACAAAACGCTAATGCAACAACTTGCTTTCCAGTAATGGAAAGTGGAATTGTATAAGAAAAGGTGGACTCGAGAAAAGCACAAACAGAAAGTATCTTGCAATGACATGCCAAGGACCAAAGCTCAGCGTCTTTTAAGAAATTTTTCCAAGAAAGTGGTTAATAGAACACTTATTTTCCATAATGCACTTGTTGATCAGATAAGTCGTACAAAAACAAGCGAGCTAACGGACAGAGTATTTCCAAACTTCTGGCTGGGTCTATTCTGCGTAAATATAAACTCAAATCGCATGCATACAAACTATGCGGAGTAAAAATCAGGGACAAAACGGGTGTGAAAACATGTCTGTCGGCTAGAGTATACCAGCAAGTGAGAGATAGTTCTATTTAAGAGATGACATTTCCAGGATTACCACTGGAATTAAAAACACAATCACTCTAAAACAACTGAAAAAACAGCGCAGACTATTAAATGACACTCTACGAAACCTACATTTGAAATATACAAATGAAACATCTTCAAAACTTAGCTAGACCACGTTCTGTAGGCTTCGTCCATTTTGGGTGGTTTATCCTAATGCGAGCGACAGGAACACATGTCTGTGTAAAATATGTGAAAACATCAATTACCTGATCATATCATTAAAGAAGGCAGGGGCAATAGCCACAAATCATGTGGATGATGTCGTTAAAACCGTTGTTTGTGACACAACTTCTAAAGATTGCATGTACAGAATTTGTAAGAAATGTAAAGATAAAGCGGTGATAATTAAGGAAATTGACCCAGCTTTGATATTAACCTGGCAACAGTGGAAGACTAAGAAAGAAACCCGAGTTATGGGCAACATTGGATCAAAGACAGAAGAAAAGGAGGTTACTGTTACTCTAAGAGAATTAAAGACAGGGGACATTTCACAGTTGGTCAGTGAATTGCAAACACAGATTTCGAATTATAAGCGGCACATGTTCACGCGAACAAACCAGTTTACGTATTATAAGGAGAGGAAAGAGTCATTGGAAGAAAACGAGTGTTTAATTCATGTGGACTTTTCGGAAAATTATGTCTGCAAAATGGCCTCAGAGGTCCACGCCATGCACTTTGGGGCTTCCAAGAAACAATTATCCTTGCATACTGGAATATATTATATTGGCAAAACCATACAACAAACCTTTTGCACTGTATCCGATAATATATACCATGGTCCCGCAGCTATCTGGGCACATTTGAAACCAATTTTGACTGGTATAAGAAAATATAAGCCAGCTGTCCGTAGAATCAAATTTTTCAGTGATGGGCCTACAAGCCAATATCGACAAAAGGCTAATTTCTTTTTACACGCTACCGAGATTCATAAAATGGGGTTTAATTCTGCCATCTGGAACTTTTTCGAAGCAGGTCACGGGAAGGGTGTCCCAGATCCTGTGGGTGGGGCAGTGAAAAGGAATGCAGACCAGAAAGTAAAATATGGCAATAACATTCTTTCTGCAAATGCATTTAGTCAAATGATGAAAAATAGCAAAACTGATACAAAAGTGATTAGCGAGAATGAAATTATCTTGGTTCAACAAAATTTGGAAAAACAAAAATTACACCCAGTTCCTGGAACCATGAGAATACACCAGGAAATTACATGCTCCAAGGGCAAAATGTCTTATATAGATGTAAGTTGTTATTGTATCCAACCAAATGAGTGTACAGAACATGCATTAAAGCATACCCAATTCACAGAGGTAACACATGCAGAAACATCTGAACATAATACTGATCATGGTGAAGATGACAATGGCTCTAGAAATGAAATAGTTGATTCTTGTGGTGATGGTATTCAAAGCGAGATTGTAAACACCCATATTGAAATTAGTTCATATCAACCTATTCCTGCCTCACAGTACACTGCTAACTATAATAATATCCCAGAACCACACAGTTGTATTGGAAAGCATGTTATTGTAACATATGAGCATAAGTTTTACCCTGGGTATGTTGAGGATGCGGATGAAGATGATGTGTATGTTGAATGCATGCATATGATAGGCAAAGGGAGCAAAAACTGTTTCTACTGGCCAAAGAAAAAGAAAGATAAATGTTGGTATGTCAAAGAGAATATTGTCGCAATCATTCCCCCTCCTATGAAGATACAAGACCCTGGAGCGCAGTTTGAAATTGATCACAGTATTTGGGAATCTTTTAATAGTGCAAGTCTTAATGTCATGAGTGAGCAAGAAACGTTGATTGTTAGTGACGAGATTCAGAATGATTGTATTGCTGTTGGTGATATGATAGAAAACGGTGGCATGGTTGTTAACGCTATAGTGAAGACGGACCACTTGGTTATGAATGACCTGATAGAGCATCATGGTATGGGTGCAGATGCAAATGCAATGAGTGAGCAAGACATGAGTGTTGATGCGATGGAGTGTATACTCGAAATGCTCGCTGGTGATGTGATTGAGAAAGATGACGTAGTTATTAGTGATGTGATTGAGAAAGATGTCGTGATTGCAAACGAAATGTTAGAGCAAGGGTGTCGGGTTGAGGCAAGTAATGACCTGGCTGAGCATGGTGGCGTAATTGTTAATGATACATGTAATAGAGAGTGATAGCATTCAGGCTGATGTGGTGATTGAGCAAAGTGACGATGGTGTGGCCACTGATGGTATGATGGAGAAAGATGGGATGCATGCTAGCGGTATTAGAGAGGAGTGTTCCTTGGTTACAGATAATGTCATAGATCAAGATGTTATTACAGGACATGCAATTAAAATGATTGAACAAGATAGTTTGAAAGCTAACGATGTGAGCATCATGACCATTGAAGAAGAAGTAGATCAGGTTGGAGTGAATGGTTGGAGTGAATGGTTGTGATGCACGGGGGCAATATGATGTGTTTGTGAATGATTTGATGAAGCAGGATAACATGAGAGACATGGCTGCAAGTGGTAGCAAGTGCCCTGATGATGTGAAAACTACTCACGGTGTGGATCAGAATGGAATACCTGTCATTGATGACGTCGGTCAGTGTGTGAAAGCAATATTGAAAGACGGTACAGAATTTGCAAAATGTGTTGGGAAGTATGTTGTTGTAAAGTATGAAGGAAAGCTTTATCCTGGCTTTGTTGAGGAAGCGGATGAAACCGATTTGTATGTTGAGTGCATGCGCACAGTAGGCAGAGGTAACAAAAACTGTTTCTATTGGTCTAAAAATAACAGGGACATGTGCTGGTATGACAAAGACAGTGTGGTAGCAATTATCCCTCCTCCTTACAAAATGCCTGGTTCAGATTCACAATTTCAGGTACAAGTTAAGGTTTGGGAAGCTGTAACAAAACGTAATTAATAATTCAGGTTCTGATTTGCTCAATCCTCTATATTGAACATGCAAGTTAATTGTTTGGAAGAAGATAATGTGTGAGATGCATTGATTTACACACCATTGTCTCATCTATTGCAAGACCGGTTTCTACCTTTTGGGTTTTATCAGGCGCAGGCAGAATTCAACACAGGACCTAGGATTATTATTATTATCAGACTCATTATATCTATGCTACACGTATCACATGGGCTAGCTATAAAATGCATTCAGGCTAGGAGTAATTTGTCGCAATATATTCGCATAATTGTCACTGCTTTGCCATTAGTCCATCATGGGTAGCTGTGCCTAAATGAAACGAGTCTGTCTTGTAAGCCATTGGTTATAGGTTCAGCGACTGCCTGCACATTATGAGACCAAAAAGGTTGAAATATGTCATGCAGTGAATCTGTCTATGTTGTGTAAATTTAATTCATTACAATACCGGATTACCAAAGATAATTGATATATGATATGTTAGATGAATTTCATGTTTTCTGTTTCTTTCCTGCTACGCGTGACTGTCTTTCCTGTTACGCATGTGGGGAAATGATATATTAAGAATTATGTTTACAAATGTGTTTTACAATATATTCTCAGTGTTCTACATTCCTAAATGCAGTAATCCTACAGCAGTGCTACAAATCCCAAGAGCAAATTCAGCGAACTATGGGCGAAAGTCTGTCCTGTTGCAAAAATATGTCCTTCCTGTAACACAATTGTCCTTCCTGTTATAAAGCTTCCTCCCCCAAAATACACAAATATAATATTCCTCTGGGCTAATCTGGAATGGAGATCGCATTGCAATAACAAATCATTATTTTAACTAACAAGTGTTTACCACTATGACAGCAAGTCACTTAGAAATCAGAAAACCCAATCCAAGTCAAATGCACTTTACATAAATGTGTTGCATAATACTTGAATTAAATAAAATTATGTTCACTCATACCAATTTTGTCTACATAAATCACAAAATTGTAGTTGTTTGGACTTTTAGGCATTAAGAACGAAATGATTCTAATTATATTTTCATATTAAGTTTCAAAATACATTTGTGTTACAGGATGGACAAAATCCACATGCTCACAATAGTAAGGCACCAGTAATTATTTAAAAGGGATTATGTTAAGCTGCCATTTTATGTTTTCTGGCATCTACTTTGATCATTCAATTGAGATACTTAATACAATTTGTTCTTTAAGTAAATAAATTTCTTTGTTTTACTGACCCAAAATACCTGCAGATATTGACTCATATAGATATAACACTGTTAATTGCAGTGTTAATATTATAGTCATTATAATGAAATACTAGGCTATGACACATTTACCAGACAAAATGTCAGCAATATATTTAGCCAATGATTATATATGGACCTTCAAGATGAACGGTAGTGGCTTCAGATTAATGCATTTATTTGCCAGAGGTGGCAAAAGACTACTTGGTCCTCAGCTGTGAAAGCAGCCATATGCACACAAACAGACAGGCACAGCCATATGCACACAAACAGACAGGCGGGCATGCAAGCAGACAGACAGGAATGCATGCACACACACAGTATACGTACATTTATTTAGACAATTGTCCATCACATGCTCCTCTAGATACACCAAATTCATTACGACTACGTAAGAGATGTCTAATTGGTTTCAGAATATACAACAGGTTGCTGTACGGATGCTATTATGCTGGGATACTGGGAGTTCATGCATAATTATGTTTGCCTATTAGATGGCTGTTTTATTCAAATGCTGTCTGCGCTCTTCAACAGCTGTAATTAGTCAGTGATTAATGACAATAGCAACAAACTGAGATTTTCTGGGTCAGTAGCTTTTAATAGTCAATAATGGGGCTGCTTATTTATTCACATAACGGCTACTTTTGCTGAATGCAGGAATTAAGCTCCCTCAATCATTGTCAAATACACAGATCCCACTCATGAATACATATGCATAAACACTAAACACAGGGATTCAATTTAACATGGGCCCATTATTAAAAGATTGTCTCTTTTTACTTTCCATACCAACAGTAGAACACCTGCCTACCCACAATATTTTATTGCCAGTTGCCTTCAAGAATTATTTAAATAACTGCTTTTCATTAGGCATTGGCTAAACACTGTGCCTAATTTCTAGTCAGATTTATACACAAATCATGTTAAATGTGTACCTTAAGTTGAAATGTCACAGAGAAAAGGATTTTTTTAAGGCAATAATTATTTGAGCCGCTGAAGAAAAATAAAAACTCCCTTTGTTTTAACGATTGATGAGATGCACCAACAAATGTTGTGAGCAATAAATTCCTTTAACACTCTTAAGGATTATATACAAGCCCTTAGTTCAAGTCACTAAAAACCTTTAACTCTTGAATTTGTCCAAGAAAATTTAAATTTTCTCATTGAAGATATCCATTTGCAGACCAAGATTATTTTTGAAAATTTATCACTGGAATCACTGGCTCGGTTATCGAGCCAGTCATTCCAACTATAAATTTTCAAAAGCATACAGCATTCAGTCTCTTGCACACACGTACAGACATCTGTACCTGTATTTATTACAACTTATGATCATAGCACATTTTGCTGGTGGTGTCTCCACACCTTTTTAACATCATACAGGATCATTACTCTTTGAACAATCAAGTTGGCCAAAAATGGCCTCTGCAGTGGTCTTGCGATTCAATCTTTATTTGCAGATCAACAGAAGACTATTTTTGGATATTTACCACTAGAATGACTGGCTCAAAATCTGAGCCTGCCAGTCCAGTGGTAAATTTTCAAAAACAATCTTCTCTTTGTCTGCAAATGGACATTTTCTATAGGAAAATCTAAATTTTCTAGAAATTTGATGGTTAAATGGTTAAAAGCTCCAGGCATACATTTCGGTATATGTGACATAGATGTATGAGAAGCCTTTGAGCTTGTGCCACATCTAAAGGGTCCATTGATTTAGCCAGAAGCGCAATGCATAGTAGGTTTCAAGTCCCTATAATTACAGTAGTTTACTGACCCTCTAATCATGAAATTTCATCATGAAAATCAAATTTCTTTTTTCATAGGAAACGTCCATTTCGAGAACACACATTTTTTTTTTTTTAAATTGATCAGTGGAATGACTGGCTTGGTTACTGAGCCAGTTATTCCAGTGCTAAATTTTACAAAATATCCTGAATCTCAGCAGCTGCCGTTTTTGGCCAGATTGAGTTTCAAAAGGTTAACCCTTGCAGACCAGAAACAGCAAATACTTTATGACATAAGGTATTAAAGGTAATTTGCTTGGGAATTCACCTTTCCAGAGTATCCATCTATCATCTGACCTCGTTTGATGTCATAATCAGCTCAGCGAGTGTATGATGACATCATAATCATTACGTCACAAAGGGTTCCATAAGGACTGTCAACAAATCTCAAATGGTCCGACACGTTGTATGAATAGTATGTCTTTGTAATTCTTTGCTATTTAATAAACATGGTGTTAAATATTTTGAAACTAATTTGACTGGGGGCTGTTGCTGCCTTAGGCAGCAACAGCACCCAGTCAAATTGGTTTCAAAATATTCAACAGCTTGCCGCTGCCTAAATTCAACAGCTTACCTTGAAATCGAGACAGGAATTTCAACATGTAGACATACAGAAAAGTTCAATATGTGAATATTGGAAATAATTTAACTGAAAATTTGTGCTGCCTTTAGTTTCTAGTCTGCAGTATTACAACTGTGTTTAACCCTTTACCGCTCAAGTCAGAGGGTGAAACCGAGTGAATTTAACCCTCAGGGAGTAGAAATAATTACAGAGCTCTATATGCAGACATTTGATGGGATGATAAATGAGCTTGAAATAATTGCTCCTGCTGCGCTACATATTGCTCTATTCTATAGTAAACGCATACAAATGCAAGCTGAAATAACTCTTTATCCCTCCAATTTATTCAAAACAAATTTCTATTTTCTCAAAGAAAATGTCTATTTGCAGACCAAGAGACTATTTTTGAAAATTTACCCCTGGAATGACTGGCTCGGTTATCGAGCCAGTCATTCCAGTGGTAAATTTTCAAAAATAGTCTTCTCTTGGTCTTGCGAATATACATTTCTCAAGACCACAGCTAAAACCGTGTTTAGCTGATATGAGGGTGGTCAAAGGTTAAAGCAATACTAGGTACATTTACACATGTTTTTAACAAAAGTAGAGTATCCCGGTAATTAGTCTCTGCTTGAGCCGGTATTCTTCAGGGGATTAGAGCAACATGTTTTAGTAACATCAGTCTCCTCCATTGACTAAATATCAACCGCTACACTTGGACTCTCCTGATATTATGAAATTTGACCAGCTGAGAAAGTAGAATTTTAGTGATGCCCTATATCTCAGACCATAGCAATTAACCTGTAACTGAAGATTGGTTACAGTAACTGAAATGTAACCAGTTACATTGCAAAAGTAACTGAAATTTTTGTTATTTTTCAGCTACATTTCAAACTTTTCTACCAAATTTATTATGACTTTCTTGTAGCATAGCACACAGCTCTAGATAAGCAGGGTTTTTGCGTTTTCACCCAATAAAAATGGCCAATCACCCAATTAATTTTTAACATCATGAGTACCGAAGTAGCTAATCACCCAATTAATTTCAGTTCTATTGCTAATAATGTATACTAACTTAATTTAAAAAAGCCAATTAATTTCCCAAAAACCCAATTTACAAAATTTTGAAGACTGAATCACACAATTATTGAAAAGCTTATCTAGAGCACTGGCATAGCTACTCTTATACTCTTGTACAGGTGCCGCTCCATTATCTCAATTTTGATGTAATCATTCAGTTAAGCTGTTGAATATAGACATGTCAATTAATTCCCTTGGGGCCAACTTTATTTCCAAGCATCAGTTATATTTCTTTTGAATATTCACCCCTGGAATGACTGGCTTGATCACTGGTGCAGTTATTCCACTAAGTTTTCAAATATTAACCTTGTAGAGTGCAAAATAGGCATTCGCTGGGCAAAGTTATATTTTCCTGCCCAATCGTGACAATTAAAGGGTTAACACAGTATATATCTGTATGTGATATTTACTAGACATGAATGCAGTTATTCTAAAATACGTTTGTTAGCAATTATAATCTGACTGAATGCAACAACAACTGTTAGTTAAAATCTTATTCAGCTTTTATATTTAAATACATTTAAAGAAACAAGTTGTTTACTAGATCATTACAAAATGAGCACTTACCTTGCTTATGAAACTAGTGTAACGGAAAGCTGTTGAATTTTTTTTAACTAATTGGACTGGAAAAAAAGATGTTGCAGCCATCTGAACAACAGCTTTCAATAAAAATTAGTGCAAAATAATCAGCAGATTATCTGATCTGAATGAATTTGTCATTGCAACATACAGTATGAAAGCAACACATTATTTCCAACATCCTTAAATTCCTATTTTAAAGTAAGCATACATCAAAGATGCTGAACATTTTGATTCTTTGAAGGTAGCAACAGTTTCCACTACGAGAATTACTCTAAAATATTCAACAGATTATCTTTTCATAGAAAGTTAACTATGGAAAGCTGTTTACCATTTTGAAAATAATTTCACAGAAAACTGTTGATGCCTATGCCTATGGCAGCAATACATTCAGTCGAATTAGTTTCAAAATGTTCAACCAATTATTTCCTACAACAAAATAGAAAACTGGACATGTTAATGACCGACCACAATCTGGCAGACCGAGAGCAACACCACCACGAGAAGACCGCTACTTAGTGACGTCATCACGACGTCACAGGTTTGAGACTGCGCCGCGGCTGTCCCGTAATTTGCACACCGCTACCGGCACTACCGTGCATGGACAAACTGTGCGAAACAGACTCCATGATGCTGGACTGCATTCCCGTCGTCCACTTGTTGCTGTTCCGCTTACAGAGCGTCACATCGAGAATCGGTTTGCATGGGCAACAACTCATCAGCGATGGCGTGCTCAACAATGGAGCCACGTTTTGTTCAGTGATGAGTCGAGGTTTTGTGTGGATGTGGCGGATGATAGGCAACGGGTTTGGAGACGTTTAGGAGAATGGTATGATGCAGCCAACATCATTCAGCATGACAGATTCGGTGGCGGCAGTGTCATGGTGTGGGCTGGAATCCATGAAAATGGCAAAACAGATCTTATTGTGATTCGCGGAAATTTAAGGGCTCAACGTTACTGTGAAGAAGTTGTCACCCCTGTTATCATCCCTTTTATGCAGCATCATGCAGACTTTATGTTCAGCAAGACAACGCCCATCCTCATTCAGCTAGGGTCACCAGTGATTTCCTTGAGGCTAACAACGTTCCGGTGTTGGACTGGCCAGCGTGATCAACGGACCCGTCTCCTATTGAACACGTGTGGGACATTCTTGGCCATATGGTGCATGAGAACCATCCACATCTTCACAACGTGCGGGAGCTGGAAGCTGCACTGCTCCAGGAATGGGATGCGACCCTCTTCGTGACATCAGGTGCTTAATTCGAAGCATGAGAAAGCGATGTACAGCGGTGGTTAATGCGCGCGGTCACAACCGGTATTGACAGCTCAGTGTCATTATTTAAATTGGACCCTTCCGTTGAATGATGCTGTGTTAAAGGCGCGATGCTAGCATTACATTAACAAGAGACTGTTGTTCAAATTGGAAAATGACCTATCAATCAAATAATATATTTGAATCAATTTATTGTTTTTGTTAAATAACATTTATGCAGTAATATTCTGTGTTGCTAAACTTTTTTGGTTCAGTATATATATATATATATATATATATATATATATATATATATATATATATATATATATATATATATATTAACTATATATATATATATATATATATATTAACTAGTTACATTGCTCAACAAAGGTAACTGTAACCGTAAGTACGAACTGACATAGTCCAATGTAACTGTAACTAATTACATTTAAGGGTACCTGACCCCTGGCCTGGTGTATGCGCGTGCAGTGATATTCAGCAACCACTTTAAATCAGATTGGGGGTTTTCCTCAAAGAAGGCTACATCCAACTTGTTACACATATGAAGGTAAGTCTAAGTCTAATTTCCTTTTAACTGACTGCCTGCTGAATTCTTGCAGACTACATGGGGGTAATGGTATAAGTATAAACGGTCTAAAATTACTACCCTTGAAATTATTGTATAGTGACCTGCAGCAGTAAGATAGTTAATCAGGTGAACAGTTAACCCTTTCAAACATAAAAATAGCAAATGATTTTCCCTTTATTATGTAGTGTTAACCCTTTAACCATCAAATTTGTTAAAAAAATTCTAATTTTTCTCATAGAAAATGTCCATTTCCAGACCCTTTGCGCTCATTGAGCCAGTCATTCCAGTGCAAAATTCTCAAAAAATAGTCTTTTCTTGGTCTGCAAATGGACATTTCTCAAGATCACTGTAGAGGCCATTTGTGGCAGATAAGGTGTTAAATGGTTAAAATATCACTTTCATTTACAGCAGCATAATATTAATTTGCTTAAGTGTTTCTAATTATCACACTCCTATATATACATTTCTTGCTAGGCATACATTCAGGAGTTTCCGTTCATAACCTTTCTATCCATCCCACACCACCGAAACTTGTATCTCAATTTCAAGAAGCAATTTATAAGCCACATTGAATATAGGCAGCAACAGTTGCCAGTCAAATTAAATTCAAAATATTCAGCAGATTATTTTTTAGATTATAAAGAACTTGTCATATCTGGTCTGTACAGTTTATAGGGTTAACCATTTCATTGATAAATATCTTAGTTTCAAAGCACCCATGCAGGAAAGCTGTGGAATATTTTTAAAATAATTTGACTGGAAGGCATTCATCCCGAGGGAGCAAAAATATTACAGGCAAATTGATTTCTAAATATTCAATAAAATAATTCTTGCATTGTAAATGCATCATTTTATATCAGTGATTAAATCGCTAGGTTATTTAGTGGTAGTTGTAGTGTATAGGCGGGTCAGGGAGAGGACAGGTGGCAGCTTTACATTAAATAACTTTTCAATTCATTAACATTACACACATGTCTGTGATTACAAGACAGGCAATGAGATATTTCTTGTGAGAGGACAGAACTGGGAGGTGTGAAATTCAGTCTTTTGTATTGCTTCTGACTGGGAAAATTCCTTAAACATCTAGGGATCCAGAGGACTACCAGCCATTTACAATGTAGACATTCGTCTCAAATTTCTAAGCATCCCACATTTCAAATGTTCTACAACTTTTTGGATTTTTATGCTGTCCACAGGATGCCTTAAACATTGACTGTAGCTATAAAAATTCAATCCTTCAGAACCATGGAAGGCTTGGAATCTTCTCAGCCTGTGATTAGATAAGGAGATTGAGGCAAGAATCCTTGCTCAAAAGTAAATTAAGTAGTAGATACATAGAGCTGTCAGAACAGTGGGTGGTGGGAGCCGCGGATCACGGATCGGTGGTTACAGGAGGAAGGAGGGAACAGAGGCGTGATAACGTTGCAGCTGGAAGTACTTTGTCCCATACACAACCTCAGGGCTTACACCAGCGGGAATCGTTCGAATCAACCAGTCCTTAGAAGCATTATGTTATTGTCTCCTGACAGCACAGACCAAGCTGCGCCACTCTATAGATGGGGTGAGTGGTAAAGATGTGCAGGCTATGTTCAGCAGCCTCGTGGAGGATATATCATCATTGCAGACCCTAGCAGCCTCATTGCCAAGTTCCAGCGGGCATTACTTTGCCATATCTCCACACCTGCAGCTTATTCCGAGCAACTTGATCATGAATATCGAGGACCTGGTGGTCAGGGGTTATAACAACATGATACTCAAGGGAATTCCGCCGGTGTCCATTTTGGGTTTAATATTGACATCAACTCGGCTGCGCATGTCGTCCCAACCCCCGTGACACAAGCATCTCCGCAAGCCAGTGCTACCGTCGTTCCACCGCACAGAGTGCTGCAAAATCTACCCAAACCCTCTGAGGAAACCCCGCCCATCAGCAGTGCTAGCACTGAGATGTTAGCCCTACGAGTGATGTCAGGTCTGGCTATTGCTGTGCTCGTCAAAAGTTTTCTCCGCCGCTAGTAGATCCTGCTCGTAGAGCAATAGATCATCCTGACTCTCTTCCGGTGTGGGAGACGTGGCAAATGAGATTGCCTGAACTAGCTTGGCCTGCCCGACAGCCCCTAAACATGCTTTCAGCATACACACCCAAGGACTGTATGGTTCAGTGGTACAGCCTTTTTCCAGCTTGTAGTAGCGCAGAGCTATTCAACTCAATCGGGGGATGCCATGGATGCCTACAACTGCTAGAACACGTCCGACAGATACTCCCAATCCTTGTAGAATCCCTACGCAGGAGCTGCTCGACGATACTGCCGCCCATAATGAGGTATTCGACAAATCAGATCTGGCCCATACCAAATCCTAGGTAGAGGTTCACGGCTGTCAGCTCCTCTGTTACCTCAGCGACAGAGACGTGCGAGCTCATCTGGTGACTTCTTCTTATAGTCCTTCAATTCGGTGCGTAAGACGTCATAGTACTTAGTGCATAGGTCCATGGTCTAAGCCGCTATGCATAATGCTAATGGATATTCCCGAGTACCAATCTAATCAGTTAACAGATGCAGACTGGGTAGATCTGCTTAGCGCTCTCGAGGAAGAACGTACACGTTTAACCGCATTGCATACTCAGCGCTTAAACGATGATGTCAACGGTACAGATTGTAAAGCAACTCCCGGAGAGCCAGGCAAGTCTCCAGTAGGTGGAGAAGCTGCTCGAAAGGAAGACCCAGAAACTACTAACGCTGGCTAAGCCCATGGCCATTCATGTCACCAGTAACGTGGCTGCAAATGTGGCCGTGGTGAAGATAACAGGTGGTAATGAGGTTATTCCTGCCGCTGGAGCCGCTGTCCTTGCTACAGTGGCGAGTACGGTTGTTGACCACTGTCTAGGAATAACACATCCCATCCCAAAGATCGCCATCGGTGGCGCCTCCTATACTGCTGCCATCAAGATCATGGGTGAACACATCTAATGGAAGCCGCAGTTCTAGAGCTAGCGACGAGTGCTATGGCCTATGTCTAGCTTTAAGATGCTATACATAGCACTATAGACCATGGAAGCCTGGCAGGTCCATGACACAACAGTCGCCTACGACGCATGGTGTACTATTCCAGAGTCGGTTGTGCATAGTCGATCACACAGACTGAGGATTTCCAATGCCCAGAAATGGTGGTTAGCCCACAAGGCATGCCCCTGCAGGGAGGGCCAGTATCCTGAGCACTTCTACTTATTTCCTTGGCCCACCGCGTGGTCCTCCTACAGCCATCTGTTTCACTGGGGATACAACTAGGTGCCCATCTGTTTCCGCGGTTCCCACTGGATATGGCTAGGTTTAAGCTACTATATATACTCCCCAACAATGTCTCTATCACTTACAGACCTAGAAAGCAAGGAGATTGTGGAGTTGGCCCACTTAGGTGAGGCATGCCTCTGCTCAGAGAACACTGTTGCCCCATCTCCTTCATGAACTTCCATGAGAAGGGCAAACCACGGGAAATCTGTGGTACATACCGGTCAGAGAGCTCATTGGAAATGTACAATCTATAGGAGCCTCAGCCTTTAACAGTGCCACCGCTGCATACAAAGGCATGACACTCCAGGACAGGTTAGTTGTCAAAGGTGCTCTTGAGACGAGTGATGCAGGCGCAATCAAAATGTTGGCTGAAACACAGGCGCATGAGCTCATTCAGAACCTGTTCAAGCGCAGAAGCTCCTTCCGACTGGATGGAAATAATCTAGAGACTGGTAGGATCATGGTCAGTGATGTCAGCGTCAATGGTGAAAAGGGGACTGCCTCTAAACACCAACTCCCAGAGGTGAAGAGGTCAGGATGTTCGGCCTGCCGTTTAAGACCTCTTAATAGACATGACCTCACGTACTTGCCTCATATGGATATTTGATGTTCTGGACACTGCTCCTAACACAGGTCCTCTGCGTTACCTTCTCAGCTTTTGTTGGGATTTCATGCTCGACACCTCAATCACATCGTTTGTCTCGGCCGGCGGTACAACGATGCCGGTCCTGCAGGCAATAGAGCTCATACAGGAAGTGCTTCCATTTAAACTCCCAGATATAGACACGGCTACAGTCAAATAGGAGCTGGCCATCCTCTGGGAACATGTCAGTACCATACAGCAGTAGACCCGCCGATGCTGGGCAGGTGGTATTGATCATCGGTCCTGCGGGACATGGAACAAACATCTTGTTGCGAGCCTTGCTGGCAGAACATCTGCGTGAGCGCTACATACTCCTGGTGTCCGACTCTGCCGCTGACCCCATTGATGGCAACGACCAGTGGTATAAGGGCCCAACAGCCAAAACACGGAACCTACAGGCACCAATGGAGAAGCTGCTAGCAGCTCAATTGACCGACCCACTTGTTCTAGTCATCGATGACCCTGCAATGGACCAGAAGACGGGCACCTACCTCAGCGACATCACCAGACGTATCCGTCACACCAAGATTAATGTCTTCATCCTCTTTCAGAAGTACACATGTGATATCTCACCAGATATCCGCCACAATGCTCGGATGCTGTACTTCAGCTCCAAGTGTGGGGGCTTCCTGCTCGAGACCCTATATGACAGCCTGACCCTCAAGGAGACAAAAACGGGACTTCATCGTGGATGTACAGAGGGTGGGTCAACAGTACAAACTTATCTTCAGCAACAAGGAGACAGGCGAGCTGTTCTACTTCAAGCCTTCTCTGGAGAAAGCAGAAAACTTCAGCTACAAGCTGCATCCCGCCAGGAAGCTAAAGCGAAAGCGTTAGCCAGGAAGACAATAGTAGCAGCAGGATGCTTTTTTGAGGGTCGAGGAACATTGTCAGAAGCTTGAGGAACTTCAGAAGATTGAGGAACTTCTTCAGAAGCTTGAGTAACTTCTTCAGAAGCTTCATCCGTAGACTCTGCTGACAGAGGATCAGATTGAAACTTTTTCCACTCAGAATCAGATGCCCTGACTCTTTTCTTCTGAAGCTTCTCACGGAAGACCCACTTCACCCATGCCCTCTTAGCATCTGATTTGCAAACCCTTTTGATGAGGTAGTCCTGGTAGTCCTCGGAGAACTTTAGAGATGCCTCCAGATTACTCGCCAGCCGCTCGCGCCATCTTTCATTGAAGATGTGATTAACAGCCTCCTTCCGGCCCTCGGTCCGCCCATCCTGAGTACCAGTGACATGCCCAGCCTCATGGCCCTCGGTCCACCCCTCCTGAGAACTAGTGGCATGCCCAGCAGCCTCATGGCCCTCAGTCCACCCCTTCTGAGTACCAGTAGCGTGCCCAGCCTCATGGCCCTTAGTCACAGTTGTACTGATATCCTTTCAGAAGTAATCTGTGGCTCCAGTCTGTAGATCATCCAGCAACTGCTGTTCATCATCAGTGTGGATATGGAATACACTAGCCCACTTCCTTACCGTTAGATCTCTAGGGTCAACCCTAGCCTTTTGAAGAGCAAGTATGATGGGATTCTTGCTCGATTTGAAGGGTAGGCCGAGTGACTCGCCCTGGGCACTGTCAAACTTCCGGTAGAGCATCCGAGTCAATAATTCCTTCGTACTACGGGCCGGTGGTCTCCTCTATGGCAGTTAGTATCTCCACATCAGACGGAGGTGGGACCTTGGCTCGCTCATGGATAATGTTGACGTCACGAAGTAGTCATCGGACCCTGTCAATCGGCAGAAGGGTGGACTGTACTGGTTTCTTCTTGGATGGCATCTGCCGACCGAAGATGAGCTTGTGTAGTAGTACTTTATACATCGTTTAAAAACCTGTATATATACCTAGACATTAAACATGCAGCAGTATGTACAGCATCCAGATCGGCCAGCTGAATCTGCGGCCCCGCACCACACTGATCCTCGGAAGGACTGTCTGACAGTCATTCGACCTAGTATCCATGATGCGAACCCTTTATCCACGGCAGGGAAGTTCATCGACTTTGCCCTCTCGGGACAGATCCATGAGATTAGGAGCATGACGCTCAAGTTCAAGCTTAAGAGCGAAGAAGGTAGAGCTCCCGCAAGGTGGTGAGCAGGTGGGAGATTATGCAGGGCAACAACACCCTGAACACTACCTATGTGAACGATGAGTACCGGGTCCTGGCTCCACTGGCTCGTGGACCTTCCTATTATGTGAAGGGGAAAGGGTGTAATGAAGGCTTTACAGAATTCGACTTACAACCCGACTTAGAAACACCTGTTGCGGTGCCACTCTTCTCCCTCCTCGAGAACACACACTTCACAACAAGCTGTTCCTCCGGGTGTACACCGAACATCTTACTGATGTAACGATGACCTCTCCATGACTTCCGGTCTGGCATGATGAAAACGACCAGGAACTAAAATGTGCGGGCTCTAGACAACGAATCCTACAGGTAGAGCGAGAGCACCAACCGGTCCAGGCCACGGCTAACCAGCGTCTAAAGTTGACATTGCAACGAGGTGCCTCAGACTGCGTAGCTGTAGCAGCCTTGGTTCAGAAAGGAGGGGTGGTCCAGGAGGTGGGGGAGCTAGACGACTTCAAACTTGTGGTGGCTGGGACCAGCGTTCTCGGTGAGGTGCGCGATCTGGCTGATCGCTCTCTCTATCGACAGAAAACGAAGTCATATGCCATACTCCGCCTGACCAGTGGCCACAAGGATCTCGAGTTGGCGCTCTCGGGTCAGTGCCACCTCGGAGGAAGGGATGGCAACCAGCTCGGATTTCATGTTGGGAATCTATTCGGAGAGCGAGGGGGCACTCGCCCGGTCGGACTAACTTTGGATATAGCCAGGTTCGCTTCTCGCAAAGTGGAGGTATTCGGCTTGAACGCATGTAGAGCTGTCACCACTGCTCCTACAGCAGCTACTACTATGGCCTCGGCCGTCTTCTGACCTCCTAATGCCTCATAGTTGAGCGTTGGCTCGGAGAGCTTTACAGCCTCATAGTACTCATCGAGACTCTCATCAGCCCCTTGGATATTGTGGGTGGCTTGAGTCTTTTGTTGCCGTGCCTCCATTTGGCGCGTATGCTCGAATGCCTTGCGGTCGTCTTTTCGTCTGTCTAGAGTTTGCCCGAGCTGTACAGGAGAGGACAGGTGTCGACGTCAGAGATGAAGTCCGAGAGTTCATCAAACGCCTGTCTTGAGACCCTGTACTACCAACCTGGTGGATATAACCGTGAGCCTCACCAGCTGCTTGAGGCTGCACATTGCAAGGGTCATAGATTCACCTTGGAGATGGTTAGATAGTGGCTCACCAGGCAGGCGATGTGGCAGATATATAGACCTCGTCCACGGTGCATTCAGTAGGCACACTTCCATGAACCTGTCCCGAACATAGTTCACCAGGCATGTGCGGTTCCTTCCGCATGATCGGGTCTGTTCCAGAGGAACATGCAAGACCAACAAGTACACCCTCACCATCATCAATGTCACCAGTATGTACAAGGCGGCAGTGCCTCCCATGGATAATTACACGGGTCAGGCGGCTGCCAGGTTCCAGAGTATCTATGAGGACCTGCAAAATCCCCTCCAGTGGGCAGAGTTGCTGCAAGTGGATGAGGGTAAGGAGTTTAGAGGTGAGACTGTATCCCTCATGCGGAAACATGGTGTGGTGATTAGGTGAGGCGAGGTGGGACATCACCGTGCCCAGGCTATCGTCGAGCGGTTGAACCGGACACTGGCAGAGGCTATTCCCACATCAGGATGCTCAGATGGCTGTTCCAGCGGGCGATCGCTCCAGGGTATGGGTCAGAGGCTTGCCCGTTGTGGTGGAGAGATTACTAGGCTGATAGGACAGAAACCCGTCAAGGCCATTCAGCGATCCTCTGTGGCCCACCCTGGTTCGGTATTTGTATGATCCTGGCGAGCTGGAGGGTGGACGTAGGTGGGTGACTGACCCCAACTGGTCGATAGATGTATACAAGATTGACAGGTATGTGGAGACGGCTGGACAGCCTACGCTGTACTACCTGGCATGCTCGGAGAGCAGCCCTAGGCGACCGTTTGTATGAGCGCTTCAGCTGGTCCCAACAGACACCCAGCTACCTCCACCTGGAGAGTAGACATCCTCCACTGACTGTCGTTTGAACATGTCACATGATGCTCATATCAGCAGCTCTTCGATGAAAGCATCCATTGGAGTGATGGCATCCTTGTGACAATAAGCCAGGGTGTGAATAACATTGGGAGCGATCCATCACTTTGTGTTTGAGGGGCTGAGGCTTGTTTTGGTCTGGTGGACCCCATAGAGGTGGTGACCCTCACTTCGCAGCATGTTCATACCATGGTGGAAGACCTTTCGCTCGAAGAGGCATTCCTTGTACTGCTCATGGTGAATCTGTCTAACCACAGCCCTGCGCACACCCTTTGCCTTCTTGACTTCCTGCTCATCCGACCGCTTGATGGAGTACATCTTCGGGTGCAGGCCAACAAACTCTTCTATGGGCACACTCATCCTTAATCTTATCCAGGACCTTCTTGTTGGCAGTACTGTGTAGCGGGTGTGTTACTGGGTAGCCGCTTGTGTCATAGAGGTTGCTCATCACAGCCATATCAGCATAGACATCCTCAGTCTGGATCTCCAGCAGGAAGCTGTTTGTGTCAGTGAACAGGAGCACACAGTTGGCACCATATAGTCGCTTCAGCTTGCACAAGTTCTCCATGGGCTTACCGAAGACAGCGTTATTCACCACACGGGATCTCCTCAACCTTCTAGAAATAGTTTTAGAATGTAACAATTTCGAGTTCCGTCACTCTATATCAGATACATAGATGACATCTTCATGGTCTGGGAGCACGGTCAACAAGCACTGGACACTTTCGTTACATACATGAATTCATCCCACCACAATATCAAATTCATTATGGAATCATCACGGGAACAAGTTTCTTTCCTGGACACCATTGTTGATGACCAGACGATCACATTTGATCTTTACACCAAACCCACACGGGTACCTCCATTATGAGTCAGAACACCCCTCCGTCTGCAAAGACTCGTCCCCATATGGACGGGTTTTTTTAGATCAGACGCCTCTGGACACACATAGAAGATTTCGACAGAAACAGCTTAGCCCTACTAGGCCACTTCGCGAATAGAGTATAGCTGCACACCATCTCAAACAAGAGGCCCAAGGGGCCTGTGTTGCTCACCTGCAGCACCATCAATTTTTGTCAAAATTGTTGGTGGGTGGTTTAGCAATCTTTTAAATGAGCTTGTGGACATTTTTGCAAGTGCAATATGGCCGCCAAACACACTACATTTTGATTTCCCCACAGCGCCCATGTTTTTTTGATGGATCAAATTCCCTTGAACAAATTTTAATGGCTCAAATTTCGACCTGATCCCTTCAGCGGTTCTGGAGGAGTCCTTTTCGTGAAAACCAGGTCATCCAAGATGGTCGCCGAACCATTTGGTCAATCAAGTCCTCTTGAACAAACTTGGTTTACCTCTTGGCTTAGATGAAGATTCCCCAAGTGGTTTCAGAGAAGATTTTTAAAGATATATCCTGAAATTGGCCGAAATCCAAAATGGCCCCTGGGAAAATTGGCCGATCGGGTTCATTTGAACAAACTTGGATCCTTATGCCTAAAGGATGCTTCCTGCCAAATATAATTGAAATCGGCCTGGTAGTTCTCGAGAAGACATTTTAAATTTCCCATTGCTTTAGCATGGGAGCTTTTGACGTGAAAATTATCCAAGATGGCCGCCAAACCATTGATCCAACAGTTTTGAAAATTGCAAATTTGAGCTCAGAATACACAAAAGCATATATAGAACCAATTTTGGCCTCAAAATCCATCAGATAGAAAAATGCAATATGTCCGCCAAACACGCTACATTTTGATTGGCCCACAGCGACCATGTTTTTTGATGGAGCAACTTCCCTTGAACAAACTTTAATGGCCCTTAGTCCCTAATCATCTCTCTCAAATTTTGGCCTGCTCCATTCAGCGGTTCTAGAGAAGACATTTTCGGGAAAACTAGGTCATCCAAGATGGCTGCCAAACCATTCGGTCAATCAAGTCGTCTTAAACAAACTTGGCTTACCTCTTTGCCTAAATGAGGTTTCATAAGTTTTGAATCGATTCCCCAAGCCATTTTGGAGAATGAGATTTTTAAAGACATTTCTAAAAATCAACCGGAATCCAAGATGGCCACAGGTCAATTTGGCGAACGGCTTCGTTAGAACAAAATTAAATCTCTATGCCATAAGGATGCGCCTGCCAAATATAATTCCAATCGGCCGAGTAGTTCTCGAGAAGACATTTTAAATTTCCCATTGCTTTAGTATGGGAGCTTTTGGCAGGAAAATGATCCAAGATGGCTGCCAAACCGTTTATCCGACAGTTTAGAAAATTGCAAATTTGAGATCAGAATACCCAAAAACCTATATAAAACAAATTTCGGCCTCAAAATCCATCAAATAAAAAAATCCAATATGGCTGCCAAACACACTATATTTTGACTGGTCCACTGCGGCCATGTTTTTGGACGAATCAACTTCTCTTGAACAAACGTTAATCATCCGTAGTTGCTAATTATATATTACAAATTTCGGCCTGATCGCTTCAGCGGTTCTGGGGAAGTCGTTTTTGTGAAAACTAGGTCATCCAAGATGGCTGTTGAGCCATTTGGTCAATCAAGTTCCCTTGAACAAACTTGATTCAGCGCTTGCCCTAGATCATATTTCGTGAGTTTTGAATCGATCCCTCAAATGGTTTGGGAGGAGAAGATTTTTAGACATTTCTAAAAATCGGCTGAAATCCAAGATGGTCGCCGGCCAAATCAGCCAATCGGGTCTGTTTGAACAAACTTGAATCTCTATGCCTTAAGGATGCTTCATGCCAAATATAATTGAAATCGGCCAGTAGTTCTCGAGATATTTTAAATTTCGCATTGCCTTAGTATGGGAGCTTTTGGCGGGAAAATGATCCAAGATGGCCACCAAACCGTTTATCCGACAGTTTCGAAAATTGCAAATTTGAGATCAGAATACCCAAAAACCTATATAAAACTAATTTTGGCCTCAAAATCCATCAAATAAAAAATCCAACGTGACCGCCAAACATGCTATATTTTGATTGGCCCACGGCGGCCATGTTTTTTGACGGATCAACTTCTCTTGAACAAACTTTACTGCCCCTTAGTCCCTAACCATATCTACCAAATTTCGGCCTGATCCCTTCCGCGGGTCTGGAGAAGTTATTTGCGCTAAAACTAGGTCAACCAAGATGGCCACCAAACTATTTGACCAATTAAATTTCCTTGAACAAATTTGGTTGAGCTCTTGCCATGGATCATATTTCATGAGGTTTCCTTCAATCCCTCAAGCGATTTCAGAGATTTTTAAAGACGTTTCTAAAAATCGGCCAAACTCCAAGATGTCCACCAGCCTAATTGGCAGATCGGCAAACTTAGATCCCTATGCCCTAAGGATGCTTCCTGCCAAATATAATTGAAATTGGCCCAGCGGTTCTTGAGAAGAAGTCGTTTAAAGGAAAAGTTGACGGATGGACAGACGATGGATGAACGGTCGCCACGACATAAGCTCACTTGGACTTCAGGCCAGGTGAGCTAACAATGCAAGGACTAGAGCCCGCGCACATGTCAGAAACAAACTTCTGCACCCACCCCAGAAAACACAGAGATATCACAACAGAAACCGGTCTTCGTCTGCGATTTCAACAGAACAGGCACCTTCCTCAAAAACACTATCAAAAAGTACTGGCCGATCCTGGAAGCAAGCAACAAATGCAGGATGGCCTTCCCGGAACCGCCACTATTTGGGTTTAGAAGAAACAAAACCATCAAAGACTCTATAGTCAGAGCTAAACTTCCTGCAACAGGCAAGAAGTTACCCCACAGAAACCCCCTGATTCCATGCAAGACAAGAAACTGCAACAACTGCAACAGATAGGATAGATTCTTCTCCAACTCCCACACGGGACTATCCTACAGGTCCAAGATTATCGGCAATTGTCAAACTAGAAACATAGTCTACCTACTGACATGCTCCAAATGTAAGAAACAGTATGTGGGAGAAACTCTACGCAACTTTAAAATTTGCATCCAGGAGCACCTACGCTCCATCACCAATCTCTACCAAAACGAGAGGTATGACACCCCTGTTTCAAGGCATTTCAATAGATCTGGACATTCCAGAATAGACATGCAATTCAGAATAATCCAGGTCCTATCCTCAGATCCTGAGGATGAAACCTCCACCAAATGGAGGAAACAAAAGGAATGCCATTGGATCCACCAGCTCCACACAATGGAGCCAATATGCATCAACCTAGCAGGGTAAGGGTCACCGGCTTCCCTGGGTCAACTCGCAGACAATAAGCGGACAGACCCAGTACGTTGTTATCACTCTTCCGAGCATTCTTTTACGACGCCATGTGATAGTTGAAGGTTAACTTTTTGTCAGATCCAATGCATTATGATGTCATATTTATTACATTATAATGATTATCAGGGTCTCAGCAACAATCTACAAGCATACACATATTTGGCTGTGACTACCTCAATTTGTTTGCACCAGGTCAGGTTCTTGTCTAAATAAACTCCTTAGAATTTAGCAAAAGAAGCTTCTTCAATTTCTTTTTTATTAATATAGATTTTTGGAATACTATTGTTTCTTGGTTGTCTAGACTCTGAAAATAGCATGTAGTTTGTTTTATCAACATTTAATGATAGCTTGTTTACTTTGAACCAATTAATAACTTCTTCCATTTCTTTATTTACTCTTTCGTATAATATATCTAAGTTTTTGTCGGAGCAAAGGGCGTTGGCGTCATCGGCAAACATTATTAGTGACAAATTATGGCAAATTTTTGGCACGTCATTCATATAGAGTAAAAACAGCAGAGGGCCAAGAATTGACACCTGAGGAACACCACAGGTTAATTTCCTGTTTTCCGAACAAGTTGCATTAAATTGCACGCATTGTGTTCTATCAGTTAAGTAGCCCTGAAACCAGGCAAGTGCACATCCTCAGATTCCATAACAGGCAAGTTTTACTAATAATATATTGTGATTGATACTATCAATAGCTTTTGAAAGGTCCAAGACGATGCCGAGTATATGTTCTTTCTTTTCAATTGACTCAATTATTTTTTCTGTCATTTCAACTAGTGCGAGCATTGTTGAGTGTTTCTGGCAGAATCCATGCTGTGAAGCATATAAAATTTCCTTTCTTTCTAGGTAATTGATTACTCTATTATATAATAATCGCTCCATTAATTTAGAGAAAAGTGGAAGTATTGAGACAGGCCTGTAATTTGTGAAGTTGGACGAGTATTTTGCTTTATATATTGGAGTGACAAATGCAGATTTTAGTTTTGATGGAAATATGCCTTGTACTAGTGATTGATTGCAGATATGGTTGAGTGGCATTAGTAAATCAAATATGCAGTGTTTAAATATGCTCCATTTAAACCCATCTACGCCGGCACTTTTCGCAGGATTATGTGAATTAAGTATAGTGAAGATTTCTTCATTCTTAACAGGATAAGCAAAAAACGAAGAGGATTGATAAGCGGAAGTATCTGTGAAGTAATCACTGTATTTATTTCCTGATGTAGATATGATTTTCTTTGAGAGATCTGGACCTATGTTAACAAAATATTGATTGAAACCGTTTGCAATTCCATTGTTATCCGTGATTACCTTATTATTGTGGAGAAACTGGGTCTGTTGTGCTTTTCTATTGTTTTTATTCAAAAGTGATTTTATAATTTTTAATGTTTCATTTATATCATTTTTGGATTGCTTAAATTTATTCTGATAATAGTTCTTTTTTGATGTTTTTATTATTTGGTCCAACTTATTTCTATATTTTTAAGACTTTGTCTCATTATACTTTGTTTGACATTTTATAAATGTCAAATAAAGTTGCTGTTTTTTATGACAGGCAAATCTCAATCCTCTTGTCAGCCATGGTTTAGTAGGGTTGTGCTTGAATAATTTCTTTTCTTTCATGGGGAAACTGTGCTCAAAGATGTTATTGCATATGTTGTGGAGCTAGGTGTAGGCATCATCACATGACTCTATATCTATCACTTCCTTCCAGTCTACCCCCGACATGGCCTTTTTAAATTTTTCAATGTTGACCTGATTCATTTCTCTACACTTAATTTTCTCATTTTTAAATGCTCTACTGTAGTTTGCCTGTTTTTCAAGGATAAAAATTGGTAGGTGATCTGAGGTGTCTGTTACAAAAATTCCTGAATGTGTTTTGTTGATGAAACTGATATTATTACTGAATATATTATCAATAGTTCTAGCCGAACTCTCAGTAATTCTTGTCGGCTTAGTTATGTTTGGATAAAAGGAATGTGCATTTAGCAAATTTGTAAAACTTTGTGAATGAGAGCAGTTTTGTTCCATCAGGTCAATATTGAAATCACCCATGAGGTAGACTGTTTTGTTTTCTTTTTAAATATCATCTACGGTTGCTCCTAGTAGGTCAATAAATTTTCTTTTGTCGCTGTTTGGTGCACTATAGATAGTGCCTATTATTTTATTTTTTACTCTTTCTGTTGGGATTTCTATAAACAATGATTCAAAATTTTGGTCCAGAATGGAAAGATCCTCACGCTCCGTGTACTGAATATTATCCTTGATGTACATGCCTACACCACCACCCTTTTTAATTTTGCTGTGCGTTTCAATAAACATGTAATTTTTTGACAGACTATATACAGAACAGACACAGACCACTAAACAGACAGAACAGACTACTGACAGAGTACTGACATTCAATCACTAGTGTGCTACGCTATAACACAGCCTAGATAAGACGTTATGTCCTAATTATTGGCCGCAGACCTACTGATAACTGGCATATTGCATCTAACAGATAACAACAGCGAGATAGTGTTTGTTAGTTTAGGCCTTTAGCTATTTTTGTGTGCTTCGGCGCATAGCATATTTGCTCGGGACACAATCCCGAGTTAGAATGTGTGGAATGTATGTGCATAATTACTGTACAGCAAGAAAATGGCCGAAAGTATCAAGCATATTGCCACATTTTCAGCTGATGGCATTAGCCAGGCAATAGAGAGAATTATAACAGATGATAAGGAAAGAGAAACGTTTAATAGGACATTAGGTCAGATTTCTGAAATACTCGGAACACCAGCCAAGAAGCAAAAGCTTCAGAGGAAAATCATTCAATCTGCTAAAACTGTGTTTGAACAATCTGTGATACCACAAATCCGCACAAAGTTGGCTTATTATGAGCGAATGGAATTTGAAGGATGTGACATTAAATGGAATATATCATTGAATTTCAAAACACACTTTAATGGAATGACAACTCATGAAATAAAAGCTGAACACTCCAAGATTCTTGACCAAGAAAAAAGTCTTGAAAATGTTGGTCTTGTAATTAAGTATTACCGCGGGATACTATATCTGTCTGCCTACAAATTTGCTGTCGAACTGGAAACCACTTACTACAAAAACTGGTTTTATGAGGAGCTTGGTGTTGCGTATGACACAGTTTTACGCTACATAACAGTAACTTTACTGTTGTTAAAGTATCCTCGTTTATTAGTCTGTGGCCTATCATTTACCCAACTTTTGAAGCACAATAAGCGGCTACAAGAGTTTCTAAGTTGCGAGACCGAAGGATTAAAAGAAAAGCTAGGCATAGCTATCAATATTAGCGTACAGGACAAAACCTGCGGGCATTACGCCAAATGATGATGTAGTCATTCCTGTGAAGGCATTCGATCCTGATCCAGATATGATTTATTATGAAAACTTTTATAAACTTTATCATGAGCAAGATGATGATAAAGATGACTGCAAAGAATTCCATGCTTGGATTAACAATATGTGTAAAACAGGAGAAATATTTGATATACTGCACCCACCCACAGAAAATGATGAATTGGAGCAAAGTGTTTCTGCTGCTGTGAAAGAATTATCACTCATATGACACTGGATACAAGGACACTGACGATAGTACCACGTAAATATATATATAGCTTGTCTATTCTGTCCTACATTGACACGTACAATCTGGTGTACATTTTTCAACAATTTTGGTGGAAGATGTTGCTGTTTTCGGTGAAAGATGTTGCTGTCTATGACAGCACCATCTCCCCCAAAATTTGTTGATAAATGAACACCAGTTCGACCTTTAATTTAATTTGAAAATTTAACGGTTTGATATCAGCCCGGGTTAAGACTTTAATGGGCAAGCAGATCAAAGCCACCCTATGTAGTTGTTTTGAGACATGTCCACTTGTAGACTAGGGCCATTTGGGCCAGTTATTTTAGTGGTAGATTAAAAAAAATAGTCCTAATCTACAAATGGTTGGCAAATAGACATTCACTAAGTAACCAAAGATTTAGTTTTTTGTGAATAATCTTGACCAGTCATCTCGCAAAGTGGTAAATAACCCAGCATACACCATGTTGAATTTTCAGAAAGATGGTTTCAAGGCAGCTTATAAATGTTGGCCTGTGGAATATTTTGAAAACAATTTGACAGAAGCTGATATAACTTGCTTTCAAAAGATTTAGAATCTGTATATTGGCTCTTTTGAAACCAGCTTTCTGAGAGATTTAAATGTATAATAAAGAGGGATGGGGTCAATTACATTGCATCTATTACTATTACTTTCAATTCCTTCTATTACTATTACAATTACTCTGGATTTGATCTACGATTATTCTCATATAGTTTTGAGTCAGAAAATTTTCCGTGGAACATTTTCCAAAAAGAAAATTTGCCGGAAAATTTACCAACGTAGTTTTCAGAAAATTTTCTGGTCACCTAAGGATGCAATTGCAAATTATTATTTCCCTATTGCATTAATACTGATGCTTTTGCTACTAATATAAGTTAATAGATTTAGATTTGTGTCATCTATTGCCATGGGTGAAATGCCTTGCATCAGGTTACACTATCACTACAGTTCAGAATGATGATGATGATGATGATGATGAATGTAACATGATGATGATTGATGATCAGACAATTGAAAAGTAATTTGCATACATGACAGTACATGTAAGTCATTATATGTTTCATGATGATGATTTATTTGATCCCAACTGATATTTGATGGAATATAAAAGATGACTTCTGATAGACACCAAAATAGGCCTGTAATGACCAAAATGAACTGTTGAGCTAAATATGAAACTTACTCACTTCAGTTAGTCACATGTAAATCAGCCTAAATACCCATTTGTTTTTTTCTTACACTTAAATTGGTAAAAATTAGCAGGCAGTCTGTCAAACAAACAATCAGACAACCCTGCTTGCCTGCACCCACCCACCCACTATATATATATATATATTCCGCAAAAATATTTTCCCATAAAAATAACATCACTACTCTCATATCTATTACTATTACATTTGAACCATAGATATCGCTCACACACATACATATACATGCATGCAAATGAAACAAGTCAGGCATTTGAATAGCAACCTTTTTTGTTTCAAGCCCCTTATCTCAATTTCAAACCAAATAGAACAGCTGTTGAATGTTTGAAAATATTTTTTACCAAAGGGCATTGCTGCAGGAAGCAATGTCTTTCAGGCAAATTGATTTCAAAATATTCAACAGGTTGTTTCATACATCATAAACAAATTGTTACATGTGCGTTAATGATAAGAGTAATGAGTGTAGACTTTCACCTATATTTCCCCCAGTTCACTATACATGTTTTATTTACTGACACAATGTTAGTAAATATAGGGGTGATGATTTTCTGCTTCGGCAGAAATTCCGCTTCGTAAGCAGAATTGACATACTGAAGCAGAATCTGCCATTTGAAGCAGAAATCAATAAAAAATTTACATTTTCTTCTAAATAAAATTCTATCTGTACCAGAAATTATGAAAATTCATCCATCAAATTGAAGAAGAGCAATACATGTACATCTATGTGCCAGAGATAGTCTTCTTACCGATATTCCAAATTGCAAGGCAGTGTGAATCTAGTTATGAATACTTTGTATCCTCTTGATATAGGCATGAATTGTCAAATTTTCATGGATCTATGACTATCAATTAGGCAGATTATTGTTCGAAAGCTGAAAACAGTGAAACCGATGACGAAGCAGAATTTTTTTTACAGTAAATTTTTACGGAGCAGAAAATCATCACCCTTATGAATAACAGACTTCATCAGCTTTGCTTGACTGATTTTAACTAGTTTGGCTCTCTGAGCAAATCTCAACATACTAGATTCTACAAGATCAGGAAGACCACAGAATATTATGAAATTTGTGGTGCCGACAGTAGTTGATGCATATAGAACAGCAACTTACAGCAATGCCAATTTTAAAAGGAACTTGAACTTGGGCTAATAAAGAACATACAGTTATTAGCCCACTGATATTACATGTAAATAGATTAGTTATAGACACAATCTCTGTTCCCCAGACACCATGCTGGGAGTTAATTTGACCGGAATTAAACCTTTAACCATTATATAAGATATAAAGAGATCTACTGAAAGTAAAGATGTTAGTAGACTATTCACGTTTTCACAGCAATGTGTAATTGGTTTATTTATCTACCTGATGCCTATTTGAAACATAAAATGTTATTTAAGAATGAACACTTTCGCCTATGCAAACCAGATACCCCAGATATTCTGTTTAGTACTCTGAAATTAATTCGCGATGAAGCAGTTGCTGCCTTAGAAACCAACAGCTTCTAGCCAAATTAATTCCAAAATATTTCACAAATTTCCTATATGGTTGCTATGAAATTGAAAGAAAGAGGGCTTCATCGGTGAAAGGTTAACCTGTTGATTCTGAAACTGGAGTATAAGATTTTTTACAACAAATTTTTTATTGAATATTTTGAAACCAATTTGACTGGAAGCTGTTGCTGCCTATTGCATTGCTACAGTTTAATACACACAGACTCCTTCAGAACTAAACAGTTAAACAGCAGATACCCTGTTTGGCTGTTTCATTCTGTCTGTTGCATGTATTTTAAAATATTTGGAAACTGAATTTTGTGGCTTGTATGCTGAGCATATAAGATACTCCTGTAATAGACTATTACCTATTACTTTTCAATCTATTACTATTACATTTTAAAATTAACAATCTATTTCTATTAGATGGAAATCGCTGTAATACCCTATTACTATTACGCCATCCCTGACAATAAATTATGTATTCAGGTGGCTATGAAGTAAGACTGGTAAAGGAGCAAAAACTGTACGGTCTGTAATATGTATATTTGTGTTAACCCTTAAACACTCAAATTTGTTCAAGAAAATTCACATTTTCTCATAGAAAATGTTGATTTTCAGACCAAGAGGATTTGAAAAAAAATTTACTATTGGAATGAATGGCTCAGTTATCGGCTTGGTCTGCCATAGCCAGAGACTTTTGGACAATGACAAATTTAAGTATTTTCCAAGAACATTTTATATTCTGGCAAAATTCAAGCACTTTCCAAGGCCTTGACAATGCAATATATTTTTTCAAGGATTTTCAAGCTTGTGGGAACACTATGGCTAACTCACGTAAGAAATCGGATTGAATTTTGCCAAATGGTTTGTGTACAATTTATAAGTTTGAAACAAATGAAAGGACAGACATAGATGCATTACAATATCTATGTACACTGCCAAATCTTAAGAATTCCTATAACACACTAATGTTTTCTTTCTCTAACATACCTTTGCTAGTCGTGCCCTCTTAATCAAATCATTAAGCTTCCTTAACGCTGCATTCCTTGGCAAGCCCTGAATGTCTTTAAATAAGTCCTGTTCCTCAAGTTCAAACAATCGACGGTTCATATCGTATTGAAGTGGTTGGTCCCAAAATGAGCCAATGTAGACACGTGCCACTTCCGGCGTATTGAGAACCTTTCCTAATGACCACATAAGTGCACCATATACTCGCATTAACTGTTGGTGATCAATCATATCAGCTTTGTTTAAAACAATCCTAATTTTGTCATCATAGCCTTTAATAGCTTCAATTGCACGTCTAAATTCATCTGAAATATCTAATTTGTGAGCATCAAATAAAAGAATAATTCTGTCTACTCTTTCAGCAAACCACTCTAACACACCAGCAAAGTCATATCCACGATCCAGTCTCTGCTTTTCACCTGATAATATTCCAGGGGTGTCTACTATGCTTATGCTCTCCAGGACATTATTGTTAATGGTTGAACACTGAAACCTATTAAGGAAAGCATTTCCAAATTTTGATAGCGGTCTAAATTGTTTTTTCGTGTCTACTACTAATGCATTTCCTGGAATCATTCCTTCTTGGTCTGCATGCATAACAGTTATAAAACGATCCGTGGTTGGTTCAGGACCAATCCGTATTCCTGGAAAATCTTGTTCCAATAAATATCGAATAAAAGTTGTTTTACCAGTTGAATATTGACCGATCAATAGTATCATTGGCTTAGCATCAAAATCAGGATCATCCAGTTGAGGAGAATGGAAATCGTGGAATCTATAATATTCCTCTAATGGTAACAACTTGGTCTTATACAGTTTCTTCAGTCCATCCAAAACACTGTCATATACTTCAGGCTCCTTATGTTTGCCATTGTCGTGTGCTAGCCACCGTAACATCTTGACAATATACCGTTCTTACCACAAAACGAAAGGTAAGAACTGTGCCACAGGCTGGTACCTTTCAAAGATTGTGCCACGCCAAAAATTCCTGACTCATGAATATGCTGTCATTAGTAAGACACTGTAAAATGGAGGCGGAAGAACTGTCAAACAGCCACCGGTGTGCGCACGCGCACTAGACTGTTTCTGCATGAACCGGTGAACTGTGAGTGAGTTTAGGCCCCTCATAGAGTAGGTATCTGGACGTTTAGTACCTGGGACGATTCGTCCCCGAGTCGTACCGTTTAGGACCGTTTCGTCCTATACACACTAAACCATATACGAACAGTTAAGACAAATGAGATTGACCTGAATCGTGTGCGTGAGCCGGTGGTCTTTTATACTCCAATCGGAGGTGCTCCTGTACATAGGAGGGATCTATGTAAACTGAACTGAACCTGGAACGATTCGCCCGAGTCGTTTCGTCCCAATTCGAGATGGGTCGATTCGTACCATTAGTGGGACGGTTCGTCCCTATATGGCGAGACAGTTCGTCCATGTTATTATTGCAAAGTATTCACAAACACAGCATCTTTAATTAGTTTGATTGTCACTGTGTGTATAGTTGTCATACCTATGATAATTTAGATTTTCTCATAGTAAATGTCCATTTGCAGACCAAGACAAGAATATTTTTAAATTTTACCAAATGCAACGATTGGTTCGGTTATGGAGCCAGTCATTTCAGTGGTAAATTTTTTTAAATTTCAAATAATATATTGATTTATAATTTCACTTTCAGTTCAGTAGCACTTTGGTATGTTACAATACGAATGCACGAATGAGTATATTACTTACTTACTTACTTATCATATACTACCCTTATAGGCAAAATGCCTGTAAACAGATGGCGACTACATTATGCTTATTGCTTAGTTAATTTGTTTCGAGGTAAAGGAAAGATAATGATTGTGTACTGGCTCTTGTGTATACAAAAAATCTGACCAAAATTAATCCAGTTTATTTTTGGAGATATTCAGGCTTACGGAACTAACTACTTCATTTGGTAAGCTATTCGTAATTCGGTTTGCAAAAAAGTTCTGCCTAATTAGTTTGTTACTTCGGCTCTTAGTGAGTTTAAAATTATGTCCCCGGGTGATGCTTTGTTTGTCTATCTCCAAGAATGGGCACTGAACACGATAAATATTCATTTAAGATAGATTCCATTCAGCCTTCAAGGCGATCATATTTCTTAGTGTTATCATATGTATTGGATACAGATACAGTATGAGATGAAAGCCAATGGACTACAGGGCTATGAAGACTATGATATATTCTTGAAAATTTGTAAAAGATAACAATTTATACAACAAAGTGAGGGTCAATATTACCTAGACATGCATGAGATGCCCTCTGAGAGCATCTAGATTCCCACCCCCAACTTACACTCCGACCCCCTACCATGTTTGCGCCCCATTTTAACCCAACATCATATTTGACCGACAAAGAGGAAACATTCAGAAGTCACATCTGCATATAATAAGGAAGACACATACCGGTGGAGGTGCAATGCACCAATATCGAATTTGCGCCGCTGGGCACAGAAACCAATATTGAATTTGCCCCGCTGGTCAATGGCACAGAGACCAATATTGAATTAGATATTGGTGCACTCGTTGGTCAACAGCGCAAGGGCCAATATCGAATTCACATGGTAGTCAAGGGGTAAATAAACCTGAACTTTAACTTGATAACAGAGCAGGGAAAAAATATCAATTTCAAGCATATATCTGCGCCAATATGAAACAGTATGATTTTACACAAATTTCTGATTGCCTTCTTGTAACGAGCCTTATTAATGCTCAGGTTCACTTTTTATTTGCTCAGGCCGTACAAAGGCAAACTGTATAGAGGTTTACTCAGGTGTTACATACGGTTGTATTGGCTCCATAGGTGTGAGAATATCAAAGAGAAGTGAAATGAATTGTAGCTCACGGGGCTACGTAGGGGTCCACTAGTAGATTTCCACCCATCGCACTGCAAGTGCACGATGACCGGGATGGCTGGTTAGCTGCGGATCTCGGGGTTGCGGATCCCGCATGATGTCTCTCTGAGAAATACAAAGGCCGACTTCAAGAGCCTGTGGAACATTGATGTTCCAGTGGGGCTGTGTGACCATTGCCGCCAAGATTGAAAAACACAGTGTCATCCCAACTATTAGTGTCAGCGGTATGTCTATCCATACCAATTTAGAGTTATGGAACAATTTGTAATTAAAATAGTAGAAATGTTAATATATATATATATACTATGCAAACAAGATAATCGTTTGACAGTAAATGAGTACACAATAATACACAATATAGAGCCAACTTGTGTTCTTTCTACATGGTGTTGCCAGAGGTATCACACAGGTTCTTGAATCTGCAGAGGTATCCCCGCAAGAGAAGCATCCGCAACGAAGTCACTAAGTAGCATAATATAAACTAATATACCCCTAACACACACAAATAAAATATTGTCGTTGCGAGAGGAAAGTGCCTCGCATGGGGCTCCATCACAGGAAAATGTCTTTAACGCCGAAGCGGAGGAAAAGAGCTGGCAAAAGGGCCACTCTTTTGTTCAACAGAAAATGCTAAGTGCGGAAAATCCTAGTGAAGCTACTGTTACGGTGTTGCACACTGGTTTACGTGAAGATGGGACGAGTGATTTCCGAAGAATTCCCAGGTCATCGTCTTATGTAGTTTCCAAACATACTGTATTGGTGGATGCCGCTTTATTTAGGCGGGCGTTCTGCTACAGCCTAACCTACCAATTATTTGTTGGAAACGGAAACTAGCTTTGACCGCAAGTGGCAATGATTTCTACCTATCTTTAGATATAGTTGCCTGATGGGCACAGATGCTCAGCTTCCCGTAGGTCGCTTTGGGATAGCATCTACCTCCAAGGACAGCATGTGTACATGTTACGACACAAGGCATCCAAATTCGACGAAAATCTCCGGCTACCTTTCTCCGCAGCCACATAAAACATCACCTGGACAATGGCTACGTTTCACACAAGCAAGTTTGATTGCTAACATGTCGCTATGGTGAGGAATGGAGAGATGGATTCCATTGCGAGCATCCTTCCCGTGAGGGCATGATGAGCTCCAACGGTGAGGGGTGGAAAGATGGATATCCATCGTGAGCATCCTTCCTGTGAGGGTGTGACGAGCTCAAACACTTCATCCAGACACTCCAATGAATTGGATGGCGATCCGCATCTCGTCCGTCACCGCATGCTATGGATCTAACAGTTGACCTGTCATTAGGGTTAAGTTCCAATATGCCCAAATATGCACTGCAGGCCAGTAAATAAACTAACTAACTCGCATTTATAACTATATATTTTTGCAGTGTTTCCTTCATTGACAGGATTATCTAGTTAACAAGTATCCGAAGATAAGGGGGGTGGAGATGTATGTAAATCAGCACTTTAACCACCACCACTCGGAAACCTCTGATAGTTTCCCAGGGTCGGATCCGATCAATGTACTGATGGGGAATCCAGATAATTAGAAAGCCATACAGCTGGTGGATCGTGGAAAGAGACAATAACTTAATATATTTGAGGCCTTATAGGTAATTGGCCAATTTTACACAACCTTGCCAGAGTGCGTGGCTACATTACCGCAACAACCGGAAAAGAGGCGTACACTATATGTCTCTAAATGAAGAAATTGTCCTTAATCACTTTAACCTATCCTATCGAGCTGAATAGTAAGGTAGTCGGTAACATGCCGGGCTCAAACAATTAGAGCATGGTCAGCGACCTCAGTGTAAAATTGATGATGGCAGAAATAAGTGATGCGGATATAAATGTTGCTGTATGGTATTTTCTAGCGTACTGCGGTCCAAAGTGTTATATAACTAAACAAACCATAATAACTGGATGGCTACCCGCCATATACAACTAACCAATGCAATAAGTAGATTATAATTAAATTAAATAAGTAAGTATCACAGATTGATAAACTTAGACGGTGCGGCTACTTGAAAGCACCCACAGTAAACAAGGATAATATTCACAGTAATAAAGAAATTATAAATTGCCGTCCTAAGACCGGAAAGGTACCTATTAGTCATCAGTACCAAATACGGAAATAATAATTAAATGTACAATAGTATAGTTACTTGAGTACCTAATAGTCATCGGTACGGAACAGGCTACTATGTTACTGAAATTGAGGCGCTAACATATTCATAGCGTGAGTTGACACATTCTCTGAAGCTGGAGAGATTTTCGCAGGCGATTTCCGCAGCTGGTTTCCACAGGCTGGTCTCCACAAACTGACTCCTCCAGACAGGGTAGATATGGTACACACTCAGAACAGTTAACAAAGTAGTGAAGTAATGTCTATTAGATAGTCTTGGTAACTAGTATACAATTTATACGGAAGTGAGAAAGTTCTCCGGCTGGCGACGGAAATAGTAAAGTTGAAGGTTACCCATTAACAGAGAGGGCTGTATATATTATTGAGCAGTTACATAAATTGGCACATGGTGCGGGATACGTTGCATAGCTCTTGCAGCGCACCTAGCAAAGTTCCACCAGACTGTGGCCCAAATGTTAATTAAAACACACACGACATGCAGTGCGGAGATTGAAGTCCACTTTTCAGCATGGTTGGCAGATCCGGAGAGTCATCCACCAAAAATCAACGTCTGATCTACATTCCGTAGAATTACATCCCGGGCCCGCAAGGCCCACTCTCAGAAAGGTTCCCTTAGGAAAGTCCGGACGTGGAAAGTCTAACCTTAAATCTAGTTTATTACCCCCGGATGGCTGTCCAGGAGTATCCAAAAACTTGTGGAAGCCGAGGACGTCCTACCACTGCGGATGTGCTAGATCAGTGACGTATTTACCACGTTCTAGAACATTCTAGATCTATTTGTGCATGCACGCGATTACGACGTCAGGAGCAATATTTTGAATATAATTTAAGGGGATTTTCGCGGATAACTCAGCCATTTCTGGGCCGATTTTGAAATGGTTAACAGTTCTAGAAAGCTCGTTTTATAGCATGTTAGGTGGGAATTATGGACTGCCTGAGTAGGCACGTAGCCGAGAGGAGTGTGATGCAAAAGACGCGTGTTCATAAGAAAGCGCACATAGGGAGAGTTTGGGAGGGAGGCAAACCATTGATTTTAATTTTTTACCTGAAATATTTTTCCAAGTCTTTTCTTTTTTTGTTTCGTTTTTATTTCTCGGTGCGAGCATACTTTTATTATTTAGATCACTGATCACCTAAACAATAGTTCGCATGGGTGTTCTCTCAGATGCGGATAATCATTTTTCCGCAGAGAACACCCACGCTCCAACGTACCACAATTACAATACAGTTTTTATTTACTGTAAATATATATTAATCACATAACTATACCCGAGAAGAGTATTACAGATTATGCTAATTACAAGTGCATCCCGGGTAAATAAAGGGATGCTCTAAGTGTATACTGATTAATATAATGCGGCCCGTTAGTGCGGATCCGCACGGGTAGCTTCCGCTAACCCACAGTCCGTCCCGTTGCACTGACACAAACTAAAATAATAAGAAAAATATCAAATAATAATGAGGTAAAAACACTAGTTCATCATGCAGCCCCAGCGTAGCTGAGACTGCATGACGGGATTATGACATATTCGCTACGGTGTGTTGTGTACTTACGTCGCACACGACTACGTGTTTACAACACAGGAATTGGCAGCGATTATTTTATGTGAGACACAGTTACGCAAGAATATTGTGCAGCTGTGTAGGATGACCGTAGTCAGCCTAGGGACTGGCTGTCAATTGTTAAAACACATATATAATAATAAGAAAAAGATTTAAAAAATAAACATAATAATAAAGTTCTGTGTTCCGCACAACTACTGATAAATCCTGCTTCAACCTCTGCAGTAGTGTCCACAAAGATCTACTGTGAAGTTTCCCCAGCGTCTCTGGGTACCCCGACTCATACAGGACAGATGTGGCAGAGGGTCCTGCACTGCCGATATATCACTACTAAGCAGGCCTAGGTCAGTAGTACTATAGCTGGAAGATGGTGTGGACGTATCCATTGAAGCACTGGTGCTGGCTAAGATGATGATGGGTGATGTGCAAACTGGTGGCGGTGTAGAGACTGCAGACATTACTGTTGTTGTTGAAGTTGTGGTTGTTGTCCATGCTGCGGGTGGACTGAGTGCCATAAATTGAATGAGCGGTCGCTGAAACGATGATGCTATTGCGGATGCTGATGCGGTGCTGGCAGATAATTTCCGGATTTTGGTGGACTTCAGAAGTTTACTGGTGGTTGTCCTTGGTACTGCACGGATTTCCATTGAGTGTGTGATGTGTTTCTTTCCGGCATATGAATGATCCAGTGTAGTTACTTTCCGAACTGCTGGATCCGTAGGCGTGCTGCTGCGTGGGTGTGAAGTGATGCTGCTTCGTGATGCGGTGGTGGTTAGTGCTGCTTCCGTATGGCAGATCTCCTCGTGGATGATAAGACTACAAGGAGATATAGATCTGCCTGAAACATCCTGTAACCCTTGTTTGGATATGGTCACCAGTGTTGAAATAACAACAGAAATTGGATGCGGATGTGGAGGCTGATGTCGTGCATGATGCAGATGGTGAAGTTGCTGCATGTGCTGCTGGAGTGGAGTGATGTTGGTCCCGATGTTGGTATCGTTAGTGGCTGCGGTGTTGCTCCTTTCCGTATGATCAGTTTTCCGTAAACCGTATAAGAAGGTGATTGCGGAAAATGTTGACTGGTGTTGATGGCGGTAGTATACCGTTGTAGGGATGTGCTGCTGTATGATGCTGGCGCATTGCGGATTGGGCATATCCAGGTCTTCACGCTGGTGAATGCCAAATCTGTTGCGGTTGTGGGAAAGTAGGGATCACGGAAAGTGATGCACTACCCGCATCTATGTGGGAGGGAATGTTGCGGAAAAATATGTCTAATTTTTTCAATTTAAAACATTAGGTGATTGCTATACTTTGTTGTTGTTGCCGATGTTGAATGTCTCCGTTATATTTTCCTTATAACTGGATGAGTATGTGATGTCCACACAACAGTGAATTGACGTATCGAGCCTTGTGGGCAAGTGTGTTCTACGTGCTCCTGGATTTTTGTGTCCGGTGTGATGTTCTGACTGCTCACCGGGGAGGGGGGGGGGACTTGGTCGGGTGTGTGTGGTCAGGGTTGCCCATTGGAATGGAGAATTGGTCATCTCCCATTACACAATGGTTGGTACTCTGTCGTAGTTTTTAAGTACCGGGAAAATTCGAGCCGAGAGTCTGCTGAACAGGCTACCACCTGCAAAGGGGGAGGGGGGCTGTTGCTGCGGTGCAGGATGCCACCTCCTCTGTATCAGCGGACTTTGTCATATCCGAAGAGTGACAGTCTACAGACAACGAGTGGAGTGTGATGTGTACAGGACATATGATGTCCAAACTTGGTGTACAGATGAGTGACGTGCGTTGGAGATGGGGTGGTGGCAGTGCGGTTGAGCAGGGGCACCATGGGCAGGGGATGGTTGCGTGATTTGGGGGCATGGGCGGGTACACCAAGTTGTGCGGTTCTGCTGTTCTTCAAAATGAGCCAAGGCCTCATCCGGCCTCTTCACTTCAATGCTATTCACTACATGTTCCACCCCACAAGAAGCATGGCCCGGGGCAGCCTCAGCTTCCACTTGTGGTAACTCTATAATGGGGGGTATAGCATGAAGTGGGTGGGAGTGAGAAGAGATTGGCGGAACAACTTTTCCGTCCTTCCCCTTGGACAACACAAACGAGAAAGTCTTCAGATACGACTTCCCAGATCTAGTAGACCCGCACTGAGGATGGAGAGGGCGAGTACATATCTTGTCATCATCTTCAGCATTACTCGATCATTCACCGGACTCCTGGTTTGGTAGGAGAGAGGTCGAACTGGCACGGCAGTGCTCTGGACTGATGTCGGGAATACTTGTTTCTGCAGAGACATTTGTCTGGGTACTGGTGTCATGTGGAACACCCAGCCCGAGCTCTGGCACTGGGTCATCACTGACACAAGGTTTAAGTCGATTGAAGTGGATGACTGAGATCAGGCCATCCGAAGCGTGGATACAGTAGGTCACGTCCGACATCTTACCTACTACCACATATGGGCCTTTCCACTGGTAACTCAGTTTACTCGGCACGTTTGCAGAACATCGCGAATCGTGTACCCAAACCATTCTTCCCGCTTCATACAGGTCTCCATGCACCCGCCGGTCATGCCATGTTTTCTGATGCCGGTGTGCAGTGGATAAAGTTGCTCTCGGTAGCTCATGGGCATGTTCTATCCACTGCCACATGAGCTCTACATAGAAAGATGGTGAATTTTTCTCCCCGGGAATCCTGGGCATGGCGAGAACTAAGGGTAAGGCTAATTCACAGCCTAACATTAACCGCGCAGGGGTATAACCCATGCTGGAATGTACTGAAGTGTGGTATGCGATGAGCACATAAGGGAGTCGTAAATCCCAAACCCTACAATCAAGGCGTGTTTCCCTCGTCAACATTTCCGTGAGTGTACAGTTGAATCTCTCTACCATACCATCCCTGCATGGATGATACGCCGAGGTCATAACCATTGGGTTATGGTTCGCGTACTCTGAATAAGACAGAGAAATGTTACGCGACCACTAAGCAAGAACTACTGGCTGCGGTCTACTCTGTCAGATAAAACAGAGATTCCACCGGATCGGAATTTGCGATAGTGTGAAGGCATGGGTCACCAAATGTGTTCCATGTCAAAGATGCGCTGTTGGCCAGCACCATTCCGCACCGCTACAAGTTAAAATTGTTGGTGCACTGTGGGAGCGAGTGGCTATTGATGGGCTCGGACCCTTGAATACGACGGATGAACGAAATAAGTACATCCTCGTATTACAAGATTATTTTATGAAGTGGGTGGAAGCATTTGTTTTGCCAGCCCAAGAGGCATCCACAATAGCAGAGGTCTTGGCAAGCAATGTGTTCTGCCAGTTCGGAATGCCCTATGAGCTGCACTCCGATCAAGGAAGTAATTGCATTGTGATAAGTTTCTGTTTTATTAACCCAGTACCTGCTCCGTTCCATCCTCCGTGACCTGAGATAGAACTGCGCCAATAGCGTAAGCTGGTGCATCAGTGTCTAGGATGAAATCGAGGTTATGATTAGGATGAGCGAGAATAGGAGCAGTCATCAAGAGTTCCTTCAATGCCCTGAAGGAACCTTCACACTCACGCGTCCACTCGAATGGTCGATCTTTTTCGGTGATCTTGAAGAGAAATGACGTAATCTCACTGAAATGATGGATGTATTGGCGATAGTACTCACAAAGACAAAGGAAGTTCAGAGTTTCCGTGACAGACTCGGGGGTCTGTCACTCCACCACGGCTTTGGTTTTTGATGGTTGCGTAGCCACTCCATCACCAGATATGATATGTCCCAGGAACTCGACACTCTGTCTGAAGAGATAACATTTCTTGGGTTTGAGCTTTAAGCTAGCCATGCGGAATCTTGAAAGCATGGTATCTAAATGGTACATTGTCAATGTAACACAGACAGATTTTCCATTGCAGGGTAGTTAATAGCTGCTCAATGAGATGCTAGAAAGTTCCATGAGCGTTGCACAAGCCATAGGGCATCTTGCGGAACTGGAAAAGACCGTCTCTGCACACGAATGCAGTCTTCTCAATGTGAGCTTCATCCATGGCTACCTGCCAGTACCCACTAGCTAAATCAAGGGTGCAAAACCACTTGGCTCCGGACAAGGAATCTAGGGCCTGATCTATCCTTGGTAACCGATAGGCGTCCTTGATGCTAAGATCATTAAGGCAGTGGTAGTCTATACAAAACCGCAAAGATCCGTCAGTTTTGCCTGCTAGTACTATGGGACTGGCCCAGGGGCTTTGTTTGACATTTGATAAACGTCAAATAAAGTTTATGGTCTTTATGACAGGCAGCTATCAGTCCAGTTGTTATCCATGGTTTAGTCGGGTTACGTTCAAATTTCTTCTTTTCTTTCGTGGGAAAGCTGTTTTCGAAGATGTGCGTGCAGGTTTCGTGGAACTTGGTGTAGGCATTTTTGCAGCACTGTATGTCTGTAACTGCATGCCAATCTACCTCAGACATGTGTTTTTTTTAATTGTTCAATATTGACCAGATTTATTTCTCTGCACTTAATTTTTTTCATATTTGAATGACTTTGTGCAGGTTAGCTGTTAGGTGTTCTGATGTGTTAGTAACAAGAATTCCTACCTCTGATTTATTACTGAAATTAATGTAATTGCTGAATATATTATCAATAATTGTGGCCGAAACATTACCTATTCTAGTCGTTTTGTAATGGTTGGGTAGAATGAATGAGCATTTAGTAAGTTTAAAATTTTTGTGTATGAAAGCAAGTTTGTCTCATCAGGTCAATATTGTAGTCATCAATGGGGTAGACAGTTTTGTTTTCCTTTTGAATAGTTTCCAAAGTTTTTCCTAATAGTTCAATAAGATGTTCCTTATCGCTGTTAGGTGATTTATAAATGGTACCTACAATTTTGGTTTTTTTCGTTCGGTGTTTAAATTTCGATAGACATTGTTTGAATATGTTCTTCAATATTAGAAAGGTTATCTCGCTCAATGAATTGGATATTTTCTTTAATATACATGCCTACACCACCTCCCCTGCCCGTGGTTTTGTGCTTTTCAACAAATGTGTAGTTCTTTAGATTAATACGGTTAGTAGGTGAATTTGTGTGTATAAATGTCTCTGTAATTCCAAGAATTCCAAATTCATGTGCACTCATATCTAGGAGACAATGTAACTTGTCAATGTTCCCCATGAGAGATTGCATGTTGATAAATGGAAGTGAGAAGGCAATGTGGTTTTTGTTTCCTATTAAGTTGTCATTGAATGTTTTTGGAAGGGTGTATTCACAGGTTGGTGCAGATATATTTAGATCATTTTTAGTGTCAGTACGGTTAAATTGGGATAGGATTAATTCGAATGGGTTTAGAGTGGTTTTTTGGTCGTCAGTAGCCTCAATGGTAGTAGGCTCATAGTATGGATTTAGAACTGCCAGCGTGAAGTTTGTATTGTCATTGTATTGATTGTAATGGAAAAGTGACTTGTTGCAGTTGGTACACCACCAGCAGGTGCCGTCAGCTTTGAGGTTGCCATAGTCAGATGTTATTAGTTTGGAGCAACTTAGATGAATCCATGTGCTACATAAGTCACATAATAGTGCTCTCTGATTATTTTCAGCCAGTTTCCTACAGGATGGGCAAGGGAATTTATCGGGCATGGGTCAGGTTAGGGGGAATATGGACAGGGAGGAAATAAGGCAAGGGAACTACTGAAGAGAGGGAGGTTATTGGGGTCATTTGGAGGACTGAACAGATTTCTCTATTTGGCTGTAATATTGGGTATTATCGTGATTTAATTATATATAACCCCATCTAACCAGTGGATACACTGGCTGAGATGGGTCAAGTGTCAATAGCAATAAATAAGAATTGTGGGTGAATTATTAAAAATATTTGGGGCATCAACAGGCCAGGCATAAACTAGCAATTGGAATGCAGTCATGTAGAATCTTGTTACCTTTTTAGGAAGACACCGAAAAAAGAAAAACATTGATACTAGCTTAATTGAGACCTGCTGCCATGGTTGGGGTTCTGTTAATTCAGGGTTCATAGTATACCAGCGGATTACACCATGCATACAGATCTATTCTAACACACATACAAACTACAGAGTAGGAGAAGTTTAGCTAGTAATAGATATGACATGACCATAGATGGATTTCGGCACTGAAATAGTATGTTAATTTCAAAGCAACCATACCAATAACATGTTGAATATTTTGAAACCTACCCGACTAGAAGATGTTGCTGCCTGAGGCAGCAACAGCTTTCATTCAAATCAGCTTCAAAATACCCAACATATTATTTCTTAAATTATTAAGAATTTGTCATACCTGCGACTTGATTTGAAAGGGGTAATTATCCTTGAACATGCTATAATTACTGCATTCAAAATTGGTAAAAAAAATGAGAACCTGTTATCATCAATCATTATTTGATCATTGGTTAGTATATAAAACCAATCATCGATCACAAAAATGGTATTGCAATGATATGTAGGCAGCCTTAATCTCGACACCATTTTGGTCTGCTCAGGGTTGAGTGATGACTACACCATCTGACTGTGGACAAGTGCTAAAGTAGTGATTGGCAACTTTGCACAGGAAGAAATACATTGCAGCTTCTACTTCCACATAGACTCCACCCCCCACCCCCACCCCCACCCAACCCCCACCCTACCCCCACCCCTGTGTTTGTGACATTTAGGTGAGTGGTATGGTTGGCAGCCCTGGTCTGATTTGTCAGACTGCGCTCAACATTGAGTTCAAATGGTTTAACAATTAATGGCACACTGTGATTTAGTGATGGTGTTCTCAGATTTCCTGAAAGCAGCATCTAAGCAATATCAGCATCTACGCAACATCAGCAAATTGTTGACCTCATTTTGTGTGCGACAGATTTGAATATTACGACAAATTCAGAGGGACTATTATTCTGTCAACTACTTGTCATAACGTGTATTCGCGAGGAAGCCATGCCTCGACTTTTAGATTGATAGATGTCTATGGAATTGAACATAAGGATTGGAGTCGATACTAACTTAGAGAATCGCTAGCGAGGGAATGGGTGGTTGGTTGCTCGTAGATTCCTCCTTTATTATAAGCACCATCAAAGACATCAGGTTTAATGTACAAAAGATGTACGTTTAAATATAGTATTTAAATGTACATCTTTTGTACATTAAACCCCTTCTACTACAAGAATCTATTCCATAGATATCTATCTACAGTGTTCCTATATATCTATGGCATTGAACGTAATGATATATATATATATATATATATATATATATATATATATATATATATATATATATATATATATATATATATATATATATATATATATATATATATATATATATATATATATATATATATATATATCATATCATTACGTTCAATTCCATAGATATATAGGAACACTGTAGATAGATATCTATGGAATAGATTCTTGTAGTAGAAGGGCGCTGTACATTAGTGATATATTCCTTGTGAAGCCAAACTGGAGTTTATGCTGCATTGCTTGTATGTAATGTTGTATTCTGGCTCTCAGTATCAGCTCTAGTGTTTTAGTGATGACTGGTGTAACGGTAATACCTCTATAATGTGATGCCTGGGTCTTATCTCCTTTCTTCTTGAAGACTAGGGTTAGCGTTCCTGTTTTCAGGATGTAAGGAAGATCTTTCATGTTGATAATAGCATTTATAATTGCATGTAGAGCTGAGAAGGCTATGCTACCACCATACCTTATATGCTCCACCGTAATTCCGTTTGCGTCAGGTGCCTTTTCAGTAATAAGATTTGATACTGAACATTGTAACTCTGAAGTAGTTGCTCGCTGTAGTTGTTGCTGTTGATTCTCCCATATGGATTGGATTAGCAGGTTATCAATCTCAACCTCGGCCCGTAGTTTCTGGTTTTGAGACGGTTCACCCGGGTCGCTTAGACTGCTGAAGTCTTTGTGCCACACACCTAGAATATCGTCCTTTGAGTAGATGGTACTTTCGACTACGAGTTGTTCGGTGGTAGAGGTTTTCTTCTGGTGCTGGTTGCATACTAACTTATGGAAGAACGTCCTGTCTGTAGAGTCAGCATGCATAATTTTCTGTAGCTCGCTCTCCCTGCTGGTAGCCCCTGCTCACCTTTGTGCTTGCCGGAGGAGTAGTCTTGTTGATCGTCTCTGTATCACCACTTGGTCATCTTGATTTCTTGGTGAACCTGCGCATTTCCATTTCCAGTGAACTACTTTTTACTGGCTATAGCGTCAACTATTTCTTCATTCCACAATCGACGTGGGAGTCGTCTTTGCTACTGGTGCACTAGGATTGGAAGATTTGCTGGATTGTAGCATTGCAGAATTTTGACGTCATCCGGTGTACGTAAAACGAGTATTGCATGATTAGTCAAAGCTGCATAGTGACGGTGACAGGAGGCTTTGATACTCCATCTGACCTACGTTTCTACAGTTTATCTTCGAAATTAATTGTGGCATGCCGACAGTGTGAGAGTAGACAATCTTATATGGTAGGGAGATGCTTAGTAGATGATGGTCAGAGCTGTTACTAGGTATATCTGTTACTAGCGTTACTGGAAAGTCGGTATTACTGAGCATGTTTTCTGTACAGATGAAATAATCAATAGTAGATTTGTGGATACCGTTCGGACCAGAAGTGAAACACTTCAGATTGCATTCATTTATGAATTCTTCAAACCGCCTCTTCCAAATGAAGGACTCTGTTGTAGTGAGATCGCAGTTCATATCACCTGCTATCATAATGTGATGGGAGTGATGGTACTTCATGATTATCTCATGGAGCTGATCAAGGGTTTCTGAGTATTCTGAATCTCTAGCCGAGCTACCTCTTGAAGGCATATACACTGCTGCTAGTAAGAAGGGAGATGGTGTTGCTGTGACTAGAACACACTATCATACTATCAATCATCATTCTTCGTTAACCCTACTAGCACTGAAGAGATCTTTAACGTTCTAAACAAACTCAACCCAGCCAAAAGTGCCGGAATCGATGGTTTTAAGTGGCGCATTTATAAAACCTGTGTTATGGATATCCTTATCCCACTTAGTCACATTTGCAACTTATCCCTAGCACAAGGCATTTTCCCATCAAAACTAAAAATAGCACGTGTTACACCAATTTATAAAGCCAAGGATTCTACTAACTTCTCAAACTATGGACCAGTCTCCATACTTCCACTTTTCTCCAAGTTACTAGAGCGCCTTATGTACAATCGACTGACAAATTACCTGGACAAAAAGTCAATTTTATACAAATCGCAATGTGGATTTCGTGAGAAACATTCAACAATGCATGCAATAGCTGAAATGACAGAAAAAATTATTGAATCACTGGAAAAAAACCAAAGTATAATAGGCATCTTCTTGGACCTTTCAAAAGCTTTCGACACTATCAACCACCAGATCTTACTAGAAAAACTTGCCTATTATGGTATAAGAGGCAGTGCACTCACCTGGTTCCAGAACTACCTAAGTAAAAGAACACAATGCGTACAATATAATGAAATATGCTCTGAAAACAGGCAATTAACTTGTGGTGTTCCTCAGGGATCTATTCTTGGGCCATTGCTGTTCCTTCTTTACATGAATGATCTACCTAACATATGCAAGCACATGTCACTAATACTGTTTGCTGATGACACAAATGCTTTTTGCTGCGATGACAACATAGACACCTTATACAGAAAAACAAATAAGGAAATGGAAGAAATTACTGACTGCTTTTCAATAAACAAATTATCGCTGAATGTTGACAAAACAAATTATATGTTATTTACAAACCTCAAACTAAAAAAAGATGAAATTCCAAAAATCTACATAAACAAAAAAGAAATTGAGGAGGCCCTATTTGCCAAATTCTTGGGAGTATATTTGGATAAACATTTGACCTGGGCTAAACAAATCGAGATGGTAACAGCAAAGGTGGCAAGAGGCATAGGTGTCATACAAAGACTAAAACCTTACATGACACCAGCTACAATTAAAACTCTATACTGCACCCTTGTTCTTCCGCATCTCACCTACTGTAACGCTATCTGGACGAATACACACAAAAGCAACCTAACAAAACTACAAAGTCTACAGAAAAAGGCACTAAAACTCTTTTCTAAACCAGCAAAGGGCCAGAATATATTCAAGTCAGAAAAGCTATTAAAACTAAAGGACATAGGCAAACTACAGATGTACACCATTGTAAAGGAGTTTCACCACAATACATTACCACACTCCATAGCCTCAAATTTCAAACTAAGCACAGACATCCACAAACACAACACTAGGACAAAACACAATTTACACACTCAATTTACACGAACAGAAATAGGAAAACGACGAATTACAATAGCAGCCACAAAACTATGGAACAGCACCAGTACAAAAATACGCGATAGCATATTAAACCTGAAATCCTTTAAGAAGATTGCCAGGGAATCTATGATCGACAAATACTAAATTAATATATTTATACCTGATGGTCACAGATTCTCTGCTAATTAATAATAATACAAGCCTAATGACATTCCACCACCACCACAACCACTATAGATAAACTAACCTAACCTAATAATTGAAGTAAGAAGTCTAAACACAAACATACTTCACAGTTTACTTTCACTACTACTACACCTAAATAACCCACAAACGATCAACGCATCTATTGATTCTTAACAAACTCTAACCATCTCAACTTTATATTACAGTGATGAGCTCTTCCCTGCCCCCCCCCCCACCCTCAGCAGCATACAAAAGTCCTATATAATAATAAACCACTCCAAACTAAATTTAAATAAAATGAGATAATGATGTAATTAGGGAGTATATGTATAATATATGTTTAATTAAGTCAAGTTAAGCAAATATGTATGGGTGTATTTAAATATTAATGCCATAAATATGTGTTTGAATGCCGTGTGTTTTATGTTTGTGCACATAGTGGCATATTTCTATGTAAACATCAAAGAAGGGACAGCCCTACCCACCCACTGCCTAATGGAAGACATATATGTATTAAATACATGTATATATGACATATATATCAAAGTTTATGTCCGAACTCCACAAAACAAACCAAAATAGTCCTGGACTTTCATATCAAGGTAGCTTTTCACCATTTTGTCACTGTGCCACTGTCTTGTGTGTCGCATATATATGTCAATGTATAAATGTTGTAATGTGTGTAAGGAGTCCATCACTCAATAGGCCATGCCTTTGATGGACTGCCTGTTTAGATTGTATTTATTGTATAGAAAAAACCATGAAATAAAGCAACTTTGAACTTGAACTTGGTACGTGCATTTACGTACATGGAATGAGGAGCCACGTACCAGCTAACCTCACCCCTCGGTCACGTGATAGTCAACGTCACGCAATGTTTTGGTTAGCCAGCCACCAACATTGGAATTGGATAACAAAAGTGACAAGCAAGTTGTGAATAGTAATTTGTCTACGTGATTAAACATTAGACTTATTCCCTTGGAAACGATGAATTAAACGTTGTCGCGTAACAGTACATTGATCGAACGCAGAGTAGAAATATCAGACAACAGGATAGGTGTGTATGCATATCAAGATTCAAGATTATTTATTTTCATATGATATAAATTTTTTTATAATTAGATATAACACATAGATTTTACATTTACACAACAGGCAGTCCACCAAAGGCTGAGCCTATACAGCGGTGGACCCATTACATTTAACATAATAAACATATAATTCAGTAATAGTTGGATCATGGGTGAAGATAATATAATATTTACATGTATACAATTAAGACAATAGACAATTAACACACACACACACACACACACACACATGGGAATGGGGAAAAATACATGCATATCTTGTTTACAATATTATTATTATTATTATTATTATTATTATTGTCATATATAATAATACGGCCTAATTTGTATCAACATTTCTTGGTACAGCATTATTATTATTATTATTATTATTTTTATTATTATTATTATTATACACAACTGCATCATCCACATCAACAATTACGGATGCATTATTATTATTGCAGATGTGTATTTTACATTCTAGTTGTTATCCTGGCAACTGGGTACATACTTGTTTTTGTACTGCCATGGTGATGACTTCTGCGTTCATGTCATTGGTTTGGATTTTTAGTATCTTTCTAAGATTATTTTTTTAATATTTTGTTTAAAAGAGCTTTGTGTTAGAATTTGTGTGCGTATATTTTTATCTGTGTTCCAGAGTTGTATTGCTTGGTGGGATGGTTTTTACTGTAGCTGTCATTGTTCTGTAGTAGGTTTGGTGTAAGTTATTCTTAGTTCGTGTGTTGTGCGAGTGTATATCGGAGTTGTTCCTAAAAAGGTTTGATAATGAGGAGGGTAGATTGCCATTATGGTAGTCCCTTAAGATAGTGTATAGTTGGAGCTCCAATGTCTTCAAGTTTTAGCATTTTTTTCGGTTTTAAAGACATCCTGGCCCTCTGCTGGATGTGCAAAGACATCCTGGCCCTCTGCTGGCTGTGCGAATAATTTGATTGCCTGCTTTTGTAGTGATTTTAGATGTGCTAGTTTAGTTTTATGCATGTTAGTCCATATTACATTGCAATATGTGATATGTGGAAGGATCAGTGTACAATATAGAGTTTTTAGAATATTAGGGGGAAGATATGGCTTAAGTCTGCGCATGATACCTATGTTCTTTGCTACCTTAGATCTCACTATTTCTATATGCTTCTCCCAGGTTAAGCATTTATCCAGATAGACGCCGAGAAATTTGACATATTGTGCTTCGTGAATTTCTTGATTATTTACATGCATTTTGGGGAGAGGTATTTGTTTTAAATTCTTAGATTTTGTGAAAAGTATATAGTTAGTTTTATCGACATTCAGAGATAATTTATTCACTTTAAACCAGTCTATGATTTTTTTCATTTCATTATTTACACACTTGTATACAGTGTCTATGTCCTTGTGACTACAAAAGGCATTGGTATCATCCGCAAACAATATTAGTGAGAGGTGATTACATGCTTTTGGTAGGTCATTCATGTATAGTAAAAACAACAGAGGTCCAAGAATTGATCCTTGTGGAATGCCACAGACTAATTTCCTGTCTCCTGACATGGCCCCACTGAATTTTACACATTGTGTTCTGTTAGTTAAATAGCTATATATCCAATTTAATGCAATGCCCCTAATTCCATAGTGGGCTAGTTTTTTAAAGTAATATTTCATGATCAATAGTATCGAATGCTTTGGAGAGGTCCAAGAATACACCTAGAGTGTGTTCATTTCTCTCAAGGGATGGGGTTATTCTTTCAAGCATATCCACAATGGCAAGCATGGTAGAGTGTTTTTCTCTGAAGCCGTACTGGGATTCATAGATTATAGAGTTTTTATTAAGATATTTTATAGTTCTATTGTAGTATAATCTTTCCAGAAGTTTAGAGAAAAGCGGAAGTACTGAGACTGGCCTATAGTTAGTAAAATCAGATGGGTCTTTAGCTTTGAATATAGGTGTTACGCATGTGGTTTTTAATCGGGATGGAAATATACCCTGTGAAGGTGATAGATTGCAGATGTGATTCAGTGGAGTTAGTATTTCTCTAGCACAGTTTTTAAAGATTTTCCATTTAAAGTTATCAATGCCGGCACTCTTAGTTGGGTTAATTTTCATTAAGATTTTGTAAATTTCTTCATTGTCAGTAGGGGTCAGGAACATTGATATTATAAATGAACCGGGATGTTTCTGAACTGCTTTTTTGTTTATTCAATAGTGTTTTTATTAATTTCCATGTTTCTTTTATATTGTTCTTTTGCTCTTCAAATTTATAATGATAATAGTTTATCTTTGCCGTCCTGATCATCTGATTTAATCTGTTTCTGTACTTTTTAAATTGTGCATCATTATTTCTTGTTGGAAATTTTATAAAATTTAAATACATCTTATTCTTCTTATGACAGGCAGCTATCAATCCTGTTGTTAACCAGGGTTTAGTAGGGTTTTGTTTAAACCTTTTTAGTTTTTTTAGTGGAAAGCTTGATTCATAAATGTTAGTGCAAAGAGTATGGAATGCGCTGTAGGCATCTTCACATGTCTGGCACTCTATTATCTGATTCCAGTTTATATTTGCCATATTCATTTTAAATTTTTCTATGTTATCATTTCTAAAATCTCTGCATGTTATTTCTTCCTTTATGAATGATTTTTGTCTTATTTTTTCTTTCTCCATATAAGAAATAGGTAGATGGTCTGAAATGTCCACAACGAAAATACCTGCTTGGTTCTTGGTGCTTACAGAGGCATTCGAGAAAATGTTGTCAATAACAGTAGCTGTGAACTCAGTGATTCTTGTTGGTTTTTGATATAAATGGATAGAATCCAAATGTTTTTAGTATGTTAAAAAAATCCTGGGTATAGAAATTATTTTGTTTCAATAAATCAATGTTAAAATCTCCCAATATATAGGCTGCTTTATTTTCATTCTGAATTGTTTTAAAAATATTTTCAAGGATTTTAATAAATTTATCATTGTCACTTGCAGGAGGTCTGTATGTGACACCGATAATTTTATTCTTTGATTTTTCCACGGGAATTTCAATAAATATTGTTTCAATGAATTCTTCAGTTGTTGACAAATCTTCCCTCATAATATACTGTATGTTGTTCTTTATATAGATGCCTACACCACCTCCAGGTTTAATAGGCCTGAACTTCTCTATGAATTTATAGTTTTGCATATTAATTAAGTTGAGTGGAGAGTCCGGCTTTAGCCATGTCTCAGTAATCCCTACAATACTAAATTCATGGATACTAGAATCTAGGAAATTACTTACTTTATCATAATTCTTTAAAATAGAGCGAGTATTAATATGAAGGGCTGAAAAGGAAACAGATTCTGTACTCTTAGTCATTTTTTCATTGAATTTATTCTGTAGTGTATAGTTACATTCAGGCTGTTGAAAATCAATTTCTCCGTCTTCAGTATCGGCTGTAGAGAAAGTGCATTGGTCTTGTGTATTTAACTGAAATGGATTTATAAACATATTTGTTCATATCATGTGTTTAAACTGTATCAATTCAATGACAATATTGCTGTTAGTTTTCCATTTGCAGACCAAGAGAAGACTATTTTAAAAAAACGTACCATTGGAATGCCTTGTTCGACAACTGAGCCAGTTATTCCAGTGGTAAATTTTCATAAATTGTCTTCTCTTGGCCTTCAGATGGATATATTCATGTTGCACAAATGCGTTGGCACACCCCTTTCAATGTTCGAGGTTCAAAGTTATTTATTTTCATATATAGTGTTTGTACAATGATCACAACAGGTAGTCCACCAAAGGCATAGCCGATGCATGGATACTTGGTGGGTTAGCTGGCTTCGCCAAAGCTGGTTATGTAAATGACCTGCATGAAAATATAAACTCACCCGTTCACATGTTTGCAGACGATACAAAAATTCATAGAGAAATACGCTCCATAGCAGATGCATCAGAACTTCATGATGATCTGAACAATATAGAAGACTGGTGTTGCACATGGCAAATTCATTTAAATCCAGAAAAGTGTAGTGTAATGCGTTTAGGATCAAATAACAAGAATTGTCCATATTATGCAAACAAAGGAAGGGGTTACACAAGTCAAACTAAATGAAGATATGGTGGTTAAGGATCTCGGTATTATCCTATGGTACCCACATATTGCGCATGTTTTGATTATCGCCTCCTATCAAATAGTCTGAGCAAAAATTGTAATTGTTGAATAAATATAAGAAACTAGTATGGGTTCTTATTCACCTGTATGAAACTTGCCATTTTAATTGTCGGTCTGCATAAAATACAGCATAAAAGGGGAAGCTACCGAATCCAATGGTGAACCCACTTTTTGCGCACAGGCAAAAGGTATGTGTTGTGCAGCATATGCTACCACATCTTTAACTTATGTTTCACATAAATGCATTGTTGTTGAAGATTAACCAATGGTAACATAAGTATCATATTTGAAAGATCGGTTTGACAAATGGTGACTCTGACTGCGTAAAAACGTTTGCTATTCTTAAAGGGGAAGAAAATGTCATTTAGTATTATTTAATCACCAAATATAGGTCCACGCCTTCATATTTTATGTTTCTAAGAACAATTTTTGCGATAGATATAACAATTCTGAATTAATATTCCAGTGGCAGAAATCAACAGCACTGCTTTAAACCTATATTGACAAGTAGTTTCACAATGTCAAGCGGATAAAGTCTTGTATGAGCAAAATGAATAACCATAGATTGACATGTGACTCAATATGTGTGCGTGCCGATCGTGAGGGACTCTCACAAGAGTTTGAATGCGTAGGCGCAAAGAGAGGGGGTGCGCAAATACAGTGAACAGAATGATAATATTGATAATCAGCTAAAATTTAGTGAACATTGTAAGACACAGGCAAATAAGGCTAACAAAATTTTAGGATTAATCAGACTTCTTCTTTTCGATCGCTGGTGTCAGAGCCGTTCTCAAGATGAAATCTGTGGTTTTCTGCAGTTCATCCACATGCCCATACAGCTTTTCAAGAAAAGAGGTTGACAAGGGCCAGATCTCTTCTCTCAGCAGCTGATACATACTGCAACAGTGAAGTATGTGCTCTGTGGTCTGTTCTGCTTCTCCACAAGGACAAGCGGGCGATGTCGTAAGGTGGAACCGCCTGTACATGTGTTGGTTTAGTCTGTTATGTCCAGTTCTGAGACGAAAAATGGTCACTTGCTCTGGCCTCAAGAGATGATGGTAGGCATCTTCTGATTGAGGTGTTCTATAGAGTGACTTGATGATAGTCTTCATCTCTGTATGTGTAACCATGTTTTCTGTCTGATTCTCTTCTGCACCCACCTTTGCCATCTTGTCTGCTTCCTCATTTCCTTGGACTCCACAGTGTGGCAGCTTACCTTTGGTGATAGCCTCAAGGACGGAGCGGGCATCAGATAAAAAGACAATCTGTGCAATAGGGTCTGCTGTTCTGCTGATGGTATTAGCTGCATGGACCAGTGCTTCGACTTCAGCTCTGTAGTTTGTGCAGTGTTTGCCTGTCGGTATTGCAGCTGACTCATGGGTAAAGTTGGAAAGTCGGCTGAGCACGCAAGTGGAAGCAGACTATAAACCTGACCTAGACCTATACCTATATACCTATATATGTTGTCCGTTTGGATACTGTATGTGCAGTCAATTAAAGATTGTGAAACCCTCGAATCTGTACAAAGAAGAGCAACACAAATGGTGCCTTATTTAAGATCTCGCAGCTATCCTGATAGACTTAAACATTTGAAGCTTCCATCATTATACTATCGACGTGCAAGGGGTGATATGATTGAATCATACAAACATCTACATAATATTTATAATATTCAAAGCCTTGAATTAGATAACAGAGCCAAAACCTGTGGTCATAGCCTGAAATTATCCAAAAAGGGGGCAAATAAAACCATAAGACAGCATTTCTTTTCAACTCGTATCACCAACAACTGGAATGGGTTACCTGAAACTGTCGTAAATTTCCCAAGCTTAAATAGTTTTAAAAACCAATTAGATATATATTGGACTACCTTTTGGTATATACAAGAACCTATGCACAACAGGTGCTCTGCAGTAAACATTGCTTATCTTAGAAACCTATAAGATGCAATGCATTTACTGTATGATCTACCTACAGGCTAAGTGGCCTATCAAGGTAGTATATGATAAGTATAAGTAAAGGGCACAGCTCTCAGTTTTCTTTTGAAGACTTCCACAGTAAGTGTGCATACGCCAGATTCTGGTAGATTATTCCAGTCCTCAACTACTCTGGATGGAAAGAAATATTTAGCTAGATCTGTGTTGCATCGTTGTTTAAAACGTTTGAACGAACATCCTCGTAGGTCCCTTAGAGGTCGCTGGAAGAGCGTTGTTGCATCTGTGGCATATAATATCCATTAAGGTATTTGTAGGGCTCAATGAGATCTGTACGTCTTCTGTCCTGTAGCATAGTGGTAGGAATTTCGTTGCACAGTTTATAGCACAGTCTCTGCACCTTGTCTAATGGCTGTTTATCTTTGACCAGATGTGGATTCCAATCTATAGATCCATATTCTAGTGAAGGTCTAACGGTGGAGTTGAATAATGTTGTGATTATATTTGGTGATCTGTTGTTGAAGCATCTTTTGATCATTCATATTTTCTGCTCGGCTTTGTTTACTATGGTTGTAATATGTGGTGATGGTTTCAGAGTGTTAGAAACTAAAACGCACAAGTCGCTCTGTTCTGTTTCCTCTTTTAAGTAATGTCCATTGAGTGAGTACAAAAAATGTATGGATGATCTGATTCTTAGGACGATACATTTTTCAGCGTTGAACCTCATTAGCCATATTTTAGACCAAGCAGCGAGTGAGTTTAGGTCATTTTGGAGGAGTTCGCAGTCACTTTCATCATTGATTATGCGGTAGAGCTTGGTGTCATCTGCAAAGAGCTTCACCGTTGACTTTACAGAGTCTGGAAGGTCGTTAACAAATAGCAGGAAAAGTACAGGGCCCAGGATAGAACCCTGTGATACACCGCTTGTAATGGATTTCCAGTCTGAATGTCCGTTTCTTAAAATGACTCATTGCCGTCTATGAGATAGGAAAGATTTGATCCATAGTAAAATGTGTCCCTTTATTCCTAGATTTTGCAGTTTATGTATGAGCCGCGCATGTGGTACTGTATCAAATGCTTTGCTGAAATCTAAATAAATTGCATCGGTTTGTTTGTTGTCGTCGTACGCCGAGAACCAATTTGACATGCATTCAATGAGTTGTGTAATACAAGAGCATCTCTTCTGAAAGCCATGATGATGGCAAGATATTAGCTGATTATCCTCAATGTGTTGCCACAAGGCGTCGATGACAAGTCTTTCCATTAGCTTGCATATTTGGCGTGTTAAAGCTACATGTCGATACTTATTTGGTGAGAGCCGCAATCCCTTTTTATCCCCCCCACCGGTCTGGAAGACGGGAGATATAGCGATCAGCATGTGTGTCTGTCTGTCCCCGTCTTGTCAACGCAATTCCTCCTAGAGGTCTCAATGGATTAACTTAAAATTTCATCCACAGTATCAGTATCATGTGCAGATGTGCATGTGCTTTTTTCGCGTCCGAAATATTGTTCATTACAGAGTTAGCCCCCTTTATATATCCTAAAGTCGTTTGCATAAACTGCATTGCCAATCATTTCTTGTCAACGCAAATCCTCCTAGAGGTCTTAATGGATTAACTTAAAATTTGTTCAACATTATCAGTATCATGTGTAGATGTCATGTGCTTTTTTTCGTGGCCGAAAAATTGCTCATTACAGAGTTATCCACCTTTAAATATCTTAAAGCCGATATATAAACTGCATTGCCAATCATTTCTTGTCAACGCAACTCCTACAGTTCAGCTCCGATTCTTTTGAACATTGGTGCATGTTATCATTACCACGTGTAGGTTTGCATGTGCTATCCGTGTACCTGTACATCCATCCGTGTGTCCAAAACATATGTATGTTCATCTGTCAGTCCATCCATCTCTGACAATCATTTCTTGTCAGCGCAACTCCTCCTAGAGGTCTCAATGGATTAACTTAAAATTTCGTCCACAGTATCAGTATCATGTGCTGATGTGCTTTTGTCGCGTCCGAAATATTGTTCATTACAGAGTTATCCCCCTTTAAATATCTTAAAGCTGATACATAAACAGCATTGCCAATCATTTCTTGTCAACCCAACTCCCCCTACAGTTTAGCTCCGATTCTTTTGAAAATTGGTACGTGTTATCATTGCTATGTGTAGATGTGCATGTGCTCTCCGTATACTTGTATGTCCATCCATCTGTTCAAAATGTATGTATGTCCGTCTGTCAGTCCATCCATCTTTGACAATCATTTCTTGTCAACGCAATTCCTCGTAGAGGTCTCAATGGATTAACTTTAAATTTTGTCGACATTAACAGTATCATGTGTTATCCGTATACCTGTACATCCATCTGTCTGTCCATAATGTATGTATGTCCGTCTGTCAGTCCATCCATCTCTGACAATCATTTCTTGTCAACGCAACTCCTCCTAGAGATCTCAATGGATTAACTTTAAAGTTTGTCCACATTATCAGTATCATGTGCATATGTGTCTGTGCTTTTTTCGCGGCCGACAAATTGTTCATTCCAGAGTTATCCCCCTTTAAATATCTTAAAGCTGATACATAAACTGCATTGCCAATCACTTATTGTCAACGCAACTCCTCCTAGAGGTCTCAATGGATTAGCTTAAAATTTTGTCGACATTATCATGTATCATGTGCATGTGCTTTTTCCGCGACCAAAAACTTGTTCACTACAGAGTTATCCCCCTTTACATATCTTAAAGCCGATACATAAACTGCATTGCCAATTATTTCTTGTCAGTGCAACTCCTCCTACAGTTTAGCTCCCATTCTTTTGAAAATGTGTACATGTTATCATTACCATGTGAAGGTGTGCATGTGCTATCCGTATACCTGTACGTCCTTCCATCTGCCCAAAATGTATGTTCATCTGTCAGTCCATCCTTGTCAATGCAACTCCTACAGTTTAGTTACAATTCTTTTGAAACATAGTAAATCTAGTCATTACCATCCGTATGTGTATGTGCTTTTTTCACGGTCAGAAAACTATTCATTACAGCGTTATCTCCCTTTAAATACCTTTAAGCCGATACATAAACTGCATTACCAATCATTTCTTGTCAGCACAACAATTTAGGTGTGATTCAATTGAAACTTAGTAAGGATTCTCATTACCACTTGAAGATGTGCATGTGCTATCTGTATGCCTGTACATCCATGCATCTGTATAGAATGTATGTGTGTCAGTCTATCGGTCCGTCCATCTTTGGCAATCATTTCAAGATGTCAACACAACTACAGTTTAACTACGATGTATGTTTATCTGAAATGTTTGGATCCCGTGGGATATGCCATCTTCTGATGGCTCTTGTTGAATAGTGGAGTCACATTTGCATCCCTCCAGTCTTGTGGGATGGTGCCAGATTGTAGAGATAAGTTGAAGATATTTGTAAGTGGTACAGCAAATTCATGAACTTCACGAAGTACATTCACGTGGATGCCATCTGGCCCTGCTGCTTTATTTTCTTTTTAGTTTACTGAGCTTGTGCTTGACCTGTTCTACTGTGATAGTCATGTTGTACACGCAGCTGCTGATATACTTAGATATCGTTGGAAGAGCACATGGTTCATCTGTCTCTTGCCTGAGAACTGATATGAAGAAATCGTTTAGTAGATTTGCTTGTTTGCTGTCATCTGAGATACGATTGCCATTTGATTCTAATGTGTCTACTGTCGCTGATGACCTTGTGAAATGTCTGCAGTATTTGTAAAAAGGTTTTGGATCATCTTTAATTCGCATGGCTAATGATTCTTCATAGTCAGCCTGTGCCTTATGGGTTATTTCTTTTACTCTGTGTGTTTCTTTGTCATGTAGAATGTAGTCTGCTTTTAAGCGATTTCAACCAGACTTGTTGGAACGAGCCTAGAGCGGTAGACTTTAGAATTTTCATATAGAATTTTGATTGGTCAATTTTTCTGGTGGCCATTTTGGATTTTCTGAATATTTTGGGAAATCGGTTAAAAAGCTACTCCTCATTAATCGCTTGGGCAATTTCAACCAAATTTGGCTGGAAGGATCCTATTGTTGTAGCCTCCTGAAATTGTATTCAGAATTTTGATAGGTTAATGTTTTGGCATCCATCTCTGATTTTCTGAAAGTTTTCCGGAACCATTTAAAAACGGTACTCCTTCAATCAATAGCCCGATTTCAACAAAACTTGGGTGGAACGATCCTATGACAGTAGGATATATATATTAAACGAGTCTTGATTGGTCAATTTTGGATTTTCCAAAAATCATCCATCATGTCTATTTAAATGCAAATGGTTTAAATGCCAATGGTCCAGGTGAGTGCCATAGGCCCTTGGGCCTCTTGTTATTATTATTATTATTATTATTATTATTATTATTGCTTTCAGTGCTGGTTGAAGCAGCAGGTGAGCATTAGGATGATGATTTCCAGACACATCTATTGTCCCATATCTTAGCAAACAGCTGATGATGTCTTCAATATAGTCACTACATTTGTACACTAGGATTATCATTTCATTTGACAGCCACCTATCAGGATGGGAAGAATCTTCTTAAACCACCTTGGTGGTACGCGACTTTTTTCTTGCGCAACATGTGACACACCGCTGACTAACCGTGCTGAGCTTATCTCTACCAGATTCACAGGTATGTGTTTATTGTAAAATTAATGAATTATTTCCATACCATGAAAATTATATATTTCAAAACATTCAACAGAATAAGTTTTATATCGTAAAGAATTTACTTTTTCACGGATTTGTCGGTGAAAGGATTAACCTTCACTGTCCAAAACTAGTGTGAATATACATGTATGTTTGTTAAATGATATATGGTTATTTAAATCTTAGCACTCTTATGTCAAACTTTTAAATTTTCAAATTAAATTAAAAGATGAACTGGTGTTCATTTTTCAACAAATTTGGTGGAAGATGGTGCTGTCATTCTTCGCTGTTGAATCAATAAAAAATAGAATTTTGACATCAGAGTGGTAAGGGTTAATATGGCAATAAAACAATTAAAAATATTGATATATAAGAAATCAAACACCTTGCATTACATGGAAATATTAAAGAATTTAACCAATAATTGAGGGAGTCATTCCGGTGGGTTAGTTTTCAAAAATGGTATTCTCTTATCCTGCAAATGGACATTTTAAAGGAAAAAATTTAAATTTTGTTGATTAAATTCAGCCATTAAGCGTTAATTATTTACCTATATTATGCACTACGAATAATATGTAATTCATTCTGCCAAATGGAGCAACAAGTGCCATGGTTACTTGGAAATTATTTTCAAAATCTTAAGCAGATTTTATGTATGGCTACATTAAAGGATTTCTGCCAACAATGAACTCCGGTGAAAATATTACTATATACTAGTAATATTCACTTCTCTGCATTTCTGGTTGACTAAATTTAAGTAACTGGTTAAATATTAATAATTTTATAACGCCGTGACGTCATTTTAGAGGAAGCAAAATTTGCCATTACCAGCTGATTACAGCTGATAAGTTGACATTTGCTAATTTTCGTACCTTTTCCGCTCGTATCTGCCTTGTCGTTATACAGAAAGGCAATGTCTGACCAGTAGTTTGTTACTTATATCACACCGTAGGATCAGTTAGAATCCATAATAGACCCGATATTGACGTGAAAAGCGATGACGAGGCAGATTTAGAGGAGGATCTGACGGCTACGATATTGTTCATTCGTTGTAGAATACAGCGGGCACGTCGAATGGTAAGGAAAATATAATGGTTACATTAATTTATCCAAACTTTACTTTTCTTTTTTAAAATGTTCCCGAGATTTAGATATTAGTATTGAAATGCAGTACATGAAGCGAAAAGCGCTGCAAGTGTAAATTATTGAGAAAGCACCTGTTTTCGTGATAGTAAATAAACTATATAATGAGAGTATAAGAAGTTTAAAATTTTTAAGTTTTAAGTTTTAAATCCTAACAGTGTTTTATGCAGTAATTGTGATCTATGAACTTTCTCAAAGATTGACAATAGAAGCTAAACTCCAAAAAGAGAGCCCTATCCTTAAATATTTCATATATAGGCCTATGGTTATTTTATTTAGAAAGCATAAGGAAACAGCTTAGAGTATCTAATTTAAAGTTTTCGGGGGGGTGGGGGGTTTGGTGAATTCACCCACCCCATTTTTTTGGAGGTTGCCACACCCTCCAAAAGAACTTCTCCCTGGACCAAGCCTGCCTCTCTGCCCACCCCGCCCTAAACAAACATTTTCCTGGTGACGCCACTGCGTACTGAGCCTAGGTAATGGGGATAGTAATAATGATGCTGGACAACCCACCCTATCCACCACCCCACCCATTCTGCATTCCATTCAATTAAGAAAACCAAAGTAACAACCACAGCACAGTGGCAGAATTAGCATTATCTGCAGTTGCTGTCATAGTTAACCCTTTAACGCTCGAATTTGTTGAAGAAAATTTCAATTTTCTCATAGAAAATGTCCATTTGCAAACCAAGAGAAGTCTGTTTTTGAAAATTTACCAATGGAATGACTGGCTCGGTTATCGAGCTAGTTATTCTAGTGGTAAATTTTCAAAAATAGACTTCTTGGCCTGCAAAGGGACATTTCTCAGGACCACAGCAGAAGCCATTTTTGGCTGATATGAGTGAAAGGGTTAATTGTTAACCCTTTAGGGACAAAACAAGCCTCTGCAATGATATTGATGAATGTCCATTTGGAGGCCAATAGATGACTATTTTTGAGAACTTAACACTGGAATGACTGGCTCAGTAACAGCGCCAGCCATTCCAGTGGTAAAATTTTCAAAAATAGTCTTCTTTTAACCTGAAAATGGAGATTCATTAAGCGGCTAGCATCTGTCCAGGAAAAAGAATGTTCTTAGCTATTGAATGCCACCAAGGGAGGATAGTTCACATCAATGTACATTTGCCATTTAAACTACAAATGGGGAAATTATTTTTTATATGTTTGAGAGCCTGCAATATTAATGGCTATATTTACTTATCATCTGCAACTTAATTTTAGGTGTTCATGTGGAAACTGTCGGGCAATGACTACAGGACATGGGTCTGTGTGCTGTCAGGAGATATGGTTGGTGCGAGCGAAGACTTTAGAAGATGGGCATTAGTGCATCACAGGGCATGAGGGATTTATAGGCAACTCTCTAAACCGTCATCTCCGAGAGGTCTCCCTATTTGAATTTGTCTACGATGAAGGGACACTGGATGACAATGAACCGCCACATAAGTATGTATAGTTCTGAAACGTATAGATAACACCCTGACACCTGCCATGCTTTGACAGTAATAATTTATTTTGATTCTCAGAAGATGCAAAATCTCCATTATGCACTTATACAACCAGCAATAGAAGCCCATTAATCAGATATATACAACGTAAAGCCGTGTCACAGATGTATATCTACCAAATGTAGGCTTATTTATATATTATGATTATCTGTTGAGGGTTGATTCACACAAGAAGACATGACCTATGCACATTTGACCTGTTTTTTTATCTCACATTTTCACGAAGTTGAAAAAAGAGATTTTGGGAGAGGAGGAAAAAATGTTGGGTCAGCGTTGGTGTCCGGACAGGTTACTCTTTTTAAAATGACATTTGTGGTTATCCGATTTGAAAAAAAATTACACAGATGTGTTCTAGGGGATGCTTAGTCTGCATCAAAATTATATTGATTTTATAATTTTTTCCTTACTTTTATCATGTTTGAACATAGAATATTTTATGTGTCGAGAGTTATCTTTCTTGGCTGTGTTAAGGTTTTTTAAAATGACATTTTCACCCAGAAGGGGTTATCCGATTTAAAAAAACAACTTCACAGGTTTGTTCTATACGATGCTTAGGACCAGTCCACGTCCAAAATAAATCGACTCAAATTTTTTCCATTTTTCTTCATTGTTTGAACTTTGACTATTTTAGTGCTCATTTGCATGCAGATTATATCCTGGTTATGGTTCTTGACTGTGTTACGGGTTTTTTTCAAATGACACTTACACCCACAAGAGGACACGCGGCCGAACAATTTGAATAAAACTTCACAGATTTATTCTATGTGATGCTTAGGACTAGTCCACATCAAAAGAAAATCAACTTTGCCATTTTTTCCGCATTTTTTCACCGTTTGAACTTTGATTATTTTGAGGCTGATTTGTATGCGGGTTATATAGCCGGGTATAGGTTTTTGCTGTGTTAAGTTTTTTTAAAACGACATTTACACCCATATTGGGATTGGGCGATTTGAACATAACTTCACAGATTTGTTCTATACGATGCTTAGGACTAGTCCACATCAAAACGAAATCGCCTTTGACATTTTTTCCATATTTTTTCACCGTTTGAACTCTGATTATTTTATTGCCTGATTTGTATGCCTTTTATGTGGCCAGGTATAGGTTTTGGCTGTGTTAATTTTTGTTAAATAACATTTTACACCAACAAGGGTTTATGTGATTTGAATAAAACTTCACAGAGATGTTCTATATGATGCCTAGGAATTGTCCACATAAAAAGTTTTTTTCGCCATTTGAACTCTGATTATTTTATTGTCTGATTTGTATGCTGGTTGTATATCCAGGTGTAGGTTTTTGCTGAGTTAAGCTTTTTTTAAACGACATTTACACCCACAAGGGGTTATGTGATTTGAATAAAGCTTCACAAATTTGTTCTATACCATGCTTAGGACCAGTCCATGTCCAAAAGAAATCAACTTTGACATTTTTTCTGGAATTTTTCATTGAACTCTTGATTATTTTATGGCTGATTTGTATGCAGATTATATATCTTGATTATGATTCTTGGCTGTGTTAAGTCTTTTTAAATGACATTTGCACCAACAAGGGGTTATCAGATTTCAGTCAAACGTCACAGATTTGTTCTATACCATGCTTATGAGTAGCCCACATCAAAAGGAAATTGATTTTCAAATTTTTTCCATTTTTCTTTTGGTGTTTGGACTTTGATAATTTTAGGCCTGATTTGCATCCCGGTTATATGTATTATTATGCTGTGGTTAAGGTTTTTCAAATGACAATTTAATCAAAGACTTGCTTTTGAAACTTGAAACCTTGAGGATGATTATACCTATGGGCAAGGATGTGCATGACACTTGTGGAATTTTGTTCTGATCCCCAAACCCCCCCCCCCCACCATTTCAGATAGAAAGTTGAAACTTTGGGGATGATTGCACATATGGCCAGGGATGTGCATGACACTTGCAATTTTGGTATGACCCCCCAGGGGTATGGCCGTGGGGGTGGGGAATGTGGATAAAAAATTTAATTTATCCAAAGATCGTCATGTCACATATCATTTTCGAGCCTAGACTACAGTACAAGGAATTATTTTGATCTTGGGTCACACTGAGGGTAGGGGCGGGGTCAAAAGTGGGCACCAATCGATTGTAACATGACTCCTAGACCATTTCACATCCAAATATGTATTATGCTCATTGTTTTTGAAAATGTTTCTTCTTTTTTCATACTGAACTTTGCTTATATTTGGACCATTTGCCTTTCGGTTAGCCCCAGGGTGCCAGTTGTCTTCAGGTTACTCCTTGGCAGAAAGGCTTTATCGTTCAGTCTCCAAGCTATGCTTGCCCGATGGGTAATCCTTGGCTGTTTTGAATCTGCATGGTGATTGTCAAATTTCAAAATGAGACTGTATCCAGTGGTCCATCATATCCTGTGATGTACAATTAATATACAGTACAGGTAAGCTATTTGCTATTTTCCGATGGCTCTTGTGGAATTTTGGTATGACCCCATGGGGTCCTGGGGGTGGGAAATGTGGGGTAAAAAATAAAAAATTTCCAACGGTGGTCATGTCAGATATTTTGAAGCCAATGATGAGTAGACTACAGTACACGGAATTATTTTGATCTTGGGTCAAACTGAGGGTAGGGGGCTGGGTCAAAAGTGGGCACCAATTGATTGTAACGCAACTCCTCCTAGACTATTTCACATAGAAACTTAAAACTTTCGGTATGCTTACACATATGGCCTGGGATGTGCATGACACATTGGAATTTTGATATCGCCCCAGGAGCAGGGAATGGGGAAATGGTGGGCAGAAAATAAATTTTATCAAATGTGGTCATGTCACATATCATTTTGAAGCTTGTGGTTAGTAGACTACAGTACAACAAATTATTTTGTTCTTGAGTCAATCTGAGGGCAGTGACGTATATGGCTTGGAGATTATTTTTTCGCAGAATATTTAGTCCTTGGCAGACCGGGTCCTGCGGCAGCCGGATCCTGCGGCAACTTAAAAATGCGAGATATTGGTATCTTCTGATACCTCTTGTTTAAACGTACTGTATAGTCCATCGATTAATCAAAAAGGATCACTAAACGCAAGTGGAGTGGGGTAACATTTTAATGGTCAAGCTTGCCAGAAACATCCTATCCTATGGATTGATCTTCCTGATATACCATCTGCATTGATTGTGAATATCCATTTGCAAGCTTAGAGAAAGATTTTGTCAATTATTGTTTAGCACTGAGCCTGTCATTTCAGTGGTAAAGTTTAAAAAATAATCCCTTGGTCTGAAAGTGGACATTTCTATGAAGAAATATAAATTTTCTTTAACAAATTTGACCATTAACCCTTACTCTGATGTCAATGTTCTACATTTTACTGTCAATAGCAAAGAAACTAATGTACATTTTTCAACAAATTTGGTGGATGATGTTTAAGACAGCAAGTGGTAAGTGTTAGAGGGTCAATGCATTTCAATTGCTATTGTCAACACTTGTGTGGGCCAAATGGTGTTGGTTAATTAACGTGCTTAAGTAAGATGATTGCATGGTCCTTCTATGACCCAGTCTTGCATGACAGGGTTAGTCAGTCATCAATTATTGTCAATACTAAGTGTTCAACACTGTAGAACTTGTATAAAAGATTTTGACTGCTTGAATTTTTTGGGTGCTCATTTGGGATTTTTATGAAAAATGTGAATTCATTTAAAATGCTACTCCTCATTAACTGCTGAGGGCGAAAATCTATTCAGAATTTTGTTAGGTCAATGTTTTGGCAGCTATCTCTAAGATTTTCAGAGAACTTTCCGGAACCATTTAAAAACAGTACTCCTTAATCAATGGCCTGCTTTCAACAAAACTTGGGTAGAGTAATCCTATGAGGCTTCAACATATCAAATGACAATCTTGATTATCATTTGTCTATTTTTTTTGGTGGCGGTCTTGGATTCTCCAAAAATTATCCATCTTGTCTTTTCATTTTCACAGCAATCATGGCACTCAGTATGAGTTGATTGAAAGTTGTTAAGCTGTACAATCTCCATTCAAGTTACATGCATTTTCATAAACCCTCAAATTTGTTCAAGAAAATTTAAATTTTCTCATTAAAAATGTTGATTTGCATACCAAGAGGAAACTATTTTTGAAAATTTTTCACTGGAATTACTGGCTTGGTTATCAAGTCAGTCATTCCAGTGGTAAATTGTCAAAAATAGTCTTTTCTTAGTCTGCAAATCGACATTTCTCAACACCATTGCTGAAGCCATTTTTGGCTGATATGAGTGTTAAAATGTTAATAGCCATCAGTTTTTAAACAACTAAGTCTCAGAAACTGAGAATCTATTTCCAAGTAGAAGACTACATTAGATATTGTATTTTTCAGTACCTACAGGGACAGTACATTGCCTACAGGAGATTTGCACGGTGGATCTGGCGCATACTTTGTCACAAAGTGAGAAAAGTTTTACCTACATATGCCATGCACAGAAATTAATTTAACACTAGCCTGTTACCACTGTTAGCCCAAGGCTACTACAAATTGACAAGTGTTAAGTAGAATTTGTGACTGACCACACCTTGGCGGGCTAATAATAATTTAATATCTAAACCCTTTAGTGGTCAACGCAGTCAGCGATGTCATCTGCAGTGATCTTGAGCAATGTCTTTGTGCAGACCAGGAGATTATTTGTGAAAATTTACTACTGAAATGACTGGCTAGATTACCGAACCAATCATTACAGTGGTAAAATTTCAAAAATGGTTGTCTGAATCTGGGCCTTAAATTAACAAACAATGTATTATGAAATTTAAAAAAAAATTTAATTCATTTTACACATCCCAATATATGTATTAATTGCTGTATTGTGCTCATTGCCTCATGATGAATATATATATATATATATATATATATATATATATATATATACAAGATGCTGGTCAACCAACCTTTCCTTCATTAGCGCTTCTGCAGTGGTCCTGATAAATGTCCATTTACAAATCAACAGAAGACTAATTTTGAAAATTTCCCACTGGAATGACTGGTTGGGTTACAAAACCAGTCACTTCTGTGGTAAATTTAAAACAAATCTCTTGGAGTCTTGGTCAGCAAATGAATGAACCGGTACACTGTTTAAAGCTCAGTTTTCTCACCCCAAAATATATATATATATATATATATATATATATATATATATACTTATATCTTAGGCCTTCTGTCATCTCTGTAGTTGTCTTTATAATGTCCATTTGCAAACCAACTAAAGACTATTTTTGAAAATTTACCACTGATTACCAAACTAGTTGTTCCAGTGGTAAATTTTCAAAAAATTATCTTCTGGAGTCTTTGTCAGCAAGTGGACATACCGATGCGATACACTTTAAAGCTCAGTTCACTCACCCCAATATATATTGTTCTCAATGGTGTGAATAAATTGTATAAAAAGATGTTACCGTTCCATCATTAGGACTTCTGTCATGCCTGTAGTTGTCTTTATAATGTCCATTTACAGACCAACTAAAGACTATTTTTGAAAATTTATCAATGGAATAACTGGTGAGATTACCAAATCAGTCATTCCAGTGGCCCATTTTCAAAAATTAATAATCTTGGTCAGCAATGTACACTGTATAACTCGGTTCGCTCTGACATCACAATATGTATTGCTCTCAATAGCGTGAATAAATATACTAAAAGATGTTGCAATATTTCCATTAGTGTTTCTGTAGTCCTCTTGATAAATGTCCATTTGCAAAGCAAGAAGGCTATTTTTGAAAATTTACCACTGAAATGACTGGTTAGATTACCGAACCAGTCATTTCATTGGTAAATTTTCAAAAATAGTCTTATTGGTTTACAAATATACATATTAAATTTTTCATGGTGCGTTAAACATTGTCAAATCCGCTAATCCGTGCTATCTAATCCAACTTTACTTTATTATAGGCCTATTATCATGGGCTTATATTTTATCTTTGATTATACATTGCATTTTGTCTTTATCCATAACTTGTACAATTTATCACTCTGAAATATGAAGAAACATGATATGAATAAACATATGACAAATAATTACATGAATAAATGCTGCATATTTCCTTGATATAAGCTTCCGGTGTCTTAATTCCTTTCAATTTGAAACTGATTATAACCCAGGAAATAGAAAGTAAGAACTGTGTTCTATGTGCATATTCGACGTCATTGTTACATTGTTTCTTGATTCATCATGTTTCCAACATCATTATTTCACATCACTCTGGATTTATAATGTCAATTTGTGATGAAGTCATTGAAATATACCACATCAACTTTTCTTAGCCACCTATATTATCCAAAAAGTAGATCAGACTGACCTATATGGATGGTAGCTTTTGCCCAGAGGTACTCACTCACCAAGTGTCAAGTCAATAGCTCTAAGTATGACAAAACGTGCCACAGTAGTAATATCTCCACATTGGGCTCAATACTTGAGAAAATAAAAGAAGTCGGAGGTACATTGAATCCATTTTGCTTAAATCAATGAATCTTCATAATAGGATAAAACTTCTTGATGGCGCACGCAACCGAATCATTGGCATTAACCTCATTTCTGATATGCGGTGGTCTCTGCAAAAGGTGAATGAACCCATTTGAAAGTAAAGAGAGAATGAATGAATGACTGGTTTATGAGCAGCCAATCCGAGCTCCCCCGGTCCATCATTCAGGCAACCTGTTGAATATTTTGAAAATAGTTTGACTGGAAGTCATTGCTGTGTAAGGCAACAATGGCTTTCAGTCAAATTATTTTCAACTTTTTCAACAGAATATAATTTTAGATATTATGCATCAGAAAAATTATTATATCTGGTATGTAGGCCTACGTGTTAATGTGACTAGTTTTATTATCACAGTGACACAGCATGGTAACAAATATAAAGAAACAAGATGACACAATCCACCGAGACAATAACAAGCCAATGTCTTATGCCTTGTCTATGATGATGATGATAATGATAATTTATTTTAGATGACCCGGTTTCTTTGTCCGTTTTAGCCACGAAAATAATGGGGATAGCATCTTGTCTTGAACCTGCATATGGCTCCAGTATATCTATGTTTCAGTAATCGTAGTAAGACAAATGTGTAGCGACTTCTCAGGCCATGTTCGGACTAAGTTTTGAGTTTTCTGTTTGTAAACAACAGAAATTACCTCCCCTAATACGCTGTAATCCACACTTTACGTACCGATTCGTCCGAATAAAATAAACAAATACCTGAACCTCTCAATCTGTTTAAGCATCCATATGCGGCAGAGTATACCACTAACTGCTCATATTTCAACAAAACTGATTACGGAAATAGTTATTTATAAATTCAGAAACAACACCGATCATTTCACGTACGAAATCTGCCTCTAATATGACGTCACTGCCGGAAATTACCGAGAATTAACAACAAAATATGCATATTTAAAACGGTATGGCATATCACAAAATAAACAAGAAATATTTAATATTACGAACATTTTTATCAATGATGATGTGTTTTTTCTTAATAAATAGTTAAAATAAATATAAGGAGCCACTAAAACATGGGATAGCAGCTTGTTGGCAAAAATCCTTTAAAATGAAAAGAATAGGATTCAGAAATGAAATTGTCAAACACAGAATAAGAGAATGCTCATCTGTCAAAACTAAATCCATTCCTCAATTGTACGTGATTTGTTTACTTAACATTTTGTGTTATAGACTTAGTCTTACCAGATATGACAGATTTCTAATTTCTTACAATTTAAGTAATTTGGTGAACATTAAAAACACATTTGGATGGAAGGTATACCTAAGGAAGCAACAACTCTCAGTCAAATCATTTAATATATCTTCAAAACAGATTTCATGTGTGGCTGCATTAAATTGAAAGTGCTAGGATTCAGAAATGAATGGTCAACCACAGGCATGATAGGTCAGTACATGTGTATTATGCGTTAAAACTTTATCACCATCTAGTTACAGATCTGTAGGCTGTGTACGTGACACCTTTGATTTGTAAAGAAACTTGGGGTGTGATTGATGGTTATCAGTGATGGGGCTAGCTACAAATAGATCTAATTATGTGATAGCCTCTCTCTAAGCACATGTGTATGGATAGGTGAAACATCCTGTACTTAAACACAATGCTTTCCAATGTTACAGCAGTGTACATGCATGGTGTAAACCATATAAGTAAAGGACAAAGGAATAGTCAAATATCCCGTTGTAGAATACAGCATTGTTGATGGAAAATTTGTGCTGTCTTGGGTACAACACATTTTAGCCAATATGCTTTGAAAATTCAGGGTGATATTAAAAACATTACTTCAACATGTCATAATTTGACAGATTTGCATCTTAAGACACCAAATGATATTCTGTCAAATTGTTTTCAAATTAGTCTAAGTATACATGGTAAGTAATTTAATATACTATATGCATTTCACTGCAGATATAATGATTAACTTATTGGCATTAGTGTAATAAGGGTTAATGTATCCAGAATAGATAGTTTTGAACAATGCAATGTTGCCAATGTACATGTTCTTTGTGTCCATATATTACACATATTCTTAAACAATTGGTGTACATATATTTTTCAAGGAAATAATTTAGACTAAGACTAGGTTTTAGACATTTTTGGACATTCTAAGATGTCCAAAACAGATAGCTATGAATATTGCAATGTAGATGTACATAGATGTGCTGATGTGCATTGAATTGTGGCAAGCGAGGGGTGTCCGCCATTTTGGAATTTACGCATATTTTATACTAATCATTTCCGACCAAACTCGTGTGCTTGGTTGACTATACATGTAGTTAATTAGCTAGTCAACTATTTCAGGTTTGACTGCGATCTAGCTAGCTATAGTTAACTATGGTTTGCCAGTCAAACTTTATACCCTATTCACTAAATTGTCTAATTCCAACCCTGCGCGATATGGTATTGGATTGTGACTCACTGTTCAAAATGTTTGAAGCACTTATGTGATTACTATTATTAGCAACTCTGGATTCAAGAATAAATAGAGGGATCTATTTCTAGCTATGCTTCGCTTAATGTCCACAGACTTCACACACATGCCGAATCAACTTGAAACGTTGAAACCTGAATTCACATAATCGAAATTTCAAGTTATCTGTCATAAGCTGCATCTGTCATACCAGTCTCAGAATAGTCAACAGAATGTTTATTAACCCTTACCACTCTTGTGTCAGAATTTAAAATTTTCAAATTAAATTAAAAGATGAACCGCCGTTCATTTTTCAACAAATTTGTTGGCAGCTGTTGCTTGCTGTCTTAGACAGCAACATCGTCCACCAAAATTGTTGAAAAATGTACACCTGTTTCTTTGCTATTGACACAGTAAAAGATAGAATATTGACATTAGAGTATTAACCCTTTCCACTCTGAAGTCATTATTCTATCTTTTACTGTGACAATAGCAAAGAAACTGGTGGACCTTTTTCAACAAATTTGGTGGATGAACACCAGTTCATCGTTTAATTTGATTTGAAAATTGGAAATTTTGACTGAGTGTTAAGGGTTAAATTGTAAGTCAGTCAAGGGCATACAATTCAAACTCTTTCATGGTGAACTATTGCCACACATTTTTCAACAAATTTGGTGGATGAACACCAGTTCATCATTTAATTTAATTTCAAAACTGAAAATCTTCACATCGGAGCGGTAAGGGTTGAATTGTAATTGTTAGATACTCGTGTAGCAGATCAGATTCAAAGCTAAAAATAACTTGAAATGGCAATGTATGTTCAAGTACATGGATGGTTAAATTATTTATTTTCAGGCGCAACAGGACGTGCATTTCTCTTCAACAGAGTGGTTAATTTGAACTATAGTGACGTACAAGACCGGGTTATGCTTACTGGACGACATATGGTGCGTGATGTTTCGTGTAAAAACTGTGATGCTAAACTTGGTTGGATTTACGAATACGCTACGGAGGAAAATCAGCGGTACAAGGAAGGGCGAGTAATTTTGGAGCGTGCGCTTGTTACCGAGAGTGAGGGGTTTGAAGAGCATATTAATAGTGATGAGAACAGAAATAATAATTAAATATATCAGTTGTTAATTACTCTAACCATTTCACAGATGAATTCCCCCATATCATATTTTCATGGCCACCGTACAGGAACACTGTTGAATATTTGAAATTAATTTGACTGGAATCTGTTGCTGCTTTAGGCAGCAACGCCTTCCAGTCAAATTCATTTCAAAGTATTCAGCAGAATAAGTTTTATATCATAAAGAATTGACTTTCAGAGATTTGTCGGTGAAAAGGTTAACCTTCAACGACCAGAAATGACAATTTCTTTACGATGTAAGGAATACTCTGTTGAATATTTTGAAACTAATTTAACTGGGATCTGTTGCTGTATATGGCAGCAACAGATTCCCGTCAAATTAGTTTCAATAAATTCACCAGCTTACCTGTATCGTTGAAATTGAGACACTGGCATTTCAAGGTTAAATGGTTAACTTTATGACTGTGACTTGATTAGGACAATGATAGAGGGCGCTAAAGGTATCTTATTCAGCAAGCATGCTACGAAGACTAAGTGTTTCACACACACCCGCAAGATGAATTGGTCAGGAAATAATCAGATTATATATTTTCTCATCGAGAATATCCATTTCAGCACAAGAGGTGACTATTTGAAAGACTAACACTCGAGTAACTGTCAGTTATCAAGACAGTTATATACAAGTGTTAAGTCTTCTCAAATACCTATATCTTCCTCCTCAAATGCTCATTTCTCAAGACCATGAAAGAAGAAGACATTTTTGGTCATCTTGGCCATTAAAGCGTTAGAACAAGTGGTCAGTAGGACATTGGTCTGAATGAAGCATCCTCTTAGAGGAAGGATGTACATAGGAAAGTAATATATCATACTGACACCTATTATTTACACGTCTTTCCCCGGCCATATTTTGCTACTCATTGCGATGGTCCATTACAGTTGGTTTGCTGCTGTTTTTGTACACAACCTGTTACCTTACATTCTTTGTATAATTTCTAATTATAGTTTCATCATGTAATAATAGACTATCCAGTATTTGCTGTGGTGTTCTTTGAAAATGATTCCCGTACTTTCATTGTGCATTTGTCTTCACAGTTGATAATTGATCAATGAAATTGCCGAGAACGACTGATCAGAATAGATGACTAGCAATCTGGGTGCCAATTCTTGTATCTAATTTCCTGCTGGGTCCCGGTACTAATCTCTTCACTCACACTGGGTCCCGGTTCTAATCTCTTCACTCACACTGGGTCCCAGTTCTAACCTCCTACCTCAGCATATTTAACCCTTTAATGGCTAAATTTGGTCATGAAAATCAAAACACGTGCTTATTGAATGTCCATTTACAGGCTAAGAAAAAACTATTTTTGAAAATTTACCACAGGAATAACTGGCTCAGTTATCGAGCCAGTATTCTAGTGGTAAATTTTAAAAAATAGTCTTATTGGTCCCACAAATGGACATTCCTGTGTGGAAGCCAGATTTGATGAGGTTACCCATGAAAAGGTTAAAGAATCTGCACCTTTCTATATCTTAGTAACTTTGCCATTATTAAACATATTTGCTTATGTTTTATTATAATTTCTAATAAAAATAACACTATAAAACTATAAAATTATTTATGTAACAAGATACATAAAAGCATATATTAAAGGGCAATTCCGGGTAAAAGTGTACTTTATTTGAAAGACTATTATATGACTAACATATTGGTTCCTAAATAAAAACAATAGACAAATAATACGAGTAGTTATACCATCGTAAACATGGGATTATTTTATCTCCCGGGCGGCGCCGTTTTCTTACAACGAGAGCGAGATACAAATTTCACAAGATCCTGACATCATCCCTGCACCAACGCTATCTTTGCTGAGCACGAAGGCTGTACAGTAAATATGTATATGCATAGAGGCCTAACATGTGCTAATTTGTAATCGTTAGGACATTGTCCAGTTAAGCTAGTAAGTTTATTAGGTAATTCTAGTGTCCCAAGTCTGTGGGGAATCGTTAACCCCTAGACCGCTGAAGCATAGATTCCATTTTCTCTATCCTATCAGAATGTATTCATTTTGGTAACAATGCTGCTGTAAGTCATTGCTGTGCACGACAGCAACACGTTTCAGCAAAAAAAAATTTTCAAAATGTACCCCAGCACTATTTCTGTAAGAAGGCTATTACGCATTTTATACCATGCGATAAGGGTTAAATGAAGTGGCACACTTGACATGTGCGTATTGTCAAATTACTTCGCAGACTCAAGATACAGTTATATAGTGTGTCACAGGCAGTGTAAATATATATTCCAAGAAAACATATGATAATATTGCCGGAACCACAGAACCGATTGTAATAATTCTGATACCTACCTGTGGCTGCAAATTCAAAGATTTATCTAGTGCTAGGGATGTTAGAATTGGCCTAATGGTTCAAAAGATACACTGCAGGAAAAACTAAACCAGAAAAAATTTCAAACAAAAGTTTCAGGATGCGGTTTATCCATCATCCCATATCAGAATGAGTATTACAGCTACAATGACAGAATTTGCTGTGCCGAAGCTTTACAATGTTATCACATAACGGGGAAAATTGCATCAAAATATCTTAGTTATTGAAATTACTACAGCTTGCCGGGAAATATTGATCGGCAATAAAAATTCCCAGATTTTGTTTCAAAATGTTAATTCATTTGTTGATATCTCTGGCAATAGTCACGTGAGCAAACTTATAATTGGTCAGGCAAATAGTCATTTCGTTCAGCTTTAAGCACACTCCAATTTAATGACAATACGCAAAGATATAGTCTGCGAGACAAAAACCATCTCATGCTGAATTTTACCGAAAAAAGGATAACATATTCTCAGATCGTATCTTAGATGAATATTTTTTTTATATATTCCAGTCTTTTGAACCTCTTGTCTGATATTAACATCCATTATATCATATTAATCCTGAGGTCGGCACCTATTTAGAGATCCTAGAATCATTGGAATCGCTTCAGCGGTTCGTTTGATATTATCATTTAAGTATACTTCCTTAAAATATATACCCGCATCTATTGGCCTCGCTCCTCCAGTCATAGCAATAGCGGTGGTGTGAGGCTGACATCGCTAGATGTGATAAAATGGCAGCACCCCGGTGTGTCAATTTTACCGACTTTATCTAGCGATAGTTGGTTACGCTATTTCTATCTGGTTATTACTCTGGTGCAATTTCATTAAACATGTAATAATCTTTCAAATAAAGCACACTTTTTATCATCCCGGAATTGTCCTTTAATTTCCTGTAATAAGATGTTGTTGTATCGGGTGACTATCGAAGAACAGTGAAGTTCATGTCATAAACAGTTGTTATAAATAATGCATCATTATCATCATGCTCAGATCAAGGACATTCAATTTAGATCTAGGCCTGTGAAATTAAGCTACTATTAACCCTTTCATGGCCTCTGTACTGGTCTTGAGGAATGTCCATTTGCAGGCCAATTGAAGACTATTCTCGACAATTTACCACTGGTATGACTGGCTCGATAACCGAGCCATTCATTCCAATAGTAAAATTTCAAAAATAGTCTTCTCTTGGCCTGCAAATGGACATTCAATAAGGTAATATTTTTACTTTTTTGAACAAATTTAGTCATTAGATGGTTAAATATCTAAAATAAGCACATTTCATTTGAGGCTATTGGTTAAACCTTTACTGACCAAATTTGGTCAAGAAAGTCAAAATATATGCTTATGCAGTGTGCATTTTCAGGCCAAGAGAGGACTATTTGTGAAAATTTACCACTGGAATGACTGGCTAGCTTATCGAGACATGCATTCCAGTGCTAAATTTTCAAAGATAGTCCTCTTAGTCTACAAGTGGACATTCCTCATGACCACTGCAGAGTCTGGTTTTGGCCAGCTTGACCATTAAAGAGTTAACCTCACACCACTATTCTCCTTCCCACAGTCTGTTATCCATTATTCTAGCCCAGTGAGTTATGTGGTTAGTATTAGTTTCATATATATTTCAGATTTACATAGATATTGTTTGTTACCAGGGTTGGGGTCAATTCCGATTGGAATTGGAATTGATCAGTCAATTCCAATTCAATTCCGGAATTGGAATTGATAAATCTGAAGACACCGGAATTGGAATTGCATTTCGAATTGATAATTTGAATTGACCGGAATTGATAAACTCCAATTCAATTCCAATCATAATTTGTGATAGATTTACTGAACAGTGTTGGCAATGCAATGTACATTTAATATCTGTAAATTATACACTGCTCTTTATATGCCCTTAATGCGTTTCATCCTAAATGATCTATATGATACCATTTACCACATTTCATTCTATATGCAGGTTGATGATATTTATTATGTCAGCTGCTATTAGATGCTTTTTGAATATTTTAACACTAATTTGATTAAATACTTTTGTCTCCTAAGGCTGCAACAGTTTCTATTAAAATAAATTTTAACAACTTAATTATATATGTTTGGTTTGAAGACTAGAATTTGAGATACTGATTATTCAGTGATGAGCAAGTTAGCCCTTAACCCTTTAACACCAAAGCCGGCCAAAACACCTTCTGCAATGAGTTTCAGAAAAGACTATTTTTGAAACTTTACCACCGGAGTGGCTAGCTGGATAACTGAGCCAGTAATTCCAGTGGTAAATTTTCAAAAATAATCCCTCGCTCTCTGAATTGACAAAATAAAAATCTGATAAATGCTATGAACTTTAATACATTATTGAATTAACTCAATTCTCCCTGACCAGTGATCAGTTACGCCTTTTATCCTATGTGAGCTTTGTACCTCCTTTATTCAATCAGAGCCTCTGATCTTGAACTTATTTCATTCTGCATTCCCTGGAACCAGGTTTTCCTCTCTATGAAATCATGCCATCTTTAAAATCATACAAATTAGTTAAAATGATTTCAAATATATAAGCTAGAACCAAGATAACCAAATTTAGTTAAAATTATTCATCAAGATGTTAGCAATAGTGTTCAGTAAAGTAATAACTATCATCTGCATTGAATGAAATGGGTGAAGAAAGCAGTACATTACAAGAAAATTTCCCTGTAATTATACCCTCCTACATAACAAAGGAATCCTTGAAATGGCTCAGCTTTTAAAACACAAACACCTGGACTAGTGGTGTTATTCAAACTACATACATGTGCTCAGTACTCTTACTCAGTACTGTACTATATACATTGTATTCTAATGCTTTTTAATGCAAACATTTATGTCGCATGGTTTATATGTATCTACAATAATTAGACATGGCATTAACCTTTAGTCATATTCATCAGAAAATACTCGGCATTAAGCTATAATTAAGTCAAATAAACTAAAAATAAGATCTGCGCAGCTGAAAGTTGACTTTTTGGACAATAATTTGACTGAAAGTTATACATCAACAATTTTTATTCTAATTGTTTTAAATATTAATGGAGAAGCCAGCCAAAATGTCTTTTGCACTGGTCTTGAGGAAGGATCATATGTATGCTAAGAGACTATTTTTGGAAATTTACCAGTGGAATGACTGATTCCATAACTGAGCCACTCATTGCATTGTTAAATTTTAAAAATAGTCTTCTTATCCTGCAAATGGACATTTGCTGATGATAAATCTAACTTTTCTTGACCAATCTTGGGCATTAAATGATTAAAATATAACAATGTTGATCTCAAGTATGGACTTGGAATTGATAAAATGGAATTGGAATTGAACTTTTCTGGGTGGAATTGGAATTGATAAAATGAATTGATGTGGAAACGGAATTGGAATTGATAAATTGAATCGAGGTGGAATTGGAATTGATAAAATGGAATTTACCCCATCCCTGTTTGTTACAAAATGAATAATCTAACAAGTGTTTAAAGTAGTGTTCTAAAGTTTACTCTAGAATGTGGCATATATTTCCTTAATACGTTATAGATGTCAGCAAGTTAGAATGCTAAACAGTCAAGTAACTCTAATTCCTTTCAGTGATTTGACTTTCATGGTGAAAAACAAATGAAACGAGTGTGCCGGATTGTAGTCACGACTTTGTTAGAAATGTAAAATATTATATCAACAGAGTGACTGACAGACAGACTTAAATACTAGTTGCGAGAAAGACCTAATTCTTTTGAAACAATGACTTGACATGATGATGCAATATTTTTCAGCAAATACATGGTTATAGTATACACAGAATTACACTTTAATTGAATATTGCACATAATTGTATATATATTTACTAGCTCGTATTTTAATTTAAATATTTTGTGAAAATCATTGATGAATATATTCTCAACTGTACTGTATTGTGAAATCATTGCATAGTAAATGAAGGTTATTTATATTAATATCTCAATAAATCATTGCTATTTAAGCAAAAATTAATCATTCACCCTTTGAGCCCTGAATCCACAGAATCTCAATTTCAAGACAATCGTACTGGTAAGCTGTTTAACCCTTTCCTAAGGCAGCAACGGCTTCCAGTCAAATTAATTTCAGAAATATTTTAAGTTTTCCTGTATGGTTGCCTTGAAAATGAGATAGGGGGAATTCGTTGGTGAAAGGGTTAATATTTTGAAGCCAGTTTAATAGGATCATGTTGCAGCAACAGCTCCGAGTCAAATTAACTTCAAAATATTTAACAGCAGAATAGTTCTTGCGTTGTAAATGATTTTTTTTGTATTTGGCCTCTCAGTGTCAAAGGGTTAAAATATATGTGTTGCTGTCTTGTCTCACCAGAGTCAAGATATTCTGGAATCTGGTGTTTAACCCTTACCACAGTGGTGTCAAAAGTCTAAATTTTAAAATTAAATTAAAAGATGAACTGGTGTTAATTTTTCAACAAATTTGGTGGAAGATGGTGCTGTCGTAGACAGCAACATCTTCCACCAAAATTGTTGAAAAATTTACCAGATTCTTTGATATTGACACAGTAAAAGATAGAATATTGACATCAGTATGTTAACGGTTAGAGACAATGGTGTTCCTTTTGGAAAATGTTATTGCAGCAACAGCATGCGGTTTCCAAAATCATTTATGACATGACAGAAAATGTGTCATTGACAAATTGTTTTTTGTGGTAGGTACATGTGATGCGTTATTGACTATAGTACATAATAGGCATGTTCCTTTGCCCAGGCTATGTCATATATTATACGGACCCAAAAGATTGACTAGGGTATCCTAAGAATGTGACATCAAAGAGGTAACTTAATATGGACAATGCATGGTAAATACACTATGGATAGCTCATTACATATAGTTAGGCCTGCTATTAGCACAGAGATGGAGTGTTTTAGAAGTACAAATAATTTGTACTTAATTATTGATATCCTCTTACCTCTTTACCCCTCAAGTTTTTAAAAAAGCTTTCAAATTTTCTCATAGAAAATGTCTATTTGCAGACCAGGAGAGGATTATTTTTTGCTAATTTACCACTGGAATGACTGGCTCGGTTATCGTGCCAGTCATTCCAGTGGTGAATTTTAAAAAATAGTCTCTTGGTCTTCAAAATGGACATTTATCGAGACCACTGCAGAAGGCTTTTTTAGCCAGTTTGTGTTTTACAGAATTAATATACATCCCGCAGTGGGGGTGGCAGGGAGGGCATATATTGTAATCACTTTGGCCATGTGTCTGTCAGTGGCATTGTGCATCCATCCGTGATTGTTTTGTACAGAACATTGTTTCAAGACATTTAAGAACTTTTGTATCTTGGCCTAGCCAAACTTGGTTTATGGGTGAATTCTAGACTAAATGTATGTGACATTTCAGAAGTAGATCATCATGACCTACTTTTCTGGTGATTGAAAATTCATTCCAGTGATGCATTTTCAAAAATAGTCCCTTGGCCTGCAAATGGATATACATTCACTGAGCAAAATGTCACTCTTCGTAAACCGATATTATTAAAAAATAATTAAAAGGTAGGATTTGAAGATTTCAAATATTTTATGCAGTAGAAATTATTCATGATTGTTCGATTATATAATTTTTAATCATATAAATTCATGATTTAAGAAGTAATCAGTATTTTCGATTTAATCACGTAATCGCGTAAGCTCTAAGGTTATCCTCTATGATGCAGTGTACCGCTGAGATTCTGCTTTGTTTGGTATTGAAAATGAATGTTATCTTCTGTGGAACATTCAACATATTGTAATTATTTACTGTTATATAGTACTAGTTCGGGTAAGTTACCTGCCTGCATCGAATGTATAACTATTAACATGTCATTTGTTGTTGCATATGATCAATAATTCTAGGAGTGTTGCTAACCAATGTTTTGAGAGTAACATTGGTTTATATTTATCACTGTTTTAAGTGATATACTATACCTATAGATATAGAAGTCAATGGTACCTGAAGGATGTTACTGGCTTATGTAATCATACAATGTATGGGTATATTTGACAGTGTGGATTTCCACAAACATCTGTCAAGGTAGCGACATATAACACCTGTTTTATGTCT
>CM067373.1:161373271-161430271 GCA_034401795.1 Chaetoderma sp. LZ-2023a
GTTCCTCTCTCTGTTAAGGAGTTTGGCCTGGAGAAAAAGGATGGATGGAAATATTGTTGGACTGACCAAAAATATAAGCTGCTTTTCCTAACCCATAGCTAATACTGCCCATATCTTTTTGCAAGAAATACTCCTTCTTTTGTGTTTATTGTCCGCGTATATTTTTGTCATAACTGGCTTGTATGCCTTTATATAACTTCATTTTTTCATGAAACAGTTGAGTTTATTCTCAGAATTATAATAACTTCCGGGCACGCTATTTACCATTGATGCCTTGCATCAATATGTGTACTTGTTTTATTTTTCGTCATCTTATTCGTACCGCGTGTAAGAGCAAGCGCGAATCTGTGTGAGATTGGGAGTCAAAGGAGGAAAGCTAGTGTAAGCTAACGTGAAGTCTACTGCAAAGCTTCCAACAGGCACTCAACACAATTTGGGAATAATTTAGGGATGGTTTTGTCCCAACACTAGGGATAAATTACAGGGAAATTAGGGATTTCACTGACAAGATAAGGATAATCTGGCGATAATCCGGCAAATCTTTCATAAAATCTAAGATTTTCACCAAAAAACCGAATAGCACTTCTGGAGCTTACCACAATATAATTCTTCCAGCCAAATTTGGTTTAAATCCAGCAAGATGTTTATTACAGGGTTGGGGTCAATTACATTGCATCTATTACTGTTACTTTCAATTCCTTCTATTACTATCACTATTACAATTACTCCAGATTTGATCCATTACTATTACTATTGCTCTCATATCTATTACTACTACCACTACTACTACTACTACTATTACTATTACATGTGCACCATAGGTATCGCTCACGCACATGCGCTCCTACATAAATATGCATGCAAATGAAAACAAGTCAGATATTTGGATATTAACCCTTTCACTGATGAATTTGAATATTAAACAAATATTTTGACTGAAGGACATTGCTGCAGGCAGTAAGGTCTTCCAGGCCAATTGATTTCAAAACATTCAACTAATTGTTTCTTACATCATAAACAAGCTGCTACACGGGTTAATGACAAGAGTAATGAGTGTAGACTCTTACCTATACTCCCTCCCTCCCCCCCCCCTCCCCCCAAGTTCACCATACATGCTTTATTTACTGATATAATGTTAGTGAATAGCAGACTTCTTCAGATCTGGTCACATAGTAAGTAGACTATTTTAACCTGTTTAGCTCTCTGGGCAAATCTCAACATTCTATATTCTACAAGATCAGGAGTACCACAGAATATTATGAAATTTGTGTTGCTAAAAGTGGTTGATGTATATAGAAAAACAACTTCCATCAATATCAGTTGGGAACTTGAAACGTTGGTTAATAAAGAATATACAGTTGTTAGCGCACTAATATTTCAGAAGTACATGTAAATAGATTAGTTATAGACACAATCTGTGTTCCCCAGACACCATGCTGGGAGTCAATTTGACTAGAACTAAGCCTTTAACCAGTATGTAAGATATAAATGAGAGCTATTGAAAGTAAAGGTGTTAGTAGACTATTCACCTTTTCACAGCCATGTGTAATTAGTTTATTTACCTAATGGCTATTTAAAATATAACATGCTATTTGAGAATGAACCCTTTCACCTATGCAAACTAGATAAACAAAATTAGTTATTCTGTAACAAATATTCTGTTTATAGTACTCTGAAATTAATTTGCAATGGAACAGTTGCTGTCTTAGACAGCAACAACTTCTAGCCAAATAAGTTTCAAAATATTCCTTAAATTTCCTATATGGTTGTTTGGAAATAGATAGAAAGAGTGTTTCATCGGTAAAAGGTTAACGTGTTGATTCTGAAACTCAAGAGTATAAGATTCAATGCAACAAATATTGTATTGAATATTTTGAAACCAATTTGACTGGAGACTGTTGCTCCCTAAGGCCTATGGTCTTGCTGCAAACTGTTGTTGCCTTACAAGAACAGTTTAACACACACAGTCTCACACACGCACGCACGCTCGTACGCACACACACACCTTCAGAATTAAACAGTTAAACAGCAGATACCCCGTTTGGCTGTTTCATTGTGTCTGTTGCATATATTTAAAAAACATATGGAAGCAGAGTTGTGTGGCTTGTATGCTGAGCATATGAGATATCCTTGTAATAGACAAGTAATAGTTTATTACCTATTACTTTTCAATCTATTACTATTACATTGTAAAATTTACTATCTATTTCTATTACTATTACATGGAATTCGCTGTAATAGCCTATTACATATTACTATAACCCCATCCCTGAGCGGTTAAGGAGGAGCTGCGTTTTGACGATTTCTGGTAACGTTTTCATAAAATCTAAGATTTTCACCTAAAAAATTTAGTAAGAAAAATTCTGAATAAATGTTCTTGAGAAGACCACGATGGGGACATTCTAGCCAAATTTGTTTGACATCCAACAAGCGGCCAAGGAGGAGGGACATTTTGACAATTTCTGGTAAATTTGTCATAAAATCTAAGATTTTCACCCACATATTGACCTATCAAAATATTCTGAATTGAAGTTCTTAGTCTAACACGATATAATCCTTCCAGCCAAATTCAGTGGCTAAGGAGTAGATACATTTTGACAATTTCCGGCAAACCTTTCATAAAATTTACGATTTTCACCCAGAAAATTGATCAATAAAAATTCTTCAGAGTTCTGGAGAGGACGACAATAGGGTCATTCTAGGCAAATTTGGTAGAAATCCAGCAAGAGGCGAAGAAGTGGATGCATTTTGACAATTTCCGGTAGGGTAAACTTTTTTTTTTTATAAAATGAGATTTTCACCAAAAATATCGACAATCAAAATTCTGAAGAGGTTGCAGACCCTACCACCATAGGATCCTTACAGCCAAATTTGGTTGAAATCAGTCCATCTGATGCGATGGGCAGATGACGAACAGACGTCGAACGAACGATGGACAGTCGCCATGTCATAAGCTCACTTGGCTCTCCGGGCCAGGTAAGCTAAAAAGGTAGCGTGTAGTATTCAGTTTCGAGGCGCCTAACTTCCTAAGTGTTAGTGAATTTTACAGCACAAAGTTAGAAGAAAGTACAAGCTCTAAACAACCCCCCCCCCCACCCCCGCAACCCCAAACCCAACCCCCAAGGAATGTAAAAAGACAGCGCCATTAGCCGATGACCTACCTCACAACAAGCAAAAACGATGGCGTCCTGTTTCGGTGGTACTGCGTAGAAAGATAGATTTGTAAGTGCGGGTTCAATTCCGTTCACCAGTATGCCCGGATAAGAAGGAAAATACGGATGAATTTCTTCAAAATGGAATCATAGCACTGCATCTTCAAGTAATATATTCAGTGACAAAGGAATTGAGAGCTGCTGCCGTAGGTTCAAAATTCTTCAAGATTTAGCAGGAACAAGACAATTTTGATGAATTTTAAGTATTTCAGGGGAGATAACGCCCACAGACATACATTTGGGACAGACGGATGGACGTACAAGTATCAGGATAGCTTATGTACATCTTCATATCGCAATGATAACACTTACCAAGTTTGAAAAGAATTGCAGCTAAACTGTAGGAGGAGTTGCGTTCACAAGAAATGATTGGCATGGTAGTTTATGTATCAGCTTTATATTTAAAGGGCGATAACTCTGTAATGAATAATCGTTTGGCCGCGAAAAAAGCACATGCACATCTGCACTGGGGACGGACGGACGGACATGCTGTGCTGCTGCTGCTGCTGCTGCTCTCTCTCTCTCTCTCTCTCTCTCTCTCTCTCTCTCTCTCTCTCATCATTGGATTATACAACCGAATAAAACGAGATAAACACTGAAAAAATGTACCAATCTAATTTCTGTGAAGAAGGTTTTAGCAAAGTTTGATTAAAATTGGCCAGTGGTTAATAAGTAGTCTATTTATGATTTTCTAAGAAATTTGCAGAAAATACAAGGTGTCCGCCAAAAGCGTTAAATGCTGACTAAATATGTTTTTGTATGTTTGACTCTAATTATATCGTCCAAATTTCGGCCCGATCCGTTCAGCAGTTCTGGAGGTCATTTTCGTGAAAACTAGGTCATCCACGATGGCCGCTGAAACATTTTGCCAATCAAGATCCATCGAACAAACTTGGTTCAGCCTTTGTTCCAGATGATGTTCCATGAGTTTTGAATCGACCCCCATGCGGTTCCGGTGAAGATTTTTAAAGACTTCTAAAAACGGCCAAAACCAAGACGGCTAATGGACAAATTGGCCCATCAGCTTCCTTTAAACAAATATGGATCCCTATGGCCTAAGGATGTTTCATGCTCAAATATACTTGAAATCGGCCCAGTAGTGTTCGAGAACACAGTTTAAATTTCCCATTACTTTAGTATGGACGTTTTTGGCGGGATAAGGATCCAAGATGGCCGCCAAACCATTTATCCGACGGTTTCGAACATGGCAAATTTGAAATCAGAATACCCAAAAACCTATATAAAACCAATTTCGTGTTTAGAATCAATCAAATAAAAACATCCAAATATGGCCACCAAACACACTATATTTTGACTGGTCCGTGGCGGCCATGTTTTCTGAGGTCCCTTGAACAAATTGTAATGTCCCTTAGTACCTAATCATATAGATCTGTCAAATTTCGTCCAGATCCATTCAGAGGTTCTGGAGAAGTCGTTTTCGCGATGACTATGTCATCCAAGATGGCTGCCAAACCATTTAGCCAATCAAGTTCACTTGAACAAACATGGTTCAGCCCTTGCCCTAGATCATATTTCATGAGGTTTGCATCGATCTCCCAAGCGGTTTCGGAGATTTAAGACATTTCTAAAATCGGCCAAAATCCAAGATGGCCGCCAGCTAAATTCCGATTGGCTTGCTTTGAACAAACTTGGATCGCTATGCCCTAAGGATGCTTCCTGGCAAATATAATTGAAATCGGACCAATGGTTCTCCAGAAGACATTTTAAATTAAGACATTTTAAATTTCATACTGCTTTAGTATGGGAGTTTTTGCAGAAAAAAGATCCAAGATGGCTGCCAAACAGTTAATCTGGCAGTTTCGACAATGCCAAATTTGACATGAGAATACACAACCACCTATAAAACCCATTTCGGCATCAAAATCCATCAAATAACAATATCCAATATGGTCACCAAACACGCTACATTTTGATTCGTTCACAGCAGCCATGTGTTTTTTACATATCAACTTCTTTTGAACAAACTTTAATGGCGCTTCGTCTCTAATTATATCTGCCAAATTACGGCTTGATCCGGTCAGCGGTTCTTGAGAAGTGGTTTTCACTAAAACTAGGTCATCCAAGATGCCCACTGAACCATTTGGCCAATCATGTTCCCTTGAAAATCTTGGTTCAGCTCTTGCCCTAAATCATATTTCCTGAGTTTTTCATCCACCCCCCCCCCCCCCTAAGCGGTTTCGGAGAAGATTTTTAAAGAATTAAAAAAAATCGGTCAAAATCCAAGATGGTCACAAGTCCAATTGGCCAATCGGCTTCTTTTGAACAAATTTGGATCTCTATTTCCTAAGGATGCGTCCTGCCAAATGTGGTACATTTTGAAATCGGCCCAGTGACACTTGAGGAGAAGACGTTTAAAGGAAAAATTGACAGACGGACGACGGATGGACGAACACACGGCGGACGGTCGCCATAACATAAAAACAGAAACATGTCAGCTATTCTAATTTTGGACGAGGTGTAAAGATATTATGTTGAATATGATGAACTTAGTCAATGACAGCAATGGCTTTCAAGCAAACTAAGTTCATCATATTAAACAGTCACTTTTATTTTGTTTTGGAAACACGTTCGTTACTTCTGAGTCGTACTGTAATCAGTTCCCTACTGGCGTTTCTAAAATTATCTACCGACCAGAATGTAGGTCTACATACAAACATAAATATCAAACATTCTTTTTAAACGTTCTAGAATACATGCACAGTGGATACATTTCACATTACAGTACATTTGAAGAAACAAGAACATCAGAAAATTATAACTAATCTAATATCTTACCTTCAAAGAAACAGTTTAAGACATAATTTACTCTATGATAATTTGTTATGAAATCGAGAAAAATCCACCATGAGTGCAAGATAACGCCCCTTTTCTTCTATAGGATCAGGTAAGATAGCGAAGATACCATTGTGTTATACAAAAGATACATCATCTACTAAAGGGAAGCTGAACAAGTATGAATCTTTAGATACGCGTCGTATGAATTTAACTTCATATACTATCATCACCATTAGTGTGCCTAAGGCAGGTTTCAATGGCGTAGTTTTTCATGACTTTTTCATAATTTGTGAGAAAAAAGTGCTGCTTTCCAGGATCTTCTGCACAGGCTGAAAATTGTTGACACGCCTTATTGCAGCTGCCAGAAATCCGATGAAACAACAGAACATTCTCTGCAGCATTGTGAGATCTTCAGTGATCTCAGGCAAAGCATCTGGCCAACCCAAACAAGCCTCATAGAAAAGCTACATGGAGGGTTGGAACATGGTTCCAACATGGTTGGAGCAACTAGAAAAACCCCGACAAAGATAAATTTACATACACAACATATTTGCTCGTGTTTCCAGACAGTGAATCTTTTCAGGTTTTATAGAGTTACATTGAGTCATGGCACCGCCGAGATTGGTCAACTGATTTTGTTGGAATGTTATGTACTTTCACTATCAAAAGACACCATTAACAATGGAATTTTCTTGTGTACAGAGACGAGCAGTCGTTTTTTCCCCTGACAATGGTACTGAATCACCAGGGTACTATCCCAGGATTCCAGAATCATTGAATCAAGTACCGACGGGCTTCACTATCCGGAAAATTGGTCATAAAAAAAAATCTGTCTGACACGTCTGTAGGTTGGACAAGCCAAACAATAAACCCTATGGGTTGAATGACGTCGATAAGTACGTCACAAAACGCATATTTGAAGACGGTCTATGCGTTGCTGTACACATTGTTTGTTTTTACTATTTAATAAATATTCTGTTGAATATTTTGAAACTAATTTGACTGGGCCCTGTTGCGGCAGCAACAGCACCCAGTCGAATTAGTTACAAAATAGTCAACAGCTTCCCTGTATAGTTTTCAGGAAATTGATAGCTAAGGAAGTCGGGGGTCAATCAATTCCAACACGGCGAAGTGTGTGTGGAGCTTAGCTAGTGATGGGCGTGGTATAGCTAAAAATGGAAAGGTCGATTGACCCGACTGATTTGTATGCCTACCATGCCTTGAGAAAGGTCCACTGCGCATTGTCCAGAGCAAGGACAATCCACTCATCAATGCTATTTTTCATTTGTCCACGTATGGGGAAGAACAGCAACATCATTTTGGACCATGTCGGTATTCCCATAAATAAATGCCGCTTTTGAATTCTAAAAGGGCACACTTTCCAGAAACGTCAGTCAGAAATCATTTTCCTTGTGGTTTCTGAAACATCAGATAACAGAAACATGTTAAATGTATGTAAATTTAGCCGTATCCAGATTAGCATAAATAAATGCAATCTTGTGACTATTTGGTGACCCTTCAGGTCAACGGGTTCATGCTAAGTAATGGGAGCTTTCCACTGATGGAGAGGCTTCATTCCATAGGATGCCATGCAAACCTTTTCCAATATTTCTCATAAATAAAATTAGTTAGCGTGGTCTAATACTACGAGCTGAAATTTATATTGGTGTTAAATAGTCAACTAGTCATAGACGGTAAGATGTGAGGATTTGCGATTGCATGCCATCGACTGTGTGATCTAGATCGAAATATGAAGGCGGAAAGTAGCAGTCTAAGCTAGCCAAGTAAACAACCAGTTTTACAAAAGATATATCACTATGCAAGTCTCCATGCAGCTTTTCTTACATATTGACTTTTGTGATACTAGACAATAACTACACATACACATTATCTTTCTTTATTTAGGCTAAACTGACACATTGCAGTAGCAGAGACACAGTGTTGGTGTAAGGCTAGAAAAAGTAGATGCAGTCATATCGTTGAACTTCTTTATTTGGTAACACATTACCAGAAGATGGATTGTAAGACTGCACCACCTTTCCAGTCAAAAACGTCTTTGCCACAAACATGGTATATCCGCATAGGACAAACGGACGTGCCCAAAAACAGGTGCACTCACTACGTGTCCAAAAACTTAAGGATCTACAACACTATATGGGAAAAGGAATCTTACCATACTGACTGTATGCTCCCTAAAGGAGTTGAGATTGTGAAGCAATGAAAAATAAATAAGGCCCAATGACCAGGTGTTAAAGTTGTAAAGCCGGCCGAGCACGTAAGTGGAAGCAGTTATCACATAAATGTATAGATAATCCACAACACCTGGTTTGGAGTTCAGCCAACAACTTGTCACTAATTTAAACCTCATTAAGAGTGGTGTAGTTGCTGACCGTTGTCCCTAAAATCGTTTCCAAAGCCGATTCTTCACCCTCCACTACGAAATTTGGTTCTGTACTGCATGGTTCAGTATTGTTATATCGGCAAAAAGATGCGAGCAACCCCGGTTCTGTAGATATAATAAATACAGCAGCGGTAGATTTTCCCAAATCTTCTATGTCACCCCAGCAACAGATGATGGTGACTGTGTTATCATAATGTCAGCAGGCTATCAACGTGACAGCTGAAATGTCCACAGAAATTGAAATTCAAACGAGGCAACAGTTATCAACACAAATGTGGGCTAGGTTGAGGGAAAACGTATTAACATCGTTAAAGTAGTTGACAGAAAAATCATGATGTTTTAGTCAAACACTTACAAAGACAGAAACAGGGTTCATACACCACATGCATAATACAATTCCATACTTTTCCATATCTTTTCCAGACCTAATTTATAAATTTCCAGACCCATTTTAAATTTCTCTTATCAGTGTCCATTTCCAAACTGCCAAATATCGTAGAAAAATGTCAGAACTAGTATCTGAGATCATCATTATGTTGAATATTGCCTATACTATTTTGCAGATAGGGACCGTTTGCAATTTCTGGACTGTTTGTAGTTTCCCGATGACTCTCGGACTACCTCGATGATTCTTGGACTACATTGGTTCAGAACTGCTCAGAGGAGAGGCCCTTTGAGAGCTGTCAGTAAACTACAGACGGCCCATAGCTGATTGATTGTCCCTGTCATGCTTGGGGGTAACACCTGGTCATAGATATGAAACTCTTTAACTCGTCTAATGGCTCTCTCAACATGGATTTGTAATCTGGCAAGTTCGTGTGTCTGATTTACTTCAATTGATGAAAGTTGACCGCTTGCTCTAAAGAACTGTGGAATAACTAGTCTTGCCCTTCTATGCTGCAGAAGATCTATAACAAACCCTTTGTCTGCCATCACTTCATCGCCTTCTTCTAATAATTGCAAAATACCAGATCGGTTCATGACATCCTTGTCAGAAATATTACATGTGTACAATGAACTAACGAATGTAACAGCACCATTAGGGCTAATTCAGACTAGTCCTTTTAAATGCGGTCTTGCTTTTATAAATCAAATACGTTTCTGAATTTCCTGAATTTCGGACTTTCGAGCTTGGTGTTTGGACACATATTTCAGTACAGTCTAGAATAACTCTAACGTTGGGATAAGTCATCTTAAAGCACTTGGGCATTGCAATGTCGATCATATTTCTAGAAGCCCAAATTGGAATCCTGCCAAGCATAAAGTACAAGTAATTTATCCATGTTATCAAGAGTCTGGTTACTGTGGACTGTGAGATGTTGAATCGTACTGCAAGATCGTCTTCGAAAAAGCCTTGTCGTACTCGACATAAAAACAAAAAGAATTGATCTATAGTTGAGAGTGAACACTTTCGAAATGAATAACTCTGACATTTTGAGGGATCTTTCTCCTTGCTTCGCTGAAACTGGCTCCAGTCAACCATGGTCTCTGCTGTTGGTTGTAGAGATGCAAACACAGCTTTCAGTGTTTCATAATCATTAAAGCCAGTATAAAAGTTTTAGTAAGTTTGAATCTGAAGAAAATCTTTCAAGACAAAACGTTTTACTCAGATTTGACTGCTGCAATGCTTTAAGTTCGTTGATACATTCAATGGCAGCTTCTAATTTTTGTGAATCAGTTTGCGGCACTACCACATAATCATGATCTCGACTTGCACAAGGGAGCTCTTTAATTATACTATCCTCCAGCGAGCAGTCCAGCATATTTGCGCTGTCAGTTGAATACACTTCACGGGGTAATACAGGTAAACGTGTGGTGGATTTCCATCTCCGACCAGCTCTAAATTTAGTCATCTGTGACCAATTAAATACGCTAGGAACTGAACCTTGTAAGGTCCTGATATTATCTTTACTCTTAAAATCGGCTGAGCAGACTCTTGTAGTATTTGTTATCTACAAACGAAACACAATAAAAAGATTTGCAGCATATTTGTAATACATCTGCCAACACCCCTCCCCCACTCCAACACTACTCTGGTTTCTAGACCCATCACGTACAGTTGCTCTTGTTGTCGTCGTCGTCGTCGCGTATAGATAAACCCACGACAGCCCCTCGTCTTCCCTCTTAAATAAAGTATATTATTGCTATTTCTTAACCTTGATGTATGATTTATGTGGTAATTAAGTATTTTATTACATATAATGTGCTACCACCGGCGTAAATCTTTGGCGACTGCACCCACCTTTTTCGAGGTAGTGCCGATCATAGATTTAGATATCAGTCAGTCAGTCAGTCATCCCGCCAGGATTCAATCAATCAATCAATCAATCAATCAATCAATCATTTAATCAATCACATTGTATTTCTGTAAGTAGGCTACTAGCATATTATAAGATGTTAAAACAATTACATCTCTTTATATGTGACCCTCTGAAAGGCAGAGAAAGAGTTTAGTATTTTCTCACCAGATCTAGTCTCCAAAATAATTTGATTTTGTTGCTAACTCTTTTTACTGAATTCGCATCAACGGCTGTCGGAACAAGAGGCTCAAGGCCCTGTGACGCTCACCTGGACCATTAGCATTCGATCCATGTGCATTGAAATAGACATAACGGATAAATTTAAGAAAATCCAAGATGCTAAGATGGCCACCACACAAATTGATGAATCAATATTCACAATTGATATGTTGAAGCTTACCACGATATGATTGTTCCGCCCAAGTTCCATTGCAATCGGGATATTGATTAATGAGTGGTGTTTTAATGATTCCAGAAAATTTTCAGTAAATTCAAGATGCCCACAAAAAAATTAACCAATCAAATTCTGAATAGAAGTTCTAGAAGCTACCACCATAGTATACTTCTTGACAAATTTGGTTTTAAATCTACCAAGTGGTTTAGTAAGATATATACCTTTTAAAGGATTTCTGGGTAAATTTCAGAAAGTCCAAGATGGCTACGAAAAAATTGATCAATTAATATTCTCGTTTGATATATTAAAGGCAACCGCTATAAGATCACTCCACCCAGGTTTCGTTGAAATCAGGCCATTGATTAAAGAGTAGCGTTTTAACTCTTTCCGAAAGATTTTCGGAAAATCCTGTGGTCACAAAAAAAATTGACCAATCAAAATTCTGAATAGAAGTTCTTTTGTAGGATCCTTTTTACGGTACGTACCATTGTAGAATCCTTCCATCAAAATTTGGCTAAAATCACCAAAGCGGTTAAAATGAGGATGCGTTTTGACACTTTCCAGTACATTTTAAAATAAAATCTAAGACTTTCACCCCTAAAATTGACCAATCAAAATTCTGAGTAGAAATTCTGGAGACAATCACCATAGAATCATTCCAGCCAAAATCCATCAAACGGTTAAGGAGGAGATACGTTTTGACAATTTCGTGTAAATTTTTTTTATAAAATCTATGATTTTCACACAAAAAGTTTACCAAGCAAAATTCTGAATATAAGTTCTGAATGCGCATAGGCGCTCTGCGGATGTCTAACTCTATGGTACCGATAGCATTTATGTAGTAAATACCTTGAAATACGGGCCAATATCCCTGCGGATTTGAACGATCCACTCCTTTCTTAATGATGGATCACTTGGAATGCGATGGAACGACACATTTTTCTCAGGATCATACCGTGAATCGTTAACGCGGCATGGGCACGCAGGAATGATACGCTGCCATTCTCAACTGTTAGCTTGCGTATAAAACCTTGATTTGGTTACAATGACCTATATGTCAAGGGTAACAACTCATGCCACTAACTAATTTTTTGCAGAATCAACCATCGGTTATCTCCCCTGTACCAAGTGATTTAGGCCATTACCCAGGGCGTTGCGACGTTTAGGTGCCCGCGTTAAAATATGTGTGTACTTTTTAAATTAAAGACAACCTGCTCAGATCTTTTTTCAAATGGCATTTACTATACAGTCTAACATGTATATAACAGACAGTTACATAGGCATAGTAACATGAGGGTATGTGTGGGTGGGTTGGTGGTGGTGGAGGGGAAGGGGGGGGGGGGGGGGAGGGGGGGGGGGCACGCTGGGGAGAACACCCCCACCCACCGCTATAAATTGGTATATATAACATACTTTATTGCTTTTTATGCCATTACGGCTAATCAGCAGAGTACAGTTTACAGTTATGAAAAGAACATTAAAAAACAAAGAAAACAAAATAGCAAAATACAGACTTAATCTTAACCAATTCATAGACCCTATCATATGTATGATTACTGTATTCTGCGGCTGTAGTAGTAGAAACATCCTACAGCTGCAATCAGTCCTTTGTTGTTCAATACTAGCCAGAGATATGTACACATTTTTGAGTGTCATAACTATTGTGACTGGTGTCTCTGCTCTCATTGTCCAGTGCACCTTGGGGAACAAAATGAGAAAAACTATCGTATTTCTGCCACAAGTGCACTATAACTTTTGCAGTAAATTGGCATAGTTGTCTCCTTTTTTCTTCTGCGATGACAATTTGGGAGTCAGAATCGACACAGGGCGGAGTCAGAGAACTCGGGCCACAAATATTGTTGCGAATAACTATAATAACTATTTCATATATGTTTTAGATAATGTAAATAAATGTATATATAACGCAATTTTAATAATAAATACATTTTAGGTTATTCATTTAATGTTATTTTAGGTTGTTCATTTAATGTTATTTTATGAATTGCAATTGTGACATTTTTTTAGCGTTTCTTTCCCTGATAACGCAGCTTACTAGGCCGATGCGTTGCCGATACCGAGCAGATATTGCGCGGTATCGGCCCAGCATCTGCCCAGTAAGCCGCGTTATCTGGGTTTATTATGTTGTATGCAGACACCATAATGTACATGGTATTTTATCGCAATAAGTCGGTCTGTCGGTCGGTCGGTCGGTAGATCATGTGTATGTCGAGCCCCCTCCCCTCCCCCAACCCCGGGCATTTTGAAAAATGTTTTAGCCTTCTAATTTTCTGGCGCCGGACATCATTCGGATCACTAAGTCAAGCCACTTCGTGAATGGTCCGACGCAATGGACCTTTCCATTTTTAGCTATGCCCCGCCCATCACTAGCTAAGCTCCACCCACACCTCGCCGTGTTGGGATTTATCGATCCCTGAATGTCCTAGCGATCAATTTCCTGAAAACTATGCTGGGAAGCTGTTGAATATTTTGTAACTAATTTGACTGGGTGCTGTTGCTGCATGGTAAAGACATACAATTTGTACAACAACGCATAGCCCGTCTTCAAATATGTGTTCGTGACGTACTTATCGACGTCATTCATTATGATGTCATTCTACACATCACGTAGTTGATTATGACGTCATATGATGGGTAGATACTCTGGAAAGGTGAATTATCCTACAGCATGCCCTAGTTGTTATTCAGATGCTTATTATACTACTGAATTATCATCTATGATCTTCAATTACACCCAAAAAAACGCCATATGTTTCAATTTTAAAGCAACCGTGCAGTTAAGCTGCTGAATACTTTGAAGAAAATTTGGCTATTTGCTACCTTAGGCAGCAACAACGTCCAGTTGAATAGATCGCTACAACCAGCATACATTAACTCAAAACAAACTCGACCATTTCAAATGTTTCTCAGAGGATGCGGTCCTGAAGCTCGTGAAAGAATCAAAGCCAACGTATTGCACACTGGACCCTGTTCCTACGAAAATTGTCCTTGAATATATCGACATCCTACTCCCTACACTTACTCGGCTTTTTAATTCTAGCCTAGAGTCAGGTATCGTTCCAAAATGCTTCAAGCGCGCTTTGATCAACCCTTTGCTGAAAAAAGTAGGCCTGGATCCTGATAACCTAAAAAATTACAGACCAGTATCAAATTTATCCTTTATGTCTAAACTGATCGAAAGGGCAGTATCAAATAGATTTTCTGATTACCTAACGATTAATAGGCTATATGAACCATTCCAGTCGGCATATAGGCATGGCCACAGTGCCGAGACAGCCCTATTGCGAGTTGTTAATGACATTCGATGAGCTGTTGATACCGGTAATGTGTCTCTACTAATCCTGCTTGACCTTAGCGCAGCGTTTGACACTATCGATCATCACATCCTTCTGTCTCAGCTCACAAATGAAATTGGTGTAAACGGTGTCGCACTGAAATGGTTCCAGTCATACTTATCAGATAGGTATCAATCTGTGTATATTAATGGGACCCCTTCTTCATCAGTAGAACTAACATGTGGTGTCCCACAGGGCTCAATCCTAGGCCCTATACTTTTCACCCTGTATACTCGTCAATTAGGATCTATTATTGAGGGTCATAATGTCCAACGGCACTTGTACGCAGACGATACACAGCTGATAAACAGTTTTGCTCCATCTGCCCCCATCGCAAATCTAGCCAGTAGACAAGTAACTAATTGTTGCCTTGACATAAAATCCTGGATGACAACGAATATGCTAATGCTTAACGATGAAAAAACTGAAGCTATTTTGGTAGGTCCAGCCACCGGGTGTTCCAAAACGGGACTAAGTAGCGTCCTTGTTGGAGTTAATAATATTCCATTGGCTACTGTTGTAAAAGATTTAGGCGTTCTCCTCGATTCTGAATTAAATATGGAAAGTCATGTAAATCATATTCGCAAGGTGTGCTTTATGCAGCAACGAAACATTGGTAACATTAGGAAGTACATCACTCGGGAAGCGGCAATACGGCTCGTGTTATCACTAGTAATGTCGAGACTCGATTATTGTAACGGTCTTCTCGCAGGTGCTTCCAAAATACTCATTAACAAGCTTCAGGCAGTTCAGAACACAGCTGCGCGAATTGTATCACTGAGAAATAAGTATGACCACATTACCCCCATTCTTCAAGATTTACACTGGCTCCCACTAGAATACAGAATCCGTTTCAAAATCCTAAGTTTAGCATATCAATGTGTCTCCGAAACTGCACCAACGTACCTATCTGAATTGCTAGAAGATCTCCTGAAGATTCCCAGAGTAAGCACTAAAACCTATGGCCATAAAGCCTTTTCATTCGTGGCCGCCACTCAGTGGAATAATCTCCCAACTCATATAAAATCTGTCCCGACTTTATCCGTATTTAAAACTAACTTGAAAACATTCTTGTTTAAAGAAGCTTTCCCGTAAGCTGTATGCTAAATTTCTCTCTTATTGTCAGCAATTAGAGCATGCAATCGCATGGATTTAGCGCATTACAAATGTACTATTATTATTATTATTATTTTTATTTCCAAATATGAACAATATTGTCTTTTACATTGTCAAGAATGTGTCATATATCTGGTATGTAATGGGAGAGTGGTGTGAGTTGTTGTTGTTGTTGTTGGTGGTGGTGGTGGTGGTGGTGCGTGCGTGCGTGCGTGCGTGCGTGCGTGCGTGCGTGCGTGCGTGCGTGCGTGCGTGCGTGCGTGCGTGCGTGCGTGCGTGCGTGCGTGCGTGCGTGCGTGCGTGCGTGCGTGCGTGCGTGCGTGCGTGCGTGCGTGCGTGCGTGCGTGCGTGCGCGCGTGCGTGCGTAGGGGTGGGGTCTGGGGGGTGTGCGTGCGTGCGTGCGTGCGTGCGTGTGTGGGTTATGGTATAGCCAGGAACGTGGCCACGTGATTAATAACATATTCTTGCAAATTATTTTATGCAGCAAGAGGTTAATTGTCCGAATGCATCTAGGTTCCAAAGATCTTTCAGGGAGGACACTCGAACCCACCATCTGGATTGGCTTTCTATATTGCCTAGTTTGAGAAGGAATTTCTGTGGACTCAGGCTTATTCAACTTCTATGTCCGCCTCTTCAGTTGTAGATGAAACATAACACTCTCGGACAGCATAACACTCTCGGACATCATTAATATATATTATACATACATCATACACACGCACGCATGCACGCGTCTGGCACACTGCGCGTTTTGAGTTTGTCATTTTGTTGGTTTTTTGTTGGTTGACAACTTGCGTATGATGCATAGTATTGAAACGATACACATCTACGAAATAGATATCTGTGGTCCCTGCCAGACGAGTACGAGTCCAAAATAAACGATTCCTTATTGGACTCGAGTTTAACCATTCATAAAGAATCGATGCGCTTGTCAATAATAGTTGCATTTTACTTTAGTTTTGTCGTATTTACCATTTATTAGTCCTATACGAGTAGTGTATGTGATCTAAAAATATCGTTATTCATTAGGTATATATATGAGAGGCTGTTTAGATATTGGGGGTCTTAGCCTCTTTGTTAAAACTAAATGTAATAGATATAAAGATAGTCATCTTTCGGATACAACGTGAGTCCCAGCGTCAGTTTCTCAATGTTACTCGCCGCTCGGCAGCCGCTAAATGTTTATCCTGTATCTGGTTATATGAAAAGAAATCGAGTTAGATTGCTTTAAGTTTTAACAGCGTAATACTAATAGCGATTGTTTTCCTTTAAACGTCGGTATTGTTCATTTATTGGTTAAGTTGATGTTGAATTTGTTTTAATTATTACATTTCCAGTGCGGTGCCAACAGGAGTTCAGGCGAACAAGCATCTCCCCAGGACGGTTACAACACCGCTGGTAGGACAGGACCCCAGTGCGGTGCCAACAGTTCAGGCGAACAAGCATCTCCCCAGTACGGTGACAACACCACTGGAAGGACAGGACCCCCAACCGCTCCTAAAGCAGTCCGCTTTAAGACAGGCTCTACCCCGGCTGTAAATAGTCCTGGGTTGTGGCAGAGGATGGCTTCTTGTGGACCCGCTTCTTATGGACCCACAGTATGCACTAGTAACGTCACCGCGATGGAACCGCATTCGATGGAACCACATTCACCAGCAGCACCAAAGTCCCCAATAAATAACAATAATACGAACCAGTCACCAATCAAGGCACCACCAGGTTACCATTTACCACAGCATGTTAACTTTAAACAGCCAGCAGATAGGGAAATGGAAAAGGAGAAAAAACACAAGTACTTAACTGCCAAGTATGGTGGGCATCAAATGATGCTGATACGAAAAAGACTAGCCGTAGAAGATTGGATTTACGAAGCGCTACGAACACTATATCATTGTGTGGTAAGTATATAATATAGAATTAAGAAAACTGATATCAACCAGAAATCACTGATCCAGCCAACCATTGTCGTGAGATCCACTGGCTCTTGCGAATGATCACCTGTTTTAATGTACCGCCATCTTTTGTAACTAACGAATTACATTTCCTATGACAATAATTTGTATTAACCCTTTAACACGCATATCAACCAAAAACGGCTTCTGCGGGAATCTTGAGAAATGTCCATTTGCAGACCAAGGGAAGACTATTTTTGAAAATTAACCACTGGAATACCAAGCCAGTCATTCCAGTGGTAAATTCTCAAAAATAGTCTTATCTTTGTTTGCAATTGGATATTTTCTATGAGAAATTTTTTTGAATAAATTCAAGGGTTAACACTATGCAAAATTTATCACAGGAATGACTGGCTCGATAAGGTAAGCCAGTCATTCTAGTCATAAATTTTCAAAAAATATTTATAATTTTTGGAACAAATTTATGAGTTTCGGGTTAATGCTTTAACACTGGAGGCAGCCATAAATGGCTTCAGCAGTGGTCCTAGGGGATGTCCATTTGCAGGCCAAGATAAAATTATTTGTACAAATTTTCCACTGAATTGACTGGCGAGTCATTTCAGTGGTTAGTTTTCAAACCAGTCTTCTCTTGGTCTGCAAATGGACATTTTTTGTGAGAAAACTTAAATTTTTTTAGCAAATTTGAGTTAAGTAACCCTTTAATGGTCAACACTAAAAAAATTAATTTTCTTACTTAGTGAATACTCATTTGCAGGCCAAGAAAAGACTATTTTTGAAAATTTTACAATTGGAGTAACTGGCTCTGCTACCGAGCCAAGTCAGTCCAGTGGCAAAATTTAAAAACTAGTTTTTTCTTAGTCATCAAATGTCTTTTAAATGTAAATTTTTCAGATAGCGGTTTGGGCGGGCTTGACCAATAAAGGGTTAATAATCGCTAAATAGTTGTGGTCAGGGCTATAAGAGATATTTGATCATAGACTCTATTATATAGTATATGAGTGCAATATGCTGGACAATTAACACTTCAACCTTTGAAATTCCATTGTTGCAATTTCAAAATAACTATAAGGGTAAGTGAATATTTTTAAACTGATAAATTGACTGGAGCATGTTGCTGTTTACTGCCTATAACAGCAAAGTCAGCGACAATTCCCATTGAGATTAGTTTAGAAATATATTGAAGAGCATGCTTCTTACATTATAAAGAATTTTTCATTTCTGATGTGTAAGGTTTGTCCCTCGAATTTATTCAAGAAAATTTCAATTCTCTCATAGAAAATGTCCATTTGCAGACCAAGAGAAGATTGTTTTTGAGACTTTACCACTGGAATGACTGGCTCGGTTATCGAGCCAGTCATTCCAGTGGTAAATTTTCAAAAATATTCTTCTTTTTGTCTGTAAATAGACATTTCTCAAGACCACTGCAGAAGCCGTTTTTGGTTGATATGAGGGCGACAGGTTTAAAAGGGTTAAAGACTGATTATTAGGTTTTCCTTGCCATACATGTGGAAGCGTGGGACCATTTGAGAAAATTCTCCCTGGATAATGTGAAAGCTAAACTTAAGCTGTTGCTATTCTCGTTAACAATGTGTGTTCAAGTTCTCTGAAATGAATATGAATAGTGAACATTCAATCATTGCAATATTAATTACCATACTCTAATTGTTAGATTTCAGGATTATCAGTATTTACTCAACATGCCTGTGGCTATCCACTTAAGTAAGTCATTGAACAGTATTTTTTCAGCGCATGATTTATGTAAGCACCATTTAAACACATATTTATTTTTTAGGTGACGCTTATAATCTTATTATATTTTAAATCAATTGTCTGGAATATTGTGTTACAAAAATTATCTTGTACAGTACTAGTACTACAAGTTTCAGTTTCAGTTTGTAAAACCTGTCTATAAAGGGCACATCCCCACTGTTCTTTAGAAAATGTAGTCTGCAGAAACTCAGTAAGCAGACAGTTAATGAACTACCACTCTTGTGGTCGTAAAATCAAGTTTCAATTATAGACAGACATGACCAGTGACTGTATAGTGTATATTCTGTTGAGTCGACTATGCCATAGCAGCAAAACTTTCAGCAACACCATTTTGAAAATATTGCACATTTAACATAGTAGCAACAAAATCTTCTGACATTTTAGTGTCATAAGGGATTATGATGATAATACAGGCCACTGTACAGCTCTAAGATGACATCATGCTGTGTACCAGTGATGCTTTCATCTCTATACACAATAGCTTCTGTTATTGTGTAAAAACAAACCCTCTGGTGGTGTACAATCTTACAGCTGTTGGTGACTCATTCCTTTAACACTTAGCACTTTAATGAACAAATTTGTTCAAGAAAAATTAACTAGCTGTCTATTGAATGTCCATTTACAGGCCAAGAGAATAGAATGTTTGAAAATTTATCACTGGAATGACTGGCTCGGTTATCGAGCCAGTCATTCCAGTTGTAAATTTTCAAAAATTCTATTCCCTTGACCTGTAAATGGACATTCCACAAGACCACAACAGAGGCCATTTTTGGCCGTTGTGACCATTTAAAGGGTTAAAATGGGAGTGACACAATTTCAAGACAACTAACCGTGCAGGAAAGTTGTTGACTATTTTAAAACTAATTTGTTTGCCGACAGCTCCCAATCAATTTAGTTTCAAAATATTAAATACAATATTCGTTAAATCATAAAGAATTTTTTGCTTCTGATCTCTGACTATTACAGGATTAGTATTAATTAGCGAATCTAATAAACAATGTTCTTTATCAGAATGATGCGGAATTGTTGTTGTACCAAATGCAGAAAAAGTACACCACCATCAATCAGCATGAGTCAGTTGTTTCAGAGGGACTCGCCCAGAAAATCTTGAAATCTAGTTAGAAAGGACATCTGCATTTTAACTGAATAAACATGTTTGTTTCTCTGAATGAAGATAGTATCTAAATATTTTAGATAAGCTTTTAATTTATGGTTGGTAAGATGCTCTGACTAAATTGACAGAATATCCCGCCTTCCTGGAAAAATTAACATTTTAATCTTCCCCTTGGCTTACCACACTGATGTCACTACTCTATCTTTTACTGTGTAAATGGTTAAAAAACGGTTGTACAGTTTTCAACAATTTTGGTGGGTGATGTTGCTGTCTATGACAGCACCATCTTCCATCAAATTTGTTGATAAATAAACACCAGTTTAACTTTTAATTTAATCTGAAGACATCTAATTTTGACACCAGAGTTGTAAGGGTTAAACAACTCTTGAGTTAGGCCACTAAACTCTCTCTTCATTCTTGGATGCAAATTGACAGTAAAGACAGCCAATTATGTATTCACAACCCTTCCTTCAGCCTGCACATCTGGTGATTCTGGAAAAGAACCCTGCTGCGCAGTCATCTTCATCAACAGCTTAACCCTTTACCCGTCACATCAGCCAAAAACGGCTTCTGCAGTGGTCTTACGAAATGGCCATTTGCTGACCATAAGAAGACTATTTTTGAAAATTTACCACTGGAATGACTGGCTCGATAACCGAGCCAGTCATTCCAGTGGTAAATTTTCCAAAAAGTCTTCTTTTGGTCTGGAAATGGACATTGTCTTTAAAATAATAAAATATTATAAATGGTTGAAGGGTTAATGCTAATTATGCAGACAGATTTTGCAATGTGAATACCGGCTATCATATGAGGAGCAGACAGATTTTGCAATGTGAATACCGGCTATCATATGAGGAGCAGACAGATTTTGCAATGTGAATACCGGCTATCATATGAGGAGCAGACAGATTTTGCAATGTGAATACCGGCTATCATATGAGGAGCAGACAGATTTTGCAATGTGAATACCGGCTATCATATGAGGAGCAGACAGATTTTGCAATGTGAATACCGGCTATCATATGAGGAGCAGACAGATTTTGCAATGTGAATACCGGCTATCATATACAGAAAAAGAGCTTGAGAGTGGAGCTAAGAATTCTAAAATCCCGTTGTCCTTTATGTTTTAAAACTATGTAGGTATTTAGTTTAATATTTCAGATATTGTCCAGACTTCCTAAATCTTAATCCATATTTTGCAACCATATTCTGGTCAGTGTAAATTTGGTCACCAAACCTAGATGGACCTTGTTTAAAATTACATCTCACTCGGCATAGGATATGACACTGGGAGTCACAACATGGATGGGAGACAACATGGAGTGTTCTTAGCACAGGTCATACTGTTACACAGTGTTTCTCATGCCATCTAAATTTTGAACGTCCAGGGGACTCCACCCCCTGAAATCTGAGGGTCCCCAGCTGACATCTTCGGGTCCCAAAACTCAAATTTGGAGTTCCCAAGCAGTATTACCTCATCTATGCTAAATAAAATTAGAGGGTACCATAGGACTCACAACCAGGAATTATGTATGTCCCATGGATGTTAGATTTTGTAGGTATTTTCTATGCAAAAGCCTATAAAACTACTTAGTACTTAACAATAATACAAGATTTTCAGGGGTCCCATGGACCCACTGCCATTGCTTTTGGGGCTCCCAGGCTGAATCTTGGGGGTATATACCCTCAAAAGGACCCTCATGAGAATCACTGCTGTTACACCAACCTGACTTAAACAGGCTAACCTTTGTTCTCAGATGTAAAAAGTAAAAAATATATTTGGATGAAAAAGGATGTTTGTACAAGCCATTTGATCCCCCTCTGTCTTAAATATAAATTCTGCTGTTTCATTTTTAATTTAAAATTTGATTGTGACTAACTGGTGGTGGATTAAATTAGATGAGAAGCTTAACCCTTTAACACTCAAGCCAGCCAAAATGGCTTTTTAGTGGTCTTGAGAAATGTCCATTTGCAGACCAAGAGAAGATTCTTGAAAATTTACTACTAGAATGACTGACTCAATAACAGTGCGTCATTCTAGTGGTAAATTTAAAAAAGGAATCCATGCTCTGACATTTTCTGAGAAAATTGAAATTTTCTTGAACAAATTTGAGGGTTAAAGCCAAAAGGGTTATTACAAAATATATATTGTTATCTGTTTGATGTCAAATACTGCAGATTTGTATGTATTGATCATATTATTACCAGCTGTGTCATGGTCATATTGATTCTCCATTAAGTGTCACAGGCTGGATGTGGCCATAATAATAAGCCTATTTTACTATGCTTGTGAATTCTGTGTGAATAATAGCATCAATGTTCTAGAAAGCCAAAGTTGTTGAATTAATATAAATCTTTTATATTGCGAGTTGTTTAATGTTAGTGCCATGGGGACTGTATTGATTTTCCATCAGCCTGTCTAGCTGCAGCAGTGCAGTGTAAACTTTAGCGCGCATACACATTTTCTCAATGTTGTATGATAAACGATAATAATTCTACGGTTTCTACCATAATAATAATGCTATTTCTGTTGTATTTAACACTAGACTTGGTCTGACTAATTCATGATAAGGTAAAGGATGGTCTTTTGAGTACTTGGAACTGGCGACTGGTCTATATCTGTAATTTGACTGAAAATTAGACAGCGGGAGCTTTTAATTAAATTACACTCAACACCTTTTCCATGTGTGTGCATGTGTCTGTGTGTGAGCGCTTGAGCTCACCTGTGTGGTAACATCTGCTCAGGCTAATTGTGTATGTATGTACCTGATAACAGGTGCTTTAATTCTTATTATTGGCACTTTAATGTTCTAGAAAATCAAACCATTTTCTTGAATGAGTCCATTAATTTGCTCGCCAAGAGAAAAGTTTTATTTTTGACGTCACTGGACAGGTATTTGTTTCCAATCTGAGCAACATTACTTTAAGAGTGGACACAAGCGCTGCTGGATAAGAATTACATGCATTAATTTGGCAGATCCAATGCAAAAACTTATAAAGCTTTCATAGATTCCAACAATAATTTCAATAAAAGGCTGAAAGGACCATATGGCCATAGAACTTGTGTACAGAATTTTGATTGGATGGTTTTTCTGGTGACCATCTTTGATTTTGTATGCTTTTTTATGAAATCATTCAAAGCATCTGAAAAATAAGCAGATTTTAATTAAACTTGGCTTGAACGACCGACCTTAAAGCGGTATGATCACATTTTTCGTTGGAAGTGCTGAAGCTTCTAACAGAGAATTTGATTTGTCAATTTTTCGGGTGAAGGGTGGCCATCTTGGACTTTCCAGCAATGTATGTGAAATCGCTAAGAAGACTACACGTGTTTAGCTGAAGGCGATTTTACGATTACAACCAAAATTTCCTGCAGGGATCCTATGGGCATATGTAAGCTTCGGAACTTGTATGTTGAAATCTGGTTGGTCAATTTGTTTGGTGACCATCTTTGCTGTCCAGGAAATCGCTTAAGTAAACTCATTAACCGCGGGGTTAAGTTTAATCAAACTCGCCTGAAACGACCCTATGCTCACAGCATGGTGCAGGGCATAACTTATCTGGTATCGCATCTCAATTTGCTACACATATTTAAGCAGTTGCTATACATTCTGCAACATGCATAGCTGTATCTGCTGTGCAAAATTTGTATGCGATTGTAATTTAGCATTGATTTTCGTAAGTTCTGTCATTAACCCTTTCAGCGACTAATCCCTGAAAAAGTAAATTCTTTACAATGTATAGCATATTCTGTTGAATATTTTGAAATTAATATGAATGGAAGCCATTGCTGCCTGGCTTCCAGTCAAATTAATTTCGAATTATTCAACAGCTTTTCCTGTTTGTTTGCGCTGAGATTGAGATACAGGGAATTTATCAGTGAAAGAGTTAATTGCTATACATTTTTGCAGACAACTGCAATTTATAATTTGCATAGCAATTCGTGCTATGCAAATATTAAATTCTAAATTATGCCCTGTGGTGGTAGCTTTCAAAATTTCTGTACAGATATTTGATTGGTTAATTGTCGTGGTATATTCATCTTGGATTTCCCAATATGTCTAAGAAATCATTTAAAAGATTTCCCCATCTCTTTGGCTGATTTCAAGCAAACTTGGGTTAAAGGACCCTTATGCGGTAGCCTTGCTTTCTCTGTGAGCGCCACAGGTCCTTTAAGCCTCTTGCTTCAACTTGGAGGGATGGGTGTGTGAGTGTGTGCGCGCGCGCGTGCGTGTGTGTCTGTCCGTCCACAGAGCTGGTATTTCACATTGTTTCTGAATTTATTTCTATCTGCATTTCTTTAGAAGAATTTGTGCAGATCACACATGTGTGGATGCATCTGCAGCATCTAGATTTCTCTTGTGTATTATACCCCTACACATCTATGTTCCTAATGTATTAACCCTTTAACCCTCGAATTTGTTCAAGAAAATTTAAATTTTCTCATAGAAAATGTCCATTTGCAGACCAAGAGAAGACAATTTTTGGAAATTTAACACTGGAATGGCTGGCTCGGTCATCGAGCCAGACATTTCAATGGTAAATTTTCAAAAATAGTCTTCTCTTGGTCTGCAAGTGGACAATATTTCAAGACCACTGCAGAAGCCGTTATTGGCTGATATGAGTATTAAAGCTTTAACACCGGGGGGGGGGGGGGGGGGGGGCCCCGCTAATGTGGTCTTGCTGAATGGATAGTAGCAGGGCAAGTGAAGACTATTTTTGACAATTTACCACTGTAATGACTGGCTCGATAACCGAGCCAGTTCAATAACTGAGCCAGTTGTTCCAGTGGTAAATATAAAAAAATAGTCTTCTCTTACTATGTAATTGGACTTTCAAAAGGGATATATTTCGATTCTCTTGACCATATTTGACCATTCGATGGTTAAAGGTCTGTAGGTTGCTATTAGTTTACAACATTTGCTTTTCACCATGGCGTTCTCATACTCTGGTCTTGTACAGTATTTGATGTTGAGATTTTATTTCTAAATTCTCTTAAGATGTTTCTAGCTCATGTAGACAGGATGAAGAGAAGTGCACATGTTTTTCAGGCATACAGTACAGATCATAAATAAGTTTAGAACATGTTTCCAAAACAAAAACAGAAACACGTTAGTTAGTGTGAGTTTTGAACACAATGTGAGAAATGTCCTGTTGAATATTTTGAACATTAATTGGCTTGGAAGATATTGCTGCTTAGGCAGCAATATCTTCCAATCCAATTATGTTCAAAATATTCAACGTTCAGTATGCTTTACTTTGCTTTGGAAACATGATAAATTATTTCAGTACCGTACCGTATATCGTACTGTATATCGGCTCTTTGTTCATGGATGAGATCATGAGCATTCTCATTCTGAATTACAGGACATTTATTTTAAGATAAGCTGTTAACACTTTAACTTTCAAATTTGTTTAAGAAAGTTAAAATTTTTTTAATAGAAAATGTCCCTAAATTGCGGAACAAAAGAAGGCTATTTTTGAAGATTCACCGCTGGAGTGACTGGCTCATGTTTCACCGCATAAGCATTTTTTGCCCGGCTTGAGTGTTAAAGGGTTAATTAATGAGAGACTGATTGACTGTATATTAGTTCGCTGCCAACAATTTTTAACAAGAAATCATGTTCAAGATAATAAGGATGATTTTAATTAGACTTACCGTATAGTATTTAATGTTGCATCTCACTATTTGGCTAACATTTTGGCAAGGAGTGTGTTACATTACCATGTGGCCTGTATGTGTATCATAAAGCCTTGCTGGTATGCATGTGTTGAACATGGGTATTTTTCCTAGAATCCAGCTGATATGATATCATATGTACACAGGCTTCATGCTCAAGTATGGAAATGCAGAAGTACTCAAGATCCCATATACCGGCTGGGAAAGTAATGGATAATTCACCAGTTTCTGCTGATGCTATGAAAAGGTTATGGAAAATTGGAAAAAACCGTTAGGTGTAATTCTCATTTGCAAAATAATATACCTGTAGATACTATTTAAAATATTGAAGATCACGGCTACTAATTCTGACCTTTTTTGTGTGCAGAATTTAGCACGATTAAAGGAGGAATTGTTTGGAGACAAAATAAAATAAAATTAGGTCAAGAAAAGGTCCTGGAAAATGTATGGAATTAATTCTGCAGAAAGTTATGAACCTTGTTTATATGACAAAAATAATTTCATTTTTGTGAAAAAAAGATTTCAATAATAGTAAAGCACAAGTGCGTTATAATTTATATGTAATTCCTGAAGAGATAATCAGTGCTGTAAATTGGTGCATGCATCACGCAAATGCATGTGAAGATTGCCAAAGACATGCAAGGTCATCTCTAAGGTCATCTGCCCTCGAAGGCATGCTATGTTTTCTGTATCTGCAAAATAGTTGATAATATCTAATTTCAATTAGGGCATTCAGTTTTAAATATTACATTGTATCATGGCCTGATGGCTTTCACCTCCAAAAGTTAAGCTACAGCATTGATATATATGTATGTTCCCGATTTACAAAACTTGCATTTATTTGTACATCAGTGTATTGGGGAATGTTAATGCCAGATTACTTGTTATAGGGTAACCATTTAATACTCAGGCCTGCCAAAATCGAGAAATGTCCGTTTGTAGAGCTAGAGAAGACTGATTTTGAAATTTAGCACTGGATTGGCTGATTCGATGACCAAGTCAGTCATTCCAGTGGTAAATTTGCAAAAACAGTCTGGCGATACTGTTAGTCTTCAGATGGACATTTTCTTTGAGAAACTTGATATTTTGTGAATTAATGTGAGCCTTAAAGGGTTAAAGAGATGAAAGTAATATAATTAATTGTTTATCCTGGATTGAATTCTATCTTTAACATGACGGGATGGTATACAAAGCTGTGTTTTGCTTTTGGACAGCTGTATGATGAACATTGCAGGATTTTGTCATCTACTTCCAGCTTTGTGCCATTAACCCTTCAATGAATGAATTTGGTCAAGCATATCAAAATATTTGCCCGTTGAACGTCCATTTGCAGGCCAAAGAAGACTATTAAAAAAATTAACTACTGTAATTGACTTGCTCGGCTGTCGAGCCAGTCACTGCACTGCTAAATTGTCAAAAATACTCTTATCTTGGCCCGAAAATGGACATTTCTCAAGACCACTACAAAGGCTGGTTTTGGCCAACTTGCCCTTGAAAGGCTTACATATTACATGTATATGCCGATTGTTATTCTTTTGGCTAAATTACACCTTTTGTTCAATATATCTGATGCGCATATATATATATATATATATATATATATATATATATATATCTCAGATACTGCATCTTGAAGGTACGAATGTATATTTACTATTAAGGTAACAATATTTTGTTTGATTTTCTTGAAGGCAATTTGTCACAATTTTTGAGAGGTGCAGACACCACTAGGTGTGGCGCAGTGGTTTCTAAACGTATGCCACAGCGGTTTTGCTGTGGCGCAGTGGTTTCTAAAAGTGTTGTTCAGTGGTTTTCTAAAATTACATATTTCCCTAACCTGCTTGTCCACATTTTGGTCAAACATAGATGCTATTAACTAAAATAATTACAACAAATCTGCATTGTGCGATGTTTAATGTGAAAAACATTGATATTATGCCCAAATTTAATTCAAGCAAATTGCTATGGATCTCATCATTAGAGAGAGTATGGAGATTCCTGAAGAAGCCTTCAGTCACTCTGTAACCACAAAGCACAGCAAACATTGGCTGTAAAAATTTCATCCTACTACGCTTCCCTTCAGAGAAGGAAAGAGCAATAGTAATGCAAGGAGGTAGGTATATGTAATTAGTAAAACATAAGACCAGACCCTTCGGGTCGTCTGGTCGATATGCTGGACGATGTATTATTAATCAACCATAATGCAGGAAATGATTTCTCAGAGCATCTGACTTTCAAACTTTTATCATTGGAGAACTACCTGAGGGAGGGAGGCGAAAACCCCTAATATATGGGCCCTACTCCATAATAGACTTATTCTAGATGTAGCTCTGCCCTCGATACACACTTCTCAGATTCAAGAAGGGACACTCATTAATAGTAATACTCACAAACTATATATTCATACATGGAGAACCTTTATTCTGAGCATATGTATAAGAGTACATTTTAAATAGTTTTGTATTACAAATATTGCTGATCATTGTAGGAATTTATGAATGACCCATTCATGACCAGACGCTTTGATGATGTCAATGACAGCAAATCAATGGGTGCACGCATTTTAATCCAGCTTTTTAGAACTATTTTACTGAATAGCGCAATGGCTGTGATTTAGCTTTAAGTGGGTGAGTGAGATGGATACTGATTGTGCCAGTCTCATGGGAAATGGTTGAGGGTTGACAGGTCTGTAGTTTGTAATAATGTTGATAATTTAAAGAGATAATTGCATTAGAGGATAGAATTATAAGTTTTATGTACCGGTACAAAGTTATGTGCATAAATGCTCTTAGTGGGTCAGTGCGAGCATTTTAACACTGATTGCTAGCCAGGGCCACTCAATAGTGAAGAAGAAGCAAATTAGAAATTTCACAAATATTAAGAATTTTGTAAACACAAATTTGATGGCACTCAGAATCCACTACCATTTCACAATGAACACCAGTATATTTCATGCTTAATAGTTGTCTGTAAATGATTTCTTTGATCTCCGTAAAAATGTTTTGTGGTTTGTGTCATCCTTTCATGTAGCCTTTTCTGTTATTATATAATGAGGGCTTGCTGGTAGTATTAGTCTCTTCAGCAGCTGGCTAACTGTTAGGGGCATATTTACCATTTGCTTCCATATGGACAATTTTGTAAATTGTAGATAGATTGGATGTCACACCATCATAAATCCCCATGCTCACAGCTTTGACCCTTTGCTGCTTCGGGGGGGGGGGGGGGGGGGGCAAGGGAGTAGCCAGATGTAAATGGCCTTTTGCGTTCCACAATCATATTGGTTACTAACATTGCAAATTTGATTGAATTCCATCCATTGGGTTCAGGAGGAGTTGTGTTACAATCAATTTACGAACAGGCGGGACGACATAATCGGCACTTCGAAACATGAGGCGATAATAATACTGAGAACCTCATGTGTACATGCGCTTTATAGTTTCCAAAAAAACACAGATGAATACAAATATATGTGATGTAGTGAGATGTCTATGTAAAAATGAATATGCAGTAATACACCAATACCACTATTTTAAAGGTGCTATGTTCACACCAAAATGCTTGAAAATAGAATTGTTAAAACTATATACCTTTAGAGGCTTAAATCGTGTGCCTAGATGTAATGAAATGAAATAAATATGATGATTTCATTACGTATAAGATAATAAAAAATCTTAGGTTGTTAAATAGAATTATAGATATGAGTCCCTAATTCAAATGTACAGCTAAATAATGTTGTTAATTTGAAATCATCAAATGATAAGATTTTATTTCGTTTCATTACATTGCGGTACACAATTTGAACCTCTAAAAGTATACAATTTTAACAACTTTATTTTCAAGCATTTTGGTGTGAATGTGCACCTTTAAACAAGAAATATACTGAGTATTTCGAAAATTACTCTCATCACTTATCACAAGTTCCACTTAGACCACAGCTTTAGAATGGATGGTAATCAACAAATCAAGCACATATGTAGCAATTTGTCATTGCTAAGATATGTGTCTTGTTTAGATAAGCATCTTATACAAGTCTCATCTGTGTGCATCTGTCTCTATGCGGATCATGGTTACATGTGCAGGAAATAGACCACGTTGTGCTCTACCTCATTACAAAGCGTCTTTGTTTTCTGTCTCAGCCCGTAATGGAAGAAATTGGGAAAGAAGAGTTTATTGGCTTATTGAATGTTAGTTTGCAGGTCAAGAGATTATTTTTTTTGAAAATTTACCACTGGAATGACTGGCTCGGTAATCGAGCCAGTCATTCCAGTTGTAAATTTTCAAAAATTTGTCTTCTCTTAGTCTGCAAATGGACATTTTCTGTTAGAAATTTGAAACTTTCTTGATCAAATTTGAGTGCTAAAGGGTTAAGGGCTCATCTTGCAACAGCTTGTTCATAAGACTACCTACATGTTGTAAACCCTGATGTTCATGGTGGTAGCGAATGAGTGAATCAATGACAAGGCTTAAATTACTTGATTGATAGCTAATCTTGTATAATATTGTTGTAGGGCTAGAAATAACCCAAGGCGCCTGATGCCTCTTGGCTTATTGCCTCCCCATTTTGCAAAATAATTTAGCGCAACAACTGCCTTAGGTTCCCTTGTCTATTGCTTTGATACCATGCTTACACGCTGCTAAATAACTTATCCTAAGTAAATGTACAGACTCATCCCTCTGTAGACAGCAACACTGAACAACCTCTGATTGTAATGTTTGTACTGTAGAAGGGGAATAAGGGGTTCTTGATCCGGTTTGCTTGAGAAAGTCTAAATGTTGCCTTCATTGATGTCTTAAGACATTTGTGTTAATGCTCCTAATATTATGAAAGCATTATGGCAAGATTGAGTTTAGCTATGCCCCACCGATTTCTAGCAAAGCGCCACCTACACCTCGCTCAATGTTGGGATCGATCATTTTCTAGAAAACTGCAGTTACGGTGTTGAATATTTTGAAACTAATTTTACAGATTACTGTTGCTGCCTATGCCTGTGGCAGCAACAGCGCCCAGTCAAATTAGTTTCACAATATTCAACAGCATCATTATTAAATAGTAAAGACATGCAATTCGTACAAAAACGCTTAGTCCGTCTACAATTATGCGTTCGCGACGTACTTATCTGTACGTCTTTCATGATGTCATTCTCCAAATCACATAGTTGATTATGAAGTCATATGATGGATAGATAAATTGGAAAGGTTCATTGACTTGCTCATATATAAATAAATTTGTATCCAGCAAACTGGGTAGGAGAAATAGATATCAGTAGGGAGAGAGAGGAAATTGGTCAATCATTAATTTATTCAAATGTTTAAAAACTTTTGTTTGTCAGATATTTGACTAGGACTAGAAGTCTATTAAATGCAGTTTGTAATTGCCAAATTTGTCTTGTTCTTCACGAAAGAATGAGGAAGTTATTCATATTTGCTTACATATGGCGTGATTTCCTTTAACAGCCATATCAGCCAAAAACAGCTTTACAGCAGTCTTGAGAAATGTGTATTTGCAGACTAAGAGATAACTATGTTTGAATATGTACCACTGGAATGACGATAACTGAGCCAGTCATTCCAGTGGTAAATTTTCAAAAATAGTCTTCTCTTGGTCTGCAAATTGACATTTTCTATGAAAAAAATTGAAATTTTCTTGAGCAAATTTAAGTGTTAAAGGGTTAAGAATATTGTCCATGTTCACCGCGTTTACCCTTTTCTCCCCCCCCCCCCTCCCACACTTCAGGGGGGGGGAGGGGAGTAGCCAAATGTCAATGGCTTGTTGCATTCCACAATCATGTGGGTAACTCACATACCAAATTTGATTGAATTCCATCCATTGGTTTCAGGAGTTGTATTACAATCTATGTACTGACAGTCTTATTATGACTTATCTCATAATCCGGAATGTTTTAACATTTATGAAGGGGTGGGTGATTTGTTTATTTCTGACCAGCTGAAGTATAAAAAGATTTCACAAGAGTGTTACTCAAGGCGCTACTAGGTTTTATTGTGGCCTCATTTACCTCCAACAGATAACAGCAGCCTGCGCAAACACATTACCACAAAATAGTGATTATCAGTAAAGTTTAGGTTTCCTTGTTTGAATAACCTATTAGTTTGTTTGCATATTATTATATTTTCATGATTGCTAGGCTGAGACATAGATATCGAATGTGAGGTTGTGGGATTTCTCAAGATCAAACTAAATAAGTGAATGTTGTTAAAGTTGCCTCAAATCAATAGGACATTCGTGTAGCCCTTTAATCGTCACATTTCGTCCAGAAAATAAAAACATTTATTTATTGTATGTCCATATGCAACCCAAGAGAAGACTATTTTTGAAAATTTTGCACTCGGTTATCGAGCCAATCATTCCAGATTAGATTGTATACACTAGTCCCCAGCATTAAAATTGCTTTGTATTTCCAAACATTTAGAAAACAAATCATGCTTAGTTTGTGGTTTAAAACCTCTAACCGCCTATTCAATCTGCAGCAATATAATGATATACTATATTAGCCTATTTGAGTGACTGACAGGCCAGCCACCCATCACGGCAACTCAAAACATCTGGCCTTGATGCTTGTATCTAGCTATAAGAAATGAAAATTGCTAAGTTGTTCCCTCAGGGAGAATACATGTGGACATTTGTTTTAAAAACATGCAGACACTTTCAGTGTATATGTTATAATTTAGGACACATTGTGTATGTTTATATGGTCTATATTTAGACCAAATGCTGTTTCTTCTTATTTTCTCATATTTGTAGAAGCTGCAGTCAGGCAAATTGCCCATTTTATTTCTTATATTGATGGAGTTTTAACTGGAAACATGTGTCCAGTTCCAGGGTTTGGTTTGTGGCCAAATGTTAAACTTAACCAGTGATCTTCACTGACCATCACAAGCTTACAATGTAATAGGAAATCTGGATCTGCTTGAGCATCAGTGGATATATTTACGCTGTCAAACCTGTCTATAATGGCCACCTGTGCTCTGTTGCCGACTAATGGTGGTTCTTACATGTAACAGTCTGACTGCTGCAAGCCACCAGACAATAATTTCAAGCAAACCTTAGAAATACTGAATATTTTGAAAACAATTTGACTGAAAGATGTTGGTGGCTAAGCTCAAGATAGTCAACAGGTCGAGAGTTATGTCCCCTGGAAAATGTTATCCGCAAAACCGTATTCAGACAGTTAAAGAACCAACCACTTTCATTAGGGCCCAAAGGCGGGTGACTTCTGGACAGGTAATAATGGCAGGGATGACCCTCACAGACCAGAAATGGCAGATTCTTTATGATGTAAGGATTATTTTGTTAAATATTTTGAATTAATTGCTCTGGGAGGTGTTGTACATGTTCCACTCCAGTCAAATTTAATTTCAAAATATTCTGGAGCTTTCCTGTATAGTTGTCAGAGGTACTGGGATTTCAAGGGTTAAGGGGTTGCTTGAGTGTTCCTCTTATAGTGATGATCAACTTTAACCATTTAACCCTCGAATTTGTTCAAGAAAATTTCAATTATCGAGGCAGTCATTCCAATGGTAAATTTTCAAAGTTTTCTCTTGGTCTGCAAACAGACAATTCTTAAGACAATTGCAAAAGCTGCTTTTGGCTTATATGAGTGTTAACCCTTTAACACTCATATCAGCCAGAAACAGCTTCTGCAGTGGTCTTGAGAAATGTCCATTTGCAGACCAAGTGAAACTTATTTTTGAAAATTTATCACTGGAATGACCGACTCAATAATCGAGCCAGTCATTCCTGTGGTAAATTTTTTAAAATAGGCTTCTTGGTCTGCAAATGGACATTTTCACTGAGGAAATTTAAATTTTCTTTAACAAATTCAAGGGTTAAATAAAAGGTTAAAGGGTCTTAATGACCCATATACAGTTTATATCTAGGAAAGTTTTCCTGTACATTTCATTCCAGATCTTACTCAATAGTTACCCGCCAATCTTGTCCTAAGCAATATAATGTATTCATAAAATATTAAAATTTATATTTAACCTTTAAATAATGATCAATATTGAGAATTTTTAAGAATTCTTTCTTATGACAAATGTCTACCCGCACTGGCCAAGAGAAGACTCTGTTTGAAAATTTTCCTCTTGAATGACTTTCTTGGTTAACTAGACTGAATGCTGTTTTCGCCTTATATAGCTATAGGCATCAACATCTCACAGTCAAGTTAAGTTTCAAAATATCCAATCCGCGTATTTCGTGCATCAGGAAGAATCTGTTATATCTGTATAATACACTGTACAGGCCTACCCAGAAATAACTTTAACTGTTTCCAAAACAAATACAGAAACATGTTAGTTAGTACAATATTGGACACAGTGTAAGAAATGTTCTGGTGAATATTTCCAATGTAATGGACCTTTCCGGTTTTCGCATGCCCCGCCCATCTCTAGCTAAGCTCCACCCACACCTCGCTCGTGTTGGGATCGATCGATCTCTGAACACCCTGACTATCAATTTCTGAAAAACTACACAGGTAAGCTGTTGAATATTTTGAAACTAATTTGACTGGGCGCTGTTGCTGCCTAAGGCAGCAACAGCGCCCAGTCAAATTAGGTTCAAAATACTCAACAGCATGTTTATTAAATAGCAAAGAATTACAGACATACAATTCATACAATGTGTCTGAGTATTAGAGATTTGGTGAAGTCTATATGGAACCCTTTGTGACATAATGATTATGACATCATCATACAAGCGCTGAGCTGATTATGACATCATACGAGGTCTGATGATGAATGGATACTCTGGAAAGGTGAATTGGATTGGAAGACAACATTGCTGCCTAAGGCAACAACGTCCTCCAATCCATAATAATTATGTTCAGTATGTTCAACGGTACGTTGTACTAAATGTTTTTCAAACATGTTGCATTATATTTGAGCTGTACTGCATCTATATATATATATTGATTTGAAAGCTTGTAGTGTTTCATTATCATGAAAAGCAGATGACAAATATGTTGATCAGCATCATTGATTTCCCCCGGCACTTAGTGACACATATTTATAAAGTAAATGATGCGTTCATTTGTTCAAATAATGATGAATGCTTCAAAGGATTTATCAGCAAAGTAGCAAGATTGTTATATCCATACTCGTTTTAACCCTTTCATGTTCAAGATTTGTCAAAAACATGTAAATTTTTGCTCGGTGAATGTAAATATAGCGAATGTAAATGTGCATGCCAAGACAAAAGTATTTTTGAAAATTTACAACTAGAGTGACTGGGTCGATTATTGAGACAGGCATTCATTTCACAGATAAATATAAAAAAATGTGCTCTGTGGTGCAAATGTACATTGTTCATGATCACTGCAGAGGCTGGTTTTGCCGGCTTGACTATTAAAGGGGTTTTAAAACTGTGTATTGTATTAATGTATGACATTCACAGGCGTACTATATTTACGAATATAATTTATTATGTTCAAATAACACTTATACATGCATTATTTATATTGATTTAAAAACTGCCCTACCATGTAATTAATATGTACAGGTTTCTTTCTGGCATTATAAATGAATGAAAAGAAGAATTTACCATTTAATCGTTGAATTTATTCAAGAAAATCTCACTTTTCTAATAGAATATATGTCAATTTGCAGACCTAGATATTATTTTTGGTAATTTACCACTAAGTGACTGTTTTAGTTATTAAACATGTGGTAGAGATTTGTAAAAATAATCTTCTCTTGGTGTGTAAAATGGATATTTCTCAAGACCACTGATGAATCCATTTTACACCAGTTTGAGTCTTAACCATTTAACACTCAAAACGGCCAAAACGGCTTCTGCAGTGGTGTTTGGAAATGTCCATTTGCTGACCAAGAGAAGTAATTTTTTGAAAATTTATCAGTGGAATGACTGGCTAGATAACAGAGCCAGCCATTTCAGTGAAAATTTTTAAAAAGTCTTCTCTTGGTCCGCAAATCAACATTTTCTATGAAAAAATTGAAATTTTCTTGAATAAATTTGAGGGTTAAAAAATCAGCTAAATTATGATACATGTAAATTAGTGGTAGTTATACGCTTCAGTGAATAATCTTTGTTCTGTGTGTAAAACTAATAAGCATCATCGCTATATATAATGCTGAGGACATTACAATCGTGTAAGGTGTAAACTATGGAATTATATATGATCAGACAAACTGAATGATCACAATCTTTCTTTGTCCCTCTAAATGAAACACTTAGTGCTTGAATGGTGTTTGTTAGATCCTCTAATGCCATAAATTTCTTCAAGAAAGTTTAAATTTTCTCAACGAAAATGTCAATATGTAGACTAAGAGAAGACTATTTTTGAAACTTTACTACTGGAATGACTGGCTCAGTTATCGGGCCAGTCATTCCAGTTGTAAATTTTCAAAAATTATCTTCTTTTGCTCTGCAAATGGACATTTCTCAAAACCACTACAGAGGCTGTTTTTGGCTGATATGAGTGTTAAAGCGTTACTGGCCAAACTAAAATAGTCTCATGTTCCCCTGCAGATGCGCATTGACTGAGCAGCATTGAGATTTGTAACCATTAAGCCTTTAAAGCTAGGGTTCCATTAACGCGTATGCGTATACATATGCATATCTGAATGAGTGATTTTATTACTACTACTACTACTACTACTACTACTACTACTACTACTACTACTACTACTACTACTACTACTACTATGAATATGTTCTAAAATAGTCTATCAGCCTTTCAGTGAATTTCACATTCCAGCACACTTACTATGAATTTAACTTATATATATTGGAACACATGTACAGAATAATAGCGTCGATTTGGGGAAAGCCCATGAATGACGTAATGAAAACATCATTTTCAAGGAATCCCACATCCAAATGCTGTCCGTATCCGAATAAAATCGCTACATGTAGCGATCGGATTCGGATACGGACAGGTTTCGCATGGACATATGGAATCATACTATCTATTTGTAATGGGAGTGAAAACAATTTCGGATACACATACACATACGCATTGGAATCCTAGCTTAATGATCAAATCTGGTCAAGAAAATTGAAATATCGATCTATCGAATGTTCATCTACAGGCCAAGAGAATACAATTTCTGAAAATTTAGCACTAGAATGACTGGCTCGGTTATGGAGCCAGTCATTCCGGTGGTAAAGTTAAAAAAGTTGTATTCGCTTGGCCTGTAGATGGACATTCGAACCACAAGACCATTTAACAGAGGCAGGTTTTGGCTGATATGAGCGGTAAAAGGTTAAGCAATTGCATAAATGTATTTTTAAGCAATTGCATAAATGTATTTTATATCATCACCTTTGTGTATTCATTGATTTAGGTGTTAATTAAAAAACTGGGCATGTTCTTTGCATATCTCATGCCATCAGAGACTATAGCGGCCTATGATGTTGCCTTTCTCTTTAACTCTGTAATGGTCAAGCCCGACAGAACCGGACACTACAGTCATCTTGAGGAATGTCCATTTGCCGATAAGACTAATTTTGAAAATTTACCGCAGTAATGCCTGCCTGGCTCGATAAACGAGCCAGTCATTCCAGTGGTAAACTTTCAAAAATATTTTCTTGGCCTGTAAATGGACATTTGATAAGGAAATATTTTGATTTTCTTGACCAAATTTGACCATTAACCCTTTAACACTCATATCAGCCAAAAATGTCCTCTACAGTGGTCTTAAGAAATGTCCATTTGCAGACCAAGGGAAGACTATTTTTGAAAATTTATCACTGGAATGACTGGCTCGATTACCGAGCCAGTCATTCCAGTGATAAGTTTTCAAAAATAGTCTTCTCTTGGTCTGCAAATGACATTTTCTTTGAGAAAATTTAAATTTTCTTGAAAACATTTGACCATTAACGGGTTAACTGTTACTTCTGATATACTGATCATTACAGGCGGTACATTCATATCTTTGGAAGAAAGAGGTTTGGCTGGATTGTATACTCATAGAATCATATCTATTAATAAAGAACTTCCTTATATAGATCTACATTAATGAACAAAACATGTATCTTTATCTTTGTTAGACATCGTTGTTCAGAATTAGAAAATGATGTCATGAAACAATGACTTAGATGGCTTTAATCCAAAGCACTGTTATTTGTTATTTCAAATAACTTATTTAGTGTGACATTCTCGAGCCTATGGTCGTCTAAGATACATGTAGCAACATGTTTCGGCAAAAATGTTTTTCAGAATGTACAGCAGCTTTTCTTTGACTGACACTGTAAGAATTAAAGGCTTGAAATCAGTGTTATTTAATAGTTAAGACAGCGATGATTTATTCTAAAACCTCTGAAGTATTGGGTTATACACATGCAGTTGGATACAGTATCTTGTAGTCTCATTTCTAATACCGATTAGGCCATCCTTAACCCCTACCACGCTGGTGTAAAAATTTTAAGTCTTCAAATTAAATTAAAAGATGAACTGGTGTCATAGACAGCACCATCTTCCACCGAAGTTGTTTAAAAATGGACACCAGTTTCTTTGATATTGACACGGTAAAAGATAGAATATTGACATCAGCGTGGTAGGGTTAAAAGATTTTTTGGTTGTCCTCACCCGACCCTGGTTGTTGGAGTAGGGTAGGTAGGTAGGGAAATTATATATTTTACCTGCTGAAATATAACATGACAAAATTAAATTTAAAAGATCAAAACTTGAAATTTTTTTATTTGAACTTGAAACAGAAACTATAACGGAAACAATTTCTGAAGGTTATATGAGCACCTTTTAACAAAAGGAGTTAATTCAATCTCCCAATGAACTTACTTCAGGAAATAAAAATATTTTTTCACAGGAAACTAAAAAAAAGTCATTTTGAGTCGGCAGGATTTTTAGGGTCGGTCGGGAGAGGACAACCAAACTATTATTTAAGGGTGGCCGTATGTATATATATATATATGTTACATGTACATGTACAAGTACATACATTCTGAGCATATAAATAATCCAATTACTGTACAGTCACCCTAATAAATTCCACTGAGGAGTGTGAATCAAAAAATACTTGCCATTTATTAGGTAATTAATTACAGCGCAATCTTAGATTTAACTTAACAATTGGCCTGATCACTTCATATAGCTGTAGATCAATATCTCAATTATAGACACATTTCTTCATGATAATTCATAGTGTGTGCGATCTTTATCTAACATCAATTCCATGATGACTCATTTTTAACCATATATAGAATTGTACGTTGTTGGTGACCCAATTCTTTAACCCTTTAAAATGGTCAAGCCGGTCAGAAATGGTCATTGCACGGGTGTTGAGGAATGTCCAATTGTAGACCAAGAGACCTTGTTTTAAAAATTCAACACTGGAATGACTGGTTCGATTATCAAGCCAGTCATTCCAGTGGTAAATTTCCAAAAATAGTCCTCTCTTGGCCTGCAAATAAATATTCACTAAGATTTTAATTTTTCTGACAACTGGTCCATTAAAGGGGCTATACCTGTTGTGTAGAGCTATAAATCTAATATACGGAACCATGTCCATAAAATGCATCCAGTGGGTCAATACTCTCATTTTTATCATCAATTCTTATATATACGACTACTTAATATCCAAGAAGATGCAAATTATGAATTTCACAAATATAAAAAATGTAAACACATCTGACGGTCTGCATCACTGTATCGCAGAGAAACCAGAGTATTTTTTACTTAGCAGTGGCTTGTGATTCATCACTCGTCTTGTATAAACAAAAAATATTGTTATGCAACTTGTTTGTTTGATGGCCTGATGGATTATTTTGCATTTTCAGTCCTCCCAGACTGTAGCTCTTTGATGTTTCTGATCACCGTGGCGCTAGTATTTTGTTTGTTGCCAGCGTACTGTCTAAACATATCTAAGATTTTCTAAGTTCTTTCCAATTGGATTGTTTCGTAAATATAATGCTTCCTTAAATTGAAAACACATACACACACACAACTTTCCAGAAAAGCAACAAATAATAAGAAATATATGTGACGGGGTTGGAATTTATGTATAAAAATTAGCATGTACTAATAATACCATCATATTACTGCAAAAATACTTAAAATTTCCAAATTTATTTATATCTCGGAGGTAATGCATCTTTAATTCGATAACACAGCAGTTTATAACCACTGGCCTGTAACATGTGTGATGTTGTGTAATGTGTGAAATATTTTAGCAGACCCCAACATGTATTTGATGTAGATCGAAATATGATTAATTCAGTAAACTCAGGTGTCCATCTAATTGACAAGTGACCTGTCTGATCAATAAGAGAAGGCCTGTGTACCTGTAATTGAATGTGTTTCCTGTAGCCATCAATTCAATTACAATTAGCACCGGTTGGTACAGGTGGTGAATATTGATCTGTCACGTTTCAAGCCATCCACCTGAAGCCTGGTTGACATAAATGTTCTTATATATACACAGGAGATAATTAAAATTTAGTCAAAAGATGGCTTTAGGTATAAGATCTACTATTGAACTAAAGCTGCTTTTTAATTTTATGGTGTGAGCGCTGAGCATGTCTAAGGATGATGCGAAAATCTAACTAAACATTTCATATCATATATATATATATATATATATATATATATATATATATATATATATATATATATATATATATATATATATATTAAACACAGTGTTTAACCCTTAACCCTTAAATTTGTTCAAGAAATTACAATTTTCTCATAGAAAATGCCCATTTGCAGACCAGGAGAAGACTATGTTTGAAAATTTGCCACTGGATTGACTGGCTTGGTTATCAAGGGGGCCAAACAGTGGCCTCTATTGTTATTAAGGAATGTCCATTTGCAGGACTGATGAGATTATTTTTTTTAATTTACCACTAGAGTATGTCTCAATAATCAAGCCAGTCATTCCAGTGGGAAATTTTCAAAAATAGTCTTGGCCTGCAAATGAACATTCACGAAGAAACTTAATTTTCATGACCAATCTTGACTTAAAGGATTAATATATTGTCACACAGACTAACTCTGACCATTAAATGGTTAAGCGTCACTATTGGTTGCCTACAAAAGACAAGTATTTATGTCTAGAACTGGTGTCACAAATAGTACAGTACAGATCAGAAATGACTTAGCGTGTTTCCAAAACTAAATAAAGTTTACTGTTGAATATCTTTGGCTTAGCCCTTTAACCTTTGAATTTGTTCAAGAAAATTAAAATTTTCTCATAGAAAATGTCCATTTGCAGACCAAGAGAAGACTATTTTTGAAAATTGATTACTGGAATGACTGGCTCGGTTATTGAGCCAGTCATTCCAGTGAAAATTTTTATAAAATAGTCTTCTTGGTCTGAAAATGGACATTTCTCATGACCAGTGCAGAAGCCATTTTTGGCTGATATGAGTCTTAAAGGGTTAATGTCATGAAAGTGATTGGAAGCCATTTCTGCCAATGGCTTCCAATCAAATTAAGTCCAAAATATTCAACAGAACATTTCTTACATGGTGTTTAAAACCTGCCTTTGTTTTTGATTTGGAAACAGCTTACCCCATTTGAACCCCGAATTTGTTCAAGAAAATTTCAATTTTATCATTGAAAATGTCAGTTTGCAGACCAAGAGAAAACTATTTTTGAAAATTTACCACTGGAATGACTGGCTCGATAAACGAGCCAGTCATTCCAGTGGTAAATTTTCAAAAATAGTTTTCTCGTGATCTGCAAATTAACATTTCTCAAGACCACTACAAAAGCTGGTTTTGGCTGCTTTGAGTGTTAAAGGGTTAACCTATTTGTGAGGCTGAGGTGTAGTGTACTTCTTCAGACATGTCAGTTTTCAAACAACACATTTCTTAATGACATAAAGAGTGGTCTCCTGGGCGTAAATAGTTATTTCTGGTCCATTGATAAATCTTTCATGATCTATCCATTAGAAGAAAGATAAGTAGTGTAGATAAGTAAAGCTACAGGGGATTCTTGTTTGGATATAGTGGATTAGATGAGAGTTGATGATGAACACTGATGAGAGATTATAGCTTGGTCTGAATGAGATACTGTCTGGTACTCATCTGTGGTACAGTATAATTCATGATTATGTTACTATGATACCAGCTATAATAGCTGGAAACTTAAACAAATATTACATGCGGTGGAGTTGATATTATCCTCCCCCCGTCCCACACTTTTGCATGCATGCATGCACACACACACACCACCCCACCCTACACCTCACCCACCCATCCATCCATCATTACGTGGATGGGTGGTGCAGACATGAGTTAGTCTCTGTCTGTCTGCGTAATTCACCTTTCCAGAGTACCCACCCATCATATGACGTCATAATAAACAGCGTGATGTGTACAATGACATCATAATGAATGATAAGTACGTCAATAAGTATGTCACGAACGCATATTTGAAGACGGTCTATGTGTTGTTGTACAAATTATTTGCTTTTACTATTTAATAAATATTCTGTTGAATATTTTGAAAAATACTCTTCTTGCTCTGCAAATGGACATTTCTCAAGACCACTGCAAAAGTCATTTTTGTCCGATATGTGTGTTCAAGGGTTAAATATTTTGCTGTCCATGCTAAGCTTTCTTCTTGTAAGCAGCAGCTGGTGAAGTGCCTGCCAATTCCTTTGACAAGTTCTACACATTTCAGGATACCAGGATAAGAAATGAGTTCTGTAATTGCAACTATTAGTTAGAAGCATTATATTGTTGTTGAGTAATGCCGCATAGCAACGGAAACTGAGCGTTAGATTCCTGGTTGGATTCCTGGCAGCACGTTTTATTGTTTGCCATGTAATATATTTCCCTACCCCTTCTGGCATCGTAGCTTCCTCTTGTAAGTCCCAGAAGATATCCGCTTGCATTGTATAGTTGATAATCGCTGTATTCAGATATTATAAGCCCCATTGAGTGTCAGATATTTAGTGTTACATCTTTATTGGGATGAGCCGAACAGAATAATGGACCTTTCCACTTTATTCATCAATCATATGGTGTCATAAGCAACTACGTGACACATAGGATGCCATCATAACCCTTACGAAAACATGTTTCTGGTAATAGACTGACAACAGACTGGCAAGATATGACAACAGACTGACAACAAACTGACAATAAAAAATGAACACTGACAATAAACTGACAGTAGACTGACTATAAGCTGGCATTAATTAAAGAAGAATTGACAATACACTGGCAATAATGCCAGTTTATTATCAGACCTAGTAATAGTCTGACAATAGAATGGCAGTTTTGTTGGAGATCTAGCAATACACTGACAACAAATTTATCTGGTCTGACATTAACATACAACAAAGACTGTTTTAACTAAAGCTGACAATAAGCTGTCATGAAAACTTAACTGGCAATAGACTGGCAAGAAATGACTTGGGAAACTTTATAAAAGAATATGACTGACAACAGACTGGCAAGAAAGGACATAGTAAAATACATCTGACAATAGCCTGGCAACAAAGGACGTAACAATTTTCCTATCAGAGAACATGTCTCATAACAGACTGGGAAGATGGGAAATAAAAATAATATTTGAGTTGATATTTTTACCTATGCCTAGAAATATAACTTGCAACTTTATAACAACGATTTTAAAGCTGGATCTCTGTCTCATTCTTTTGATAATATCAAAAGGTTATGTTTGTGCTACGATATTTGTTCTCACACACTGTGCCAATTGTGCAATTAGTATTTTGGCAGTGTTTGTATTATTCAATACTAATAAAGAGGTGCTCCTCTATGTTGGGAAATCTACACGCTAAAATAAGAAAAGGTTATCTCCCTTCTTCCTTTTTTGAAGATTCAACGGAAGCTTAAGCTGGTACCCGACTCCAATTGCTCATAATCTCAATAGTGGAGCCGGTAACGACTACAGAGTCCACGGCGCTGATTGGCTAATGTAGATAAGTCGCATACGTGTAAGACCGAATATTTCTATTGGTTGTCAATTTCTAGCCCGGGAAACCCCAAAACAAACGAGTGGAATGTAAAATAACTCTGTTTACATTTTAATCAGCTGATTATGAATACGGAAATAGATCGCGTAAAACGACACTTATTCAGTGTCTAGTCCATCTTATGAAATGCAAACAAACATTGTTTGGCAAAATTGTGTATCTGTAGCGAATTGTCAGATTCAAGCTGCTGAAATGCATTTCTGTAAACGTGTTCTAAGATTCCGGGAAATGTCAACTTCCCGCTGTTGGACGTACAATACGGCTCAGAAATAACTTATATTGTTTCCAAAACAAGATAAAATGTACAGTTGAATATTTTGGACTTAATTTGATTGGAAGCCAGTGCTGCGAAAATATTCACGTTTTGGAACTATATTAACCTATTTATGAGCTGGACTCCAGTGCTACTGTGTTGTAGGCTGTTGTTATTCTGGAAAGGGTGGGGGGGGAGTATCAGTCTTCCACTGTTGTAGGTTGTTAAGTTTTTTTCATCTGTGCATTTACCTAGTTTGTCAAGGGCCCAGCACCACATAGCCTTAGTCTTTGGTGGATGCCTGTTTTGAACTATTAAATTATTTATCTATATGAAAGTAAAGAATCTTGAATCTAGTTAAAACACAATATTCAACATAATGTTTTTCATCCAGAATAATTTGTTTAGCCTGATATTCTTTATGATGTACAATAATTAATATTATGTTGAGTATTTTGACACCAATTTGACTGAGCTGCTGCTGCCATAGATTACAAATATTTAACAGGCTTCCTGTATAATTGTCTTGAAATTGAGACAGAGGGTTAAACTGGTATTACTATCTATCAGCTCAAAATGTCCATGTACCTTGTACAACCAACAACCTCGTATTACCATGAGGAATATGTTGTATGGTTTTTGGGTTTTGAATGATTTAATGACTTGAATATACCTGTTAATCACCGAACCGGGCCAAAATAGCTTCTGCAGTGGTCTTGAGAAATGGCTCTGTACACCAAGAGACTATTTTTTAAAGTTAAACACTGATCGATTGGCTGGTGCGACAGCAGAATCAGTCATTACAGTGGTAAACTTTAAAAAAAAATAGTCTCATCGTGGCCTGTAAATGAACAAACAAGTGCCATTTCATTATTCCAGCATTTTTAAAAAAAGTGTGGGGATAGAAAATCTGCTGTCTAAGAAGTAAATCACAACTTAATTCACTGGAATGAAAAATTGTAAATAAGATTTCAATGATCAGCTGGAAAGTCAGGAAATCTGAGCAATATATTTCATGCTGTACCCCTATACTCAATGAGAAAATGCTGTCACACAAAACAATAATGACTTCGGTGACATGGTCATGTTTCACATTTAGTAACATATCCATCTGAGGTGAGGACTCTCATCTGCCAAAAAAAAATATTAATAAAAACAGTGGAAACAATATTCAATTTCACTCTGTATGACAATGACAGTGTATGCGCATGATATTTCAATAGGCAAACTATTTTAAAAACAATTTCACTGAAACCTGCTGTTCCATAGAGAGGGGCAAACACCTGTCAATCAGGTTATTTTCAAGATATTCTACAATCTTCATATCATCTCTCTTAAAAGCAGATTTATTTGCAATCAGAGTGAGCAAGACCAAAACACTCCTTGCTTCTTTATTAATTCAGTCACATTATTTGATTTAAAACTTGCCCTGTAGGTGGGGCTTAGAATACACCTTCCGTATCCTCTGCGTGTCATAAGAGGCGACTAAAGGAGGTAAGGGTGAGGTAACCCTGACAGAAACCTCGAGTGCTGAAGACGGAGGTTCCAGGCCGCACGGCGCACTCTAATAAACCATGGATCCACGTACTTAATGCTTATGATCATGTCGATAGTCACTTACAGGACTGGCGGTATGATCAGCGAACGAAAAGAAGAAGAAAGAATTTGATTTAAGGATATAGCTGCACAAACCACAAGACCTACATGTAAATCACTTTCAGACAAATTTTTTCCAAAATATTTAGTTTTCTGCAGATCTCAGTTCTAGCTCACCTGGCCTGAAAAGCATGAGAGGCCAAATGAGCTTATTCTATGGCAATATATTTGGTCTAAATAGCTCAATAAATAAAACAATAGGCAATGTTTGTTTGCATGTTGTAAAATCTTTTGAAAAACCTTTAACCATTCTACCAGTAGCAAATTCTGAGTTTGGAATAGAGGCCCTTGCCTATTTGGATCACTAAGTCGCACCATCATCCACTTCATGCAAAGCTTACTGGCTGAATGTGTTATTATTGGTGACCATTCAAATTTAAGAAAATTTACCGTTTACATATATTCTTAAGAAACTAGGCCAGATTGATCTACAGGTAAATGTTTTTCCCAGATATATGTGTGTGAAAAGTCAGCTAAGCTAAAGCAAACTCAACGTTATCGACCAATCACAGTTGAGCTTTTGTTACATGTAGTTGATGGTCTTGACAGTGAAAACAGTGATATATAGATTTTTATCTTTGAGCCAGTGTCCATGATCATCAATTCTTTTGTTTTGCATGGAAATTATCTTAGTTTGGATACAAATTCTTTCATTTCTAACCTAAATGGTCAAGTTTATGTCAAAATTTTCAATTTGGAACTTAGATATCCATGCTTTGTACAGAAATGTTTGTATTTTCAGCCAATGGTAATAGTTCTGCCTTTGTACCAAGATTTTCATGTTTCTAAATAAAAATTATGCATTTCAGTCAAAAATCTTCATATTTCCTGTCCAAGTTGTTGCTGTTAATGGTTAGGATTGGTTAAGAAAATTGCAATTTTACTTAGTGAATGTCCATTTGCAGTCCAAGAAATAATATTCTTTAAGATTTTAACACTGGAATGACTGACACAGGTATTACAGTGATAAATTCTTGAAAATACCAATACCACTACAAGGGCTGGTTTTTGCCGGCTTAATTACCATTAAAGGGTTTAGACTCGGCTATCTTAGTTGATGAATTTTCACAGTGAACATGGCGATAATATAGGTTTTGGGCCTGTTGAATAGGAATTTGACATTATTGGCCAGTGGCCATCATTTCATATCCAAGTTTTGCCATTTTGGGCCTACCGGTAAATTCTTAAACTTTTTACCTAAAATATTCATGTTTCCTGATAAAATGTTCGTATTTGGAACATAGATATCAATTCTTCATACAGAAATGTGTGTATCTTCAGCCTAAATTGTCTTACTTTTGCATTTTGCAGCTGCTATTTAGTCCAAACTTTCTTGTATCCTGTCCAAGACTTTGCATGTTTCTGACCAGATTCTTCATATTTCCAGCTTAAATTCTCAGATTACTGGTCATTTGAAATTTCTTTTAGCATTTTGAACCCAGATATTCTTATTAACTGTGAAAATCTATAGATTTCTTGGTAAACATTTGCTTATAATCCCAAATTCACAGATTTCAGTACCAAATCTTTGCATTTTCACACATATTCTTTCATTTTTGGTCAAAATTGTCTAATTTCTTGTTAAATTTTAAACACTGGCTAATATTTGACGAAACGGTCCATTACAGATTTAACATTTTGAGCCCAGATACACATATTAACTGCCAAAATTTATATGTTTCTCTAAACTTTTGCTTTTAACACAAAATTTACAAATTTCAGCAAGAAATGTGTGCAATTCAGCAAAAATTTCTGCATTTAAGTACACATTTCCATGATTCCATCCATAATCTGTGTTTGAAACCCAATTTTAAATGTTTCTTATACAGATACTGATATCCTAGGAGAGTGATACAGGCCCACCATACCCATTGTGCCTCTTGGTTCCAAAGTCTACTTTGATCTATGGCAGTCTGGTATCATTTTTCAAGATCACTGAGACCACTCTTAAATTATGGTTTGTTTGTAGTATTAAACCCTATAATATATTTTTGATATATAAGCATACATAACCAAAATATTAATTTGGTTACCCCAAATAAACAATAATTTAAGTGTGGCCTGAAATTAATCTCATTTAAACCAAAATGCCCTTGTTTCAGGCTGAAAGCTTTTATATTTCTGACTTAAATTTTCATAATACTAGCCTAAATTTTGTAAAATCTTCACATTTCCATTTAAATCTCTGTTATTTCAAAACCAGATTCTCATTTAACTGTCAAAATGTTTACATTTCTGTGTAACTTTTCTGTTAATCACAAATTTGCACATTTCAGGCCAACATATTTGTATTTTCAAACTAAATTTACATGTAAATATTGACATAATTAACAACAACTTTAATTTCAACAATAACCTTTCACTAAACCAGTTACAGTTTACAGGTATTTGATAAAGTAAGCAGTAAATGTAAGTCCTTTTTATATATTTAGATTTGCTACTTGTGAAAAACAAGTGATCCAAATGGATCAATCTGGATTTACCATTAATAAATGAGTTATCTGTTACTGATCCAAAGGCCTACATGATCACAGGATCAGTGGTTCACGTGTAGATCATAGTTGTTTACCTGGAGAGTTAACATCAATCATGGTTTTAATGGTTGGTCAATGGTGAAAATCAGATAAATCATTATTATATGTATTATGGCAATGAAACTGATTTTAAAAAGGGCATCCATCATTCCATGGTGCCTTATATATACTTTGGCTGGAGTGAATGTTGCATGGGGTGGATGTTGGTGGGGGGGGGAGCTCTGGGGTGCCCCTCATTATCCAAATTATATTAACCCAATGGTGCAGAAATGTGACCATATGATCCAAGGACACAAATAATATTATTGTAAGATGCTGTGACGGCCTCTACAATTCCAGTGATTTTAGTTTCAAAATATTCAACATAATGTGTTGGAATCATGATACAGAAAGTAATCATTGAATCAAATTTTCAAAGTTTCGCAGGAAACACCCCTGCTGGAACGATTTTCATTTGCCTCCACCAATCAGCCACCCTCACCCCAATACCACCCACCCTCCCCACTACCCTTAGTGGTAGGCCACGCTGATTTTGAAGGAAATACTAGTATACTTTATACAATTTATACAAGTATTCCCGTAAAATAAACTCTAGAAGAGTCACATAACAAGTAAATATGTAGCCTGGGCCTTCTACTATTAGAAGTAGCTAACTATTTAGTGGTACTAAGCGATGAACGAAAACTGGTAACAAAATTTGGAAGTGTGCCTACTGCTATCCTTCAAGAAAATAATCTAGATTAATAGCGGGACTTTTTTAATTTAGGGCAATAGTCTTTAGTGAAAAATTCCATTTTAGTTATGTTGTGTAACGAAATGAGTCAGATAAGACCATACTAATACCCGAAGCGGTGTTGTTACAAGGGTTAAATAGCTGTCATTTCGCTTTGAAGCGTCTGCTGTCGTATGGATTTCCCCTATCTGTGTAATGACGTCATGTACGTAAATCGCGTACAAAGATGACAGCCGTTACCGGCCCCCATATCCTGAGCCAGAGAATCGTCAGCGAGGGTATGAGGAGTCGGGTACCAGCCTAACGGAAGCTCTCCTAGCTCTACAGAAAATGTAGAAAATATATTTATAATCATGTTTATTTAATTATAATCATGTCATGTAACCCTAGAATGGCACTGTCATTATCAGTTTGGTATGTAGACATATACGTTGTAATGATAACACTGATAATTTGTGGTGTTGGTCTTGTGATACCTGTTTTCGTAATTTATTAAACTGTGTAATTGAAGTGATCCAGCTATTTGAATATTTAGTTAAATGTTTGTTTATAAGTGTTGCGCCCAATACATATGTACTAAATATTAAACTGACGCTTTTTCTTGTAGTTTTAAAGCATTTCGGGTGGTATCTCCATGTCATGATACCTTCTTTGTCCTGCAGTAATATTCATGAGCACTTACCGCCATTTTTCTGTCAGCCTATTGTCAGTCTGTTGTCAGTTTATTGCCAGTGTGTTGTCAGTCTATTACCAGGTTGAAGTACCGTTAAAATTTGACTAAAGGATGCAGTTTTTTTGTCAAAATACATGTACTAGAAAGGGGGGTGCGTCCTATAATCGAGAACATTCCTTCCGCACATTTTTGGGTCGAAATTTTTCTTAAAAAGTCACAGATTATACCACAGAAATTGAACTAAATGTTACCCTAGACAATTCGCGCCGCTTGAGGACTATGTTTAATGTATACTCCAAAAACACCAAGCGGAAGTGAAATTATTAAATTGGGGCGCCTAAATATTGCTTATTCTTTAATACATATCACGTATTACATCAAAATTAATCCAGAATTTGACATAAAATGGCGTCGAGAAAAGATACGTGTATAAATCACGTGATTCGCCTCCAATCGCAAAGGATCTTTATTCTAATTAGAGCGAGTACTCGGATCTAAATATTCTGGACTCGGAAATTGCTATGTATCATCATTGCGCGATAGGAACTGAATGTTCCCGTACCCGTTTGATAACCAACTCACGTTAGCGCATAAGATTACACAGCGCCTCCAATCACAAAAGAGCCAGATAACCAACTCCCGTTAGCACATAAGATCACACAGCGCCTCCAATCACAAAAGAGCTAGATAACCAACTCCTGTTAGCGCATAAGATCACACAGCGCGTCCAAACGCAAAAGAGCCATTACAATCTGTTTCTATCACACGATTTCTATGTTTTCAAGGAGACATTTTATGCCAAAATTAGATTGATTTTGATGTAATAAACAATCTTTATTGAAGATACACGATATTTAGGCGGTCCTATTTAATAACTTCTCTTCCACCATGATATTTTTTAGTCATGCATTAAACAAAGTGCTGAGTGATGGTTATTGTTGATACCAATTTTCAATTTTTTTAAAAGTACATTTTTTCTAAATTTAACAACGTCTTGTACTTGAATAAAAGAGATTTTTGGGTGGATTTTGGTCAAATTTGGGACAGCGTCCTATATTCGAGGGCGGCCTTTAGTCGAGAAATTACGGTAGCAAGAAACAATAATACAGCTGACAATAGACTGGTAATAAGCAGCTGATAACAGACTGGTAAGAAACTAATTTGTAGCTGACAACAGGCTGACAATAATCTGACAACAGACTGACATGCATATGACAATACACTGGTAGGAAGCTGGTATCGCACTGACAATAATCTGACAACAGACTGATAATAAAAAGTAAAACCGCTGGTAGATTTTTGCGAGTGTATTGTCATGTGTTGTCAGTGTGTTGTCAGCTAACTGGCGAGAAAATATTTGGGACAAACTTCTGACAATACACTGACACTATAGCTGGCAATACACTGAAACTGTTCCAAATCCCTCCTATTGTCAGATGTTCAGTGTATTGTTAGTGTATAACCAGTCTGTTGTCAGATGCTAAAATGTTACCAGTGTATTGTCAGTCTAGTGTCAGATCAATTTCTCCTATTAAATATATGTAAGACTTTGTAAATTTTTGGTGTCTTCTCTTACTGAGTTTCATAAACCAGCATTACCAGTCTGTCGTTAGTCTATTACCAGCTTATTGTCAGCGGGTCAGAGTACAGGATGACATCTGACAATAGACTGACAATACACTGGCAATCATCTGACAATTTATTACCAGTTTATTACCAGATGTGACAATAGTGTGACAACAGACTGGTTTTACACTGGTTTCACACTGACAATAATCTGGTAATAGGCAATGATGTCTTGGATGATGTAGATAAGCTCATCACGAATGCTTAATCGATGACGGACTAAGCGTTGGTGTACGAATTGTATTTCTTTACTATTTAATAAACATGCTTTCAATATTTTGAAAAACTAATTTGACTGGGCGCTGTTGCTGTCGTAAGCAGTAACAGCACCCAGTCAAATTGGTTTCAAAATATTCAACAGCTTACCTGTATAGTGTTTGGAAATTGATAGGCAGGTATCGATCCCAACACGAGCGAGGTGTGAGTGGAGCTTAGCGAGAGATGGGCGGGTATTATATAAAACTAGATTCCTCCATTCATTAAGCTTGTCAACAGTTCAGGAAGGCATTAATTACGGCCCATGGTTATGCTATTTACTTAACACTCAAGATGTCATTGCCAGCAGATGGAATTATGATTTATATAATGTTCAAGTCACATCCAATAAAACACAATTCATCCTGGAGAATGAATTCTTGCTTGTCACAATGGCAGCGCTAACTTTGATAACATATGGTTATTTGTTGATGTCTGAGATTTGACTTCTTGAAGGTTATCGGCAGGCATATGGCTTCATAGAAACTCTTGTTATCCATTCTATATTTCAGTGCCATGGTGTTTGGTTTTAACTCTATAATGGTCATACCGGCCAAAACCGGCCTCCGCTATGGTCTTGTGGAATATCCAGTTACAGGCAAAGAGAATACAAGTTTTGTAAATTTACCATTGGAATGACTGGCTCGATAACAGAGCCAGTCATTCCAGTGATAAATTTTCAAAAATTGTATTCTCTTGGCCTGTAAATGGACAGTCAATAAGAAAATACTTTTCTTGAACAAATTTGACCGGTAGTGGCTCAGATCAGCCAAAAATGTCTTCTACAGTAGTCTAGAGAAATGTCCATTTGCAGACCAAGAGGATCTTTTTGAAGGTATATCGCTCGATATACAACTATTTTGTTTAATTTACCACCGGAATGACGATAATCGAGCCAGTAATTCTACTGGTAAATTTTCAAAAATACTATTCTCTTGGTCTGCAAATTGGCATTTTCTATGAAAATTGAGAAAATTTCAGTGTTAAAGGGTTAAACTCACTCTTGTTTAAAGTTACACACGCACAGTGTCTGCACACATATGCACACTATAAGCCCTTAAAATTTCAGTGGCTCATTTTCAAGACACCTATACATACAGGAAAGCTGTTGATTATTTTGAAACAAATTTGACTGGAACTGCCTGAGCACTGCGATAGGCAGCAACCTCTCCATGCCGTTAAATTAATTACAAAATATTCAGCATCACTTGCATCATACAGAATTCAACATTTCTGGCCTGTAATGGTTAGAAGGTTAAATGAATTGTTAGTAGACATATTTGTGTCATGATTTCATTATGAATGAATGACTTTGTTGACAGGGTTTGAATGCCCATTTGAAGGCCAAGAGATGACTATTTTTGGAAATTTACCACTGGAATGACTGGCTCGGTTATCGAGCCAGTCATTCCAGTGATAAATTAAAAAAAATAGTGTTCTGTTGGCCAGAAAATGGGCATTCCTCAAGATTACTGCAGAGGCCTGGTTTTGGCGGGCTTGGCCATTGAAGGGTTAAAGAGCATGATTGACTCCCACAGCATCTGAGATCATGGTATCACCATGATGGCCAAGGCAGCCCAAACAATTTTTTGGAGCAGGCCTTAATTAATATTGATTTGCCGGTCGAAAAAAGACTATTTGAAAATGTACCATTGGAATGATTGGCTGATAACAGAGCCAGTCATTCCAGTTGTAAATTTTAAAATATAGTCCACTCATATCCCGCAACGGGATATCCATTAAGCAAATATGTTGATTTCCTCGATCAATCTTGACTACTACGCCTTTAACCCTCAAATTTGTTCAAGAACATTTTTTTAAATGTCTATTTGCGGACCAAGAGACTTTTTGAAAATTTACCACTAGAATGACTGGCTCGATTATCGATCCAATCATTCCAGTGTTAAACTTTAAAAAATAGTCTCATGGTCAGCAAATGAACATTTTCAAGACCGGCAGAAGCCGATTTTCGGTGATATGAGTGTTAATGGGTATATGGCTAAGATTTATCCAAAAAATAGAAATATGTGTTCACTGATTGTCTATTTGCAAGCCAAGAGAAGACTATGTTTGACATTTTATCATTGAATAACTTGTTAGGTTATTGAGCCAATCATTCCACTGCCAGTATTATTTCAAAAAGTGGTCTCCCTGACCGGCAAATTGACGTTACTCAAGATCGCTGCAAGGACAGATTAAGATATAGTCATGAAATCTATTCATACAATCAACTGAGTATGTTGTTTATGTCAGAAGTTGTTGTGTGTTTTATCACTACAATAATAATCATTTCATTCCCACCATATCTCCAGGAAAATGAATGAACAACAATTAGAGCCATTAAGATGTAACAAGCATTATGTAAAGTTTAAATTTTGAATGTTCATTTGTGTTTGCAGGCTGCTTGACGACTTCAAGCTTTTTGACGTTATTTAAGCGTTTCATTTTATCTTTATAGTCGTTTAAATCACGGTTTTGTTTTGCGCTTGAATAAATATGTTTATCATAATATATATGAATGGACATTACAGTTAGGGCTGTGAGGAATGAATGTTGTATTATCATATTAGACACGCTATTTTGCTCATGTTGCTAAGATTAGAATGACAACATGTCAATTGTATATTGCCTTTTGTTTTTCAGAATGACTCGGATGATCACAGTAGTGAGTTTGACCTTGAGGAATTATTAGATTTTGACGAGGATAATGAACGGAGACAATATGCCATGGTGAGTTAATTACGCATAATAATGTCTTTATAACTAACACACATAAATACATGTAGCATAGGCAAAGAAGAAAATTACAAGCATATTAATAATAATGATTGTTTATTTGTTAGTGCCAGTTGGGTACATCTTTTATGTGTAAAATCCTGAATTTGACAGTTAAATTTAAGCAAGACACGAAAACTTGTTTTCAAAGAGTGATACTTGGCATTTCCTGATGCAGCTTTAGTCAATGATGTTAAATTTTAGGCCAATTAACTCTTTAACACTCATATCAGCCCAAAACGGCTTGTACAGCGGCCTTGTCAAAATCCCCATTTGCAGACCAAGAGAAGACTATTTTTGACAATTTACCACTGGAATGACTGGCTCGATAACCGAGCCAGTCATTCCAATAGTAAACTTTCAAAAATAGTCTTCTCTTGGTCTGCAAATGGACATTTTCTATGAGAAAAATTAATTTTTCTTGAACAAATTCAAGTGTTAAATGGTTAACGGAAGGATATTTGTTTTTAGAAATTACCACTAGAATAACTGGCTCAGTTTAATAGGCCAGAACAATTAGTTTTCTTGGTTTACAATAGCTCTCCTATACGTAAGAAACATGTCCATATCGTCTCGAAGGAGTTCTTGCGAGACACAACTGATGAGCATGTACATGTAGTAAATTACATTCAAATGTGAATGTGGGCTAGCATTTCCAATTCCCCATGGTTTTGTTTAATATTTGAAGAAAAGTACGAGACTTCATTAGCTAATCATAGGTTGATTGGACTACTGTACTTCTGTGTAAGAAACCTATCGAAATTGACGATGATCGGAAATCCAATATGGATGCCAGCCACTGGTGGCCATCTTGAAAATTGGTTTCTGAATGATGAGTCGACTACCGTTTATTGTATCGCATTTGAAATTTCATCAGTTGATTGGACTGTGTCTGGAGAAGAAACCATTCTAAATTGACGATGATCCGAAATCCCGGATGGCCGCGAGCCACAAGCATTCGTCTTAAAAATTGGTTCCCGGATAATAACTCTGCTACTGTTTATCAGATCTCTTTGAAACTTCATAGGTGGATTGGATTTACTGCGAAAGAAACCTGTTGAAATTGGCGATGATCTGAAATCCAAGATGGCCACCAGCAGTGGTGGCCGTCTTGAAAATTGGTTTCCAGAAATCTTCGCTACCATTTAACAGATCTTTTTGAAACGAATCATAGGTTGATTGGACTTGTGTTTGGGGATGAAATCTCCCTGCTGAAAGCTGTCATTCGTTGCTTTGTCCTCATGGCGAGTTGATTATGCACCGTTTACTGAGCTCTTTCTCCATTACGATAACTGTATATTCTATACTTTATGTGCTATGATATTGGCTGAATGGCAATGTTGAAAATAATACAAATACATGGTGTTAAATTAAATCTTTCAGTGATAAAACACTTCCCCCACTTTCAAGACAACAATATGTGTTGCCTTAATTAGCAATGGTTTCCAGGCCAATTAATTTCAAAAATATCTCACGGAATGGTTCCTGATGTGTTAAAGAAGTTACTGCACCCTTTATATAGGAGTGAAAGAGTTGTCTGCTATTGACAAGTTGGCAGAACATAGTTTCTTGAATAATTGTTTCTTTATATGTTATGACCTAATTTGATAAAAAAACACCATTTATCAGACATATATTTTGTACCCCTTAACCCATTAGCCCTTACATTCCAGAAATGACAACAAATTCTGTATGATGTAAGGGATATTGTATTGGATATTTTAAAACTAATTTGCATGGAAGCTGTGTCTGGCAGTAACAAGCAGCTCCTGTCAAATCAGTTTCAAAATATTCAACAGCATTCCTGTATAGTTGTCTTGAAAATGAGACTCTGGAATTTCATTTGTTAAAAGATTAACTTAATTTGCCTGGAAGCCGCATATTTCTGTGTTTAACCCTTTAACCCTCGAATTTGTTCAAGAAAATTTCAATTTTGTCGTAGAAAATGTCCATTTGCAGACCAAGAGAAGACTACTTTTGAAAATTTACTACTGGAATGACTGGCTCGGTTATTGAGCCAGTCATTCCAGTGGTAAATTTTCAGAAATAGTCTTCTCGTGATCTGCAAATTAACATTTCTCAAGACCAGTGCAGAAGGCATTTTTGGCCGATATGAGTGTTAAGTGGTTAAAACAGTAATGTAGAACGGGTCATCTGGTCTTTTGTTGAAAGTACTCTTTGGAGATATCAAAGCTGGAACTATATGTCAGCAAGATCATTGCACACTCAACTGGAAAACTTCCTTAATTTCATATCCATAAACCTTTCTGGGAAAACACACATGCTTGGACTTTAACCTTTAACACTCATATCAGCCAAAAACGGCTTCTGCAGTGGTCTTGAGAGATGTCCATTTGCAGACCAAGAGAAGAGAATTTTTGAAAATTACAACTGGAATGACTGGCTCGATAACCGAGCCAGTCATTCCAGTGGTAAATTTTAAAAAAATAGTCTTCTCTTGGTCTGCAAATGGACATTTGCTATGAGAAAATTTAAATTT
>CM067373.1:161430771-161452654 GCA_034401795.1 Chaetoderma sp. LZ-2023a
AGCACATAATGACCAAGATAGGATGACGCTTTTAGTGTACCGAGATGATACCCAGTAATCCTTTTTGATTACCTATTCCCGTTAAATCTGGCATTAATCAAGACCAGAATTCGACGGGCGTTTTAAATCTGTAAACCATTTCAAAATAGGTTAAGGAATGGCTGAGTTATCCACGGAAAACTCTTCTTGATTATCTTCAAAATATTGCTGTGACGTCATAACCATGTGGGCGCAGAACTTCTAGAATGTTCTAGAACTTTCGACTGCGCTATTATTAACTACACGCTGATTGGCTGTTGCTCGAACGATGATTGGTTGGAACCTGCGCCTGTGACGTCATGAGGAGTATAAAAGGAGACGCGATCCAGAGATCGAGAGCATCCTCGGCCAGGTGCCAAACAGGTTGGATCTGTACCAGCTACTATCAGCGCAACAGACAATACACGTATTACTTTGCTATGTGTCAGTTTTTTCTCCCGTAGCTGGCAGTTGCCCAACCCACCGCACTAAAACAATTTTGTAACTCGCTAGTTACGGGAGTAATTTGGAACTTTCTGACACGAATTTGTGCTGAAGCCTTTACGACTTGAATATGTGATTCTACAGATGTAGAGGCAGGATGTTCTTTGATGGATGACTCGCCGGATCTGCCGGCCACGCCTAAAAGTGGTATTTCAACTGTCACCGCACTAATATCGTGTAGGTTCTTCTAACTTTCGACCGCAGCAAGTACACTCTGTCCGGTGCGTCTTCAGAGCTGGCTGACATACCCAGCACCGTGAAGCTTTGTTTTGTGTCTTCGTTTGACTCTGACAACCCCTGCTTGTGATCGGGTTGTTTACAACTTCCATCCGTGCCATCGGTGTATGGGAACTTTCTTCACCGCAGTAGTACTATCGTATCTTTTGCTGACTGCTCGTTAGACATCCTATTAGGCGTACAGTGCTGAGCGATGTCCTCCTGCCATGAGTGTTCTTGCGGAAATCTTGTTTGCGGAAAATAGCTTGCGGGAACCAACCTGCGGGAACTTTCCAGCTTCCTGAGAATGCATCAACGCACGTCAACTACAGAATGATGTATCAATTTCAGTAACACGGTAGCCTAACTTAAAAATGACTACCGAGTATTCAAGTAACTATACTTCACAGTTTAATAATTTCTCTATATATACTTCTTTAATTATATTGTAAGAATGGTCCCGATGACTAAAAGGTACCGTAACGGTCTTAGGACCGCTAGTTATAATTTCTGTATTTGTTTATAGTTATTCTCATTTTCTGCAATGTGTTGCTAACCGCACTATAGTAGGTTCGTTAACCGGAACTAAGATATATAACTTTGATCATTTGATACCGTATTAATTGTTCTGGTTAGATTATGTATATATATGGCCAGTGGCCATCAGTTCATATGTTTTGTTTAGTTGTAGAAAATATATAGGACTGCAGTGCACGTAGGAAACACTATACAGCAACACTTATATATGCAGCACTTTCTCCCGCCACCAACAATTTTTCACTGAGTTCGCTGTCCATGCTATAACTCTGTTTAGCCCGGCATGCTACCGACTAAACCGTTTCTATTCAGCTTGATAGGATAGGTTTCATATGATTAGAGACACTTTCTTAGTTAAGAAATCTGTAGTATATTCTTCTCTTCCAGCAGTGCGATAATCTAGCCCCGCACTCCGGTAAGACTCATAACTCCAATATTTTGTCTCTCTTCATGCTCCACTCAGCCTTGTGGCTTCTTAATTGTTTGGATGTCCCTATCCGCACCATGGGCTGATCCGACTCTGGGAAACTATTGGGGTTTCCGAGCGGTGATGGCCAGGGTGTGGTGTCACATACATTTCCCTTGTATCTTCAGATACTTAGTAGTTAGCACTTTTGCCAATGTAGGAAAGCACTGCGAAAACATATTAATTATTATTTTATTTGCTGAACAAACCTCCCGCACCGCAGTGCAAATCAGGGCAACTTGTATATAAATCTAATGACAGGTTAAACGGTTAGTTCCACAGGACCAGTGACGGGCGAGATGCATATCCCCACCGAATTCCATACGAATGTCTAGGCATGATATTTAGATCTGCCACGCCCTTGCGGGAAGGACATTTACGGTAGTATTCTTCTCTCTCACCCCCACCATTACGATAGAACAATGGTCTAATAACGCTTTCGTGAAAAGTAACCTATGTCTTGTAACGTTTTATGTGGTTACGGAGCGGGATGTCCGGATTCTTATCCAGTTGGGAGATCTTACTAAGCAACATGTATGATCGCTGTCTTCAGTATTGATGTCTTAGGGCATCTGTTCTCAGTGACAGCCGTGTCTGATAGCTAGGTAGATACCAGCCATTTGCGGCCAAAAATGGTTCTTGTTTCAAAAACAACTAAACGCTAATTAAGCAAAGCAGAAGGCCCGCATAAATAAAGCGGCAACTACTAACTCGGCATACTAAGAATCACATAAGACGGGGATGAGGGAATCCATCGGGAATCGCCCATCCCGTCTTCACGTAAAACAGCACGCAACCCTATAGTCATAATCTCACTAGGTATGGTCTTTTCTTTCTCAAGCATTTTTGGTTGAAATATTCGAGTGGGCCCATTTTTGCTTACTACTCTTCTCCCGCTTTAAGCAGTGGCGACACCTTCCCGAGACTGAGGCCCGCGCGAGGCACTTGCCTCTCACAAGGATTCAGCGATGACGGTCCACGCGAGGATAATACTCCTCACCCAAAGTAGCACTGGTAGTGCCCGCGTGAGGCACATAACATTTCTTCAAGATAATCTTCTTCCTTTCAGCCTAGAGGTATAATAACTTATAATAAGTTAATTAGTTAAGTCTCGTGTATGGGAGCCTCCCTTGTGGGGATACCTCTGCGGACCTACTAGTCTGTGTGGTACCTCCGGGAGCCCCATGTTTAAAAGTTCATCTACCTGTCTCTATGTCTCGTATTTTCATATGATCTTATTTTAGTTTTATCTAGCATAGTTATAATTGTTTAGGTAAAATCATTGTATAGACTTATATTTTTAGGTCACCAAATCAAATCTTGTAAGTCCATAGATCACGAAATTGCTATGGACAAGCATACTGGTGACACAAATTCTTAGGATGAGACGGTTGTGTTTAATGTTCGCGACGATGGTCGCACGGCCCCACTGGAACGATTGAGTTCCACCGGCCTTAGGAGCCGGTTTTTGTTACCCGCGGGGCAGTATCGTACAGGGTCTGTCACCCCGAGACCGAATGCTAACCAGCGTCATCACTCGCCGTGCACTTGCAGCGCGGCGAGTCGACATGATACACCGGAATGACCCGACACTACCCGGCGAGCTACAAGTGGCGCCCGATGTGGGGCTCGAAGAACATCATTAACCACACACAGCGAACTCACGCCCACACCATATAGTGAGCTCAGTTCAATACCTTCTCCATTTAGCGACGACTCCCTCGATCAAGAGATGGCGTCATACGATGGATTTTCAGCTCACATGCTCACCGACTATGCCAGAAATTCAGCGGAATCAACAATACCACACTATAACCTGTTTTCGCCTGTTAGCGACGGCACCTTTCGGGATGCCTCACAGGTGGGAACAGAGTTCAGAACCATATCGGACGTCCGTGACAGGCCACCACCAACAGGGCCAAATCGTGGACGACCCCGACAAAGACAAGATTACGGGCATCTCAATAGCCCTTCAGACTACTATCATTCACCCGTGCCATCTACGGAGACTATATGGCCGGGGGATAATACATAATATAGACAACCTCCCGCACCGCCCCCTTCTAGCGCAATGCTATACTCAAGGGGCACACCGCAGCTTTATCAGGAGGAATCGGCACCACCATTTCACCGGTATATCAGTCACGCAACACATCACGACCGTCAGCCGACTGCACCACCACCATATGAGGAATATCAGTCCTCACCTCGGGGAGAACGTCCGCGTAATCTTCACAACAATCTGCCTCCCATCCATAGACCCATGCCGGTCTATGGCTCTACAACAGGGGCGGACTCATTAAATTGGAGTACGCGTGTCCTAGCTCCTCGGCATTGACATCGACGGGAGACAGCAACACCACCACCACCACCACCAGCACCACGACCAGCTTCAGCATATTCGTCAGATTCTCAGATACCCGCACCACCCGAATTTCAGGTGCTTCATTCTTCCTGCAGTCTTGGCCAAGTCATCCTCCCTACCGAATTTAGTGGGGAGAATGACTGGACCAATTATAAAATACAGTTCGAGATCATAAGTCGGACTATCCGCTGGAATGATCAGCAAATGGGTGAATATCTCGCTGCAAAACCTTCCAGAAAAGCCATTCAGGTTCTTGCGGATCTTGGAACTGACTACACACCCACCTACACACAATTGGAATGAGCATTGACGGAGCGATTTGGCGACACAGCCCTCGGAGAAACCAGTCATCTTCAACTTAAGAACCTCCGACGATGCGCGGGAGAAACTCTTACCGAGTTAGCTAGCCGAATTAGGAGGCTAGTCACCCGCGCATATCCGAGCACCAATACAGAAGGCATGATCCATTTGCATCTTGACACTTTTATCGATGCATTGAGCGGTGAACCCGCCCTGAAAGAAAAGCTATTTCTAGGCGACCACGGGAGTTTGGCCCAATTAACAGCAACCGCGGTTCGCATAGAGAACTTTCTGGAGCGGGAGAAGAATAACCGACGCCAACTCCATCTTATCAACAAGATAGAGGGTGCAGCTATCGCCCCACCCGCTAATGCTCCCCCCAGTTGGTCAACACCAACCGAACAGACATCACCACCACCAGGTATACAGAATTCCAATCAGAATCAAGCGCCTGGAGGAAGGGGGCGTGCCCATAAAGGAAACTCCAATGGGGCCCCCGGGCGCGGGAACCAGCGCAACAACAACAACAATAACGGCAACATGAGCGAATGGATAGACGAGATTAATAAACAAATCTCAGCACTCACAAATTTAGTTACGACACTTAGCACCAACCTCGCCACCACACAGTTTAGGACAACAAACACCACCAGCACTGCACCACCACTGAGCACCTGTTTCGGATGCGGTCAGCCAGGCAATTGGAGGGAGCGGTGTCCTAACCGACCTCCCTCTACAACGCCTTCCCCCGACTGCAGCACAATGCAACCAGAGAAGAAGTCAAACTCCTAAGGGCACCGAATTACACAGAGCCCCAAGAGGGATAGGCTCCTCGAAGTGGGCTCTGAACAGGCGGCAGTGGGCCTGCAAGGGTCCGTGGGCATGTACACTCAGTAATATAGCGCTGAGGAGATACTGAAGGCCTCCGTGTCTAACGAAGGATGAATTAACATCCTACTATGGTACCGTCTAGTCGGCGCATTGTTCGGGCTGCTGAGATTTTTGGTTCATCCGATTTCAGTAAGTGGACATGCGTGGTAGGAGACAACATACCTCACCCAGGGAAGAGTCTGTATTAAATGAGCCGGATAATCAGAGATGCCCTGCAGGCAAGGCCGGGGAAAATGGTCAAAGTTCGTATTCTGTTGGCAGATATATACGGATCAGACCGTCGGTTTCCCCTGAGCATGAGCTCAGATGGTAATCGCTATCGACTGGGTCACCAGCCGGTCATCTTGATCATGTCAGTTCATCAACCCATTTCTGGTTATGAGTGATCAAGATGGCTCAATGTACAATCAGGCCATGGCAAGCGTTCGTATTGCGAGTCATGTCTCCTGTGATCAGAGGTCATGAAAAGTGATTCTTTGGGAAGCAGGAGGGTATGTGTGTGAGATGGTGTAACCTGTCACTTGCCGGACGGGCGGAGCAGTCTGGCACCCAGGTACCCGTGGGGTGGATGATCTCTCTAAGTACGATCTGCGCAGGGCCTCTCAGCTAAAATGACATCGAAGTACGATCTACGCAAGGGCTTTAGCTGCGATGCGTCTAGCGGACATCGCCTCCATGGTACGGTCTATGCGGGGCTACGGCCCCTTGCTAAGATGACCCTATTGGCGCCCAGTACTGTGTTCACTCAGCTCAGGAGTCGTCAGTGTGCATCTTGACTCTGTTCCAGATTCTGTTCCCCTGATTTGGGCAGGTCTTTATCTCAGGCATATACGGAGAGGTACCTAGCCTAGGCTGCATCCTGTGTGGGGAACTGGGCATCCGTCCGGCGTGGCGGGACAGCGAACCACATCAGGAAGGCCAAAGGGTACAAGTGCACTTCGGTGCCCGTATCCACCTCCCGGCTCAACTGCGGCTTTCATACAACAATGTTCAGTGGCCGACCTTCATCCACCAAAATCAGCTTTCACACCGACACCCAAATGCACGGCTTCACACATGTCAATGCCTACGTTGTCTCCCCCATCCGCAGCAATGACATCCCCCTCTTTCTCCGTACACACGAAGCCTTCTTTCCTATGTAAAATGGCGGTGGTAGGTTGTAGCACCTCCGCTGAAACAACGTTTTTGCAAGCACCACGTCCCGCCACCAAGACACTAAATTCTCGGTGTCCTTTGGTTGTATGCAGAACACCACCCCATCCAACATCATCTCCCTCATCCACAGACTTCAGCGAGACAGGAGAAGCGGTTTTCTCCACCTCATGGATTCGCAAGCACCGACGTAAACAGGGAAAAACACGCCCCTGGCGGCAGCGCTGTTTCTTCTGTGCTTCACCAAAACATCCCATGAAGTATTGTAGGAAATGGCTTGTGCAGGTAGAGTTTATCCGCAGGTACACCGCAAAGTAATATAGAAATGTGCCTGTCTGTTTAGTGGTGTTTCCACCAGTGCCACCGTCGACACTCGTGCTTCAATCACTGTATTTAACAAGCGCTTGTATGAGAGCATCCAATCTCATAAGAAGCCTCCCTTTAAGCCTACAAATATTTACCTACAGACGGCTACAGCAGCTGATGTGCCCGTGGCTGGTGTAGTCAATTTGGTTATCCAAATAGAGGAGATGCAATTCATACAGCGAGTTGTCATCGCCTCTATTCATAACGAAGCCCTACTTGGCTCTGATTTCCTCAGTGCCAGCGAAGCCATCATCCATTGCAAACAACAGGAACTCGACATACACGGCTGACTAATCCCTCTTGGACCGGCGTCGTCATTATACGACACGTGCATGGTTATATTATCAAGTACCACCACAGTTGAGCCAGGACAGGAACAAATCTTATGGGCCACCGCACCACAGTTAGGAAGCAACACACACATCGCCATGCTGGAACCCGATCTTGATTATATGATCGCCTCACAATGCAGAAGTCCCCGCATAATAGTAGACACTACTAATAAGGAAAATAGACCTTTTAGACTGTTCAATGGTACCGCAGATCCTATCACTCTGGAACCCGGAGTACGCTGTGGCCATTTAGTGGACATCATCTCATTGGAATCACCTGCACTTGCTGACACACCACCGCAGATGACTTATGATTTACCTGAACATTTACATGATTTGTATCTACGTGCCACAGTTGGATTACTGCAATCACAGAAACGAGAAATTCGGAAACTACTACATGAATATCGTGATAGTTTTTCCTCCGGAGACATGGATCTTGGAGAAACTCATCTCGTACGACACTCCATCGATACAGGCAATAATCGCCCCATACAACAACCGGTACGACGTCTTCCCGTTCATAAGGAAGCAGAAGCACACCAACAAGTGAACGACATGTTGCGGACTGGTATTATTGAACCCTCAGCATCTCCATGGGCTAGCCCAATAGTACTAGCAGGAAAAAAGGACGGAACCTTGCGGTTTTGTATAGACTACCGCCGCCTTAATGATCTTAGCATTAAGGACGTTTATCCGTTACCCCGGATAGATCAGGCCTTGGATTCCTTGTCCAGAGCCAAGTGGTTTTGTACCCTTGACTTAGCTAGCGGTTACTGGAAAGTAGCCATGGATGAAGCTGACATGGAAAAGACCGCATTCGTTTGTAGGGATGGCCTTTTCCAATTCCGCAAGATGCCCTACGGGTTGTGAAACGCTCTCGGAACTTTCGAATGACTCATTGAGCAGGTACTAACCACCCTGCAATGGGAAATCTGTCTCTGTTACATCGATGACATAATAGTCTTCGGACACACATTTGAGTAAACTTTAATAAATCTGGACACCGTGCTTTCCTGCTTCCGCACGGTCAATTTGAAACTCAAATCGAAGAAATGTCATCTCTTTAGACAGAGCGTTAAGTTCCTGGGACACGTCATATCCGGTGATGGAGTGGCTACTCAGCCATCAAAAACTAAGGCAGTAGCAGAGTGCCTCAGCCCTCTTCAGTTACGGAGACACAGAGTTTTCTTGGCCTATGCCGGTGCTATCGCCGTTACATCCAACATTTCAGCGAGATTGCTTCACCCCTCTACAGGATCAGCGAGAAAGATCGACCATTTGAGTGGACGAGTGAGTGTGAAGGCTCCTTCAGGGCGCTGAAGGAACTCTTGACGACCGCCCCGATTCTTGCTCACCCTAATCCAAACCTCGATTTCATCTTATACACTGACGCGTCAGCTTACGCTATCGGCGCGGTTCTATCTCAGGTCACGGAAGATGGAACAGAACAGGTATTGGGTTATGGTTCGCGTACTCTGAATAAAACGGAGAGAAGCTACGCAACCACCAAGCGAGAACTATTGGCGGTGGTCCATTTCATCAAGTATTATAAACACTTTCTGTATGGTCGCCCGTTTACACTCCGTACAGACCATGCCTCACTACAGTGGCTCAGGAACGTAAAAAATCCGGACGGCCAGGTAGCGAGATGGCAGGAATCCCTGCAGGCCTATAACTTTAACGTTGTTCACCATCCCGGCAAATTGCATGGGAATACAGACGCCCTCAGCAGAATCGGCGCGGAAGCTGAACATGAAGAGGCTGCCACCGTGACACAGTGAACACAGCCATCTCCGGAGTTCCCCAAGTTGAGGTGCGCAGAGTGGAATCCAGAGAAAATTTCACACCACCAAACAACAGACATGCAGACACGAAATATATACGCGTGGATTCAGGAGTGGGTACGTCCTCCTAAGGATACGGTAACACCTCTATCCACCACGGTAAAATATTATTACCAATGGTTCGAAGAATGTCAATTAATAGACAACGTTCTATATATTAATGACCGTCTGGTAGTCCCAGAAAGTTATCGTGAACTTATATTAAAACAACTGCATGATAACGCCGGGCATCTGGCCATGGAAAGGATTGTTGCCCGTATCAAATTGAGATTCCACTGGATCGGGATTCGCGATAGTGTCACGGCATGGGTTGCCAAATGTATCCCATGCCAAAGACGTGCTGTTGGCCAACACCATATCGCACCATCGCAAATTAAGATTGTTGGTGCACCATGGGAGCGAGTGGCTGTCGACGTGCTCAGACCCTTGAATACGACGGATGATGGAAATAAATACATCCTCGTATTACAAGATTATTTTACGAAGTGGGTAGAAGCATTTGCTCTGCCGGACCAAGTGGCATCCACCATAGCGGAGGTCTTGGCCAGCAATGTGTTCTGCCGCTTTGGTATGCCTTATGAGTTACACGCCGATCAAGGGAGTAATTTTGAGAGCCAGCTCATATCAGAGCTCTGCAAATTGTTCCATATCGTCAAGACAAGGACGACTCCATACCACCCCCGGAGTGACGGGATGGTAGAGAGATTCAACAGAACTCTCGCGGAGATGCTTAGGAAGGAAACACGCCTTGATTGTAGAGATTGGGACCTACGGCTCCCGTATGTACTCATGGCTTACCGCACTTCAGTACATTCCAGCACGGGCTACATCCTGCTCGGTTACTGTTAGGCCGTGAATTAGCCTTACCCCTGGATCTGGCCATGCCTCGAATACCAGGAGAGAAAAATTCACCTCTCTTGCGGCAAAGGGTAGAACAAGCCCATGAGTTAGTGAGAGAAACCTTATCCACTGCACACCGGCGACAAAAGACATGGCACGACTGGAGAGTGCATGGAGATCCGTATGAAGCAGGAATGATGGTTTGGGTATACGATTCATGACGATCTGCAAACGTGTCAAGTAAACTGAGTTACCAGTGGAAAGGCCCCTATGTGGTAGTAGGTAAGACGTCGGACGTGACCTACCATATCCGTGCTTCGGATGGCCTGACCTCAGTCATCCACTTTGATCGACTTAAACCTTGTGTCACTGATGACCCAGCACCAGAGCTCGGACTGGGCATTTCTCATGACACCGGTACCCGGACAGATATTTCTATGGAAATTAGTATTCCCATGGTTAGCGCAGAGCACCGCGGTGCCAGTTCAGCCCCAGTTCTACCAAGCCAGAACGTGGGTGAACAAGCGGCTAACACTGACGACGATGATGAGATACGTACTCGCCCTTTCCCTCCTCAGCGCGGGTCTACTCGATCTGGGAAGCCATATTTGAAGAATTTCGTGTTTGTTTTGCCCAAGGGACCGGATGGAAAAGTTGTTCCTCCAATCTCTTCCCATTCCCACCCACTTCACGCTAGGCCCCCCCCCCCCCATCATAGAGTTACCACAAGCAGAAGCTGAGGTTGACCCAACCCATACATCCTTTGGGGGGGGGGCATATGGTGAATAGCATGGAAGTGAAGAGGCTGTATGACGCCCTAGCGTGTCTAGAACCACAAAACCGTACAACGAGGTGTACCCGACCATGCCCCCAAAGCGCCAAACCAATTCCCACCCAAGCGGGACCCATATCCATTGCTGCACCACAACTCCAAATCCAACTGGCATCCCTAATCCATACACCAAGTTCGGACATCACCAGCCCAGTCCATTTCACACTCTACTCATTGTTTGTTGACCGTCAATCTTCAGATATGAGAGAGACTGCTGCAACAGAGGAGGTGGCATCCCGCACTGCACCGACCAACATTACCCTCCACGGTGGGCAGGAAAGCAGCCTGTTCAGTAGACTCTCAGCTCGAATTTTCCCGGTGTCTAAAACCTACAACAAGCACCAACCGTTGTGCAATGGGAGATGACCACATCCCCCTATCCAAAGGCCACCCCATCCAATTGGCCTACCATACTCCCCTGTGAGCAGTCAGGACATCACACACAGACAGAACGTCATCGCATACAGTGCACACCTGCCCTCAAAGCTGGATACGTCAATTCGTTTTTCTTTCATTGTGCCTACATTACATACCTACTCGGTTATACTCAGCATAATGGAGACATTCAACATCGGCAACAACATCATTTAGCAGCACCTACCAGTATTAATTAATTCCCAATAGAGACATAAAAATTCCCGCAACAAATCCTCCCGCACAAACTGTGGGAGAAATAATATCACACCTCCCGCAATAACAACAAACTTGGCGTTCACCAGCGTGGAAAACGGGAATACGCCCACTTTGCTTATAACATTGGCATCATACAGCAGCCCGGACATCCCGACAACAACGTTATCATCAACAGACAACAGCCGACAAGTCTCCCGCACACACCTTATCCAGTTATGGGAGAACTGATTATATGGATATAAGGAATGCATTACAGCCATCTACAGTACGTGTCATGGGAGGAACGTTTGTCCAATGCTCCTCCCCCGCCCTTTTTCCCGACGTCGTACCAAACAGCCAAAATCTACATGCATCATCTACACGTAATAACAGTCAATATTATTAAGAGAGCAAGATGTCCGTATTGTCGTCAGTCACGAGTAGGATTTTGCTAGCGAAAAGTTGAATTCGATAATGGATTGATCAAAGTTACGACAGCATCCGACAGGTCATCTGCACTCTAAAATAACTCTGTCCTGCCCACGGGCTCGGCCATTACAGAGTGAAATGCTCTCAAGGTTCGATAAAGTTGACAATCACGCCACCTCATCCCCTCTCCAAACGACGGCATTGTAAATTGTAATAACTGTGGCACCCACCTCCGAGTTGTACTGCAATTTAACCATAATTAAGTGGTATTAATGTGTCTGGTCTAGGCCGGGACGGAGCTAGTTCTACCCATTGAGGAGAATGCTTGGCAAGCCCTCCCGCTTGGAAAACACAGCTATCTTGTCGGGATCAGTAACGTTGATCTACCGCTTGAATAGATCTGTTTAAACCACACATCAAATTACTTACAACTTTACTGTTAAATTTTTGATTAAGAACACAGCTGCTCTACCATGCTACAAATCATTAGCGCATGGGCTGGTAAAGCGGCATCAAAAATCTAACAGTATAATTACAAAGAGACTTTCAAAAATTCTCTGCGTTCCAGTCCATAATCAACACGGGCTGAGAACTACCTATTACAGACTTATACAAGATGCATGTTTAAGAGCTCGCGCAAATAAGGGACATTATATATTAAAGATTCATGATATAACATATATATCTTTCCATATCTCGCATCTACAACAGACTACACCTCAGCAACAGTATTTTGGCCATTGCCATAAACAGCACATATGTTTCTGATCAACCACATGCTTTTAGAAGCCACGTGACATTTACTGCTATTTCCAGTAAATTGGATCAAACGCTTTAAACAAAAGAGCCACCCAAAGACGCGACTACCACAGCGTGATGGAAGAGTGGCGAGGGTGAGTTGGGGTGAAAGTTGCTGACATCACTAGGCTCCCACACACCCCATCGAGCGCTCCAGCCTAAAATTCAAACAGGCAAGTTTATAAGCATCCAATATGAAAAACCGCCTCACCATAATTAAAAGGTGAGGCTCCCCAAGGAAAAAGTAGTACCACGTTTTTGTGATGATCGGAGGCTGTTAAAAGCGCAAAATTAGGACAAAGTTAACGAGCCATTCCTCCTATAATTAAAAGTACGCCCTTTATACGGGACGAATTAATCCCTAGATGACTAGAGTAGGAAAGAGGAAACTTTCCATATAGGGCTGACCGAATCACCTGTTAAAACTTCCAGGTGTGGTCATCCGCTGCCTATGACGTCACCAAATAGTATAAAAGGAGGAAGCACGCTCTGAAACTTTGTCTTCCCATCAAAACTCGACACCAGGGAAGAACAAATAGCATTAGGCATTTTTCGTGTTGAAAACCAAATTCTGCTGTTTTACTATTAGTTCATATATTATACTTGGCCTGGAAAGTTAAACACAATGAAGAGATAGGGCATTAGGTTTTGAATAAGGTTCCCGCAGCCACCTACCATGTGGGAAAGAGATGTCACTTCTTGAAGATTTAGCGTTATCGGATTCGTCTGAAGAAGAATCGGTACCAGTTCCAAAACGGTTCCTGTGAAGCTCGTTATTAGCTAGCGGAGAGCCCTGTACCAGAACTTTTACGAGAAAATCCGACCGCACACTTCATGTCAATAAGGATCATCTCCTCCAGTCAGCCTTCTGCATGACGTGTCAGTATCTCTACACCACTACTCACTATGGAGTGACCCATGTGCTCCATTATCATCACCGTGTATTAGAAGAAAACTAGGATCGTGCCATTTTAGCCACGCATTTCGAATCTCGGTTTCCGGTCAAAGTTCTCCCGACCGAGAAGATGGCCCACACGAAGAACACTACTCGTAGATATCCCGTTAGTCATCATCCTCCCGCGGCTACAGTAAGCAACGTACCGATAGCAAGACGTGAAATCCTACCTGCAGCTATGTCGGGGAGTGCTACGCCGCTACCAGTCACTACATCTACACCGGTCCTGAAGCAGAGTAAGAAGCGAAAGTCTCCCGCAGAATCCAGTCCGGCAGCACCCGCATCAGTAACCAGCCATCCAACTACAGCCACTACACCTGCACCCGTAGTGTCTGAAAGAGTTTTAGCCAGTCAGCCAATTTCGGTAGTCATCATGACACCTGCGGGAATGGACATTCCGGGTTACCCGCAGTCACCATCTCGGCCAAACCTGACCATGGACGAGGGACCGGGACCGTCGCAGCCTGCGTTGATTAGCATAACTCCAACTATTGTTATCCAGCATCCGCTTCCTAGCCTCTCTGACCCAGCCATCAGAAAGGGAACTACGCTGGAACGACCATATGTGGGAAAGAAACGTATCGCCCACACTCAGGACATTCAGCCAGTGCCTAACATTACCGCAAATCGTCTGTTAAAATATGCTAAGTCTTGGAAGCCACCACGATGACTACAACAACTACAACATCAACCACGTCAGCAACCACTAGCACCACTGCTGCCTCACGGACTGATATTTTAGAACCAGCAGTAACTGTGAGAGACATTATGGATGCTCATATTTCCGCCACCATCACTGCAGACATTTCCGACAGGGCCAGTAATAGTGAACGCATCTCAGCAATGATAGTGCATCCACCGCGACCAACCACCGTAAGTCGCGGGACCCAGACTCAGTGGGAAAATTTCGCAGCAGAGGTGTGATCATTTATGATACAGCAGAAACACCAGTGGTGCGATTCATGGAAGTGTATTAATTATTACTTTATTTTTTAAATAGTTTTCTTCTTATTATATATGTTACATCAATTGAATCCGTCTCTAGGATGACTACGGTTATCCGACAGAACCGCGCACTTCAGTGCCCAGCTGTGTCCCACACGAAATGAGTACTGCGGACTCTGGTGTTGTAAGCACGTTGTGTGCGATGTAAGGAATACAACATCCTGCAGTGCAATGATGTCATAATCCCGTCATGCAGTCTCAGCTACGCTAGGGCTGCCTGATGAACTAACTTTTAAGTTATTATTATATTCTATTTTTTTTAAAATTATTTTTCTTCCTGTCTTAGATGCAAAATATATATTTAATAATAAGAGATACGTGTTGCGTACCCCTTTGTTTACCCGGGGTGCGCAAGTAATTCGGGAGTAATTGATTAAATACCCCATAAGGGTATGTTACATGGATCTTATATGTATACATATATATATTATATATTATTTATATTTAGATTTAAAATTGTGGTACGTTGGAGCTTGGGTGTTCTCTGCAGAGATAATGATTATCCGCACCCAAAGAGAACGCCCATGCGAGCTATTGTTTAGGATCATTCACTAAATACAGTTACAGCACGCACCAACATATTAAAATAAAACAAAACAAAAAAGGAAAAGGCCTGGAAAAATAATTCCAGGTAAAAAATTGGAAACTAAAAGTATGCCTCCCCCTCCTCTTTGGCACCTCTATGTGCTCTGTCTCTTGAATATGCGTCTTTTGCGTCACTACTCCTCTCCAGCCACGCACCTACCCGGGAAGTCTATAATTCCCGCCTAGCGTACGTTCGTGCGTCGATCTGCCATGCATGATCGTTTGCCACGGAGGTCAAACTAGGAGGAGGTGGTGTAGTTCGGATCGACCGGGTGGGTACCGGCCGTACCAGCTAAGCTGGGTACGCGCCGCCCGTCCTGGATTCGTTCCCTGAACATGCCCCCCTGAGTAGAGCCATAAGCGTATATGAGCCTATGAGACAGATCGCATTATAAAAACGACTAAGTCCGTTAAAGCGCATGGTGTGCATGCGCACACTTAGATGCTGTTTTTACAGAGCACGTAGTTTATGACCAAGATGGGATGACACTTTTAGTGTTGCTCGGCCGATGATTGGTTGGAGCTTGCGCCTGTGATGTCACGAGTAGCATAAAAGGAGACACGATCCAGAGATCGAGAGCATCCTCGGCCAGGGTTGGACCTGTGACAGCTACTATCAGCACGACAAGGCACAGATCACTTCACCTTCTGTCGGGTTTTCTCCCGTAGCTAGCAGTTACCCAACCCACCACACTAAAACAATTGTGTAGCTCCCCTTACTTGCGGGAGCAATTTGGAACTTTCTATTATTGTTCACGAGTATTAAGATCTACTTCGGAACACGAACTTGCGGTGAGGCCTTTACGGCCTGAATATGTGATTCTACAGATGTAGAGGCAGCGATGTTCTTTGGTGGATGACTCGCCGGATCTGCCGGCCATGCAAAAAAGTGGTATTTCAACTATTCCCGCACTAATATCGTGTAGGTTCTTCTAGCTTTCGACCGCAGCAAGTAAACTTTGCCCGGTGCATCTTCAGAGCTGGCTGACGTACCCAGCACCGTTAAGCTTTGTTTTGTATCTTCATCAGCATCCAACCCCCGCTTATGATTGGGTTGTTATCAACTTCCATCCATACCGTCGGTATATGGGAACTTTCCTCACAGCAATAATGCTATTGTATCTCTTACTGACTACTCGTTAGACATTCTATATTGTGATTACAGCCTTGGGTTCGATCCGGTCCCGTCATAGGCAGCTTGCGGGAATCCTGTTTGCGGGAACCAACCTGCGGGAACTTTCCAGCTCCCTGAGAATGCATCAACTCACGTCAACCAAAGAATGACGTATCAATTTCAGTAACACGATAGCCGAACTTAAGAATGGCTACCGAGTATTCAAGTAACTATACTTAACATTTCAACTATTCCGTTAAATGTACTCTTCTAATTATATCGTATCCGTATAAACGGTCCCGATGACTAAAAGGTACCGTAACGGTCTTAGGACCACTAGTTATAATTTCTGTATGTGTTCATAGTTATTCTCATTTTCTGTAAGGTGTTTTCACTAACCGCACCATAGTAGGTTCGTTAACCTGTACTAAAAATATATAATTCTGATCATTTGATACTGTATTGATTGTTCTGGTTAGTTTATATATATATATATATATATATATATATATATATATATATATATATATATATATATATATATATATATATATATACACCTGTGCAAAAGTTAAGCACCAGCAAAAACAATAGAACGTAGAAACATGATGGTACAACTAGGCTGCCATACTTTTTGTCCCCGCGTTAGCTGACATAATTCCAAGTACGAAATGCACATGCATGCATGACTTCACGCTGCTTGATGTCCGTGCGTGGCGGGAAACAGCACACGTGTTCAGTTATGTAAAAGTCCAGTTTGAGGTGTAGAACATTACATACAGATTTAGGCGACACGATTAGGAATTTTGTGTTCATGACCGTGGTTTATTTGTACAGAGAGAATTAGCTCTTGATTGTGAACCGCTATGGCAAGAGGAAGGTTAAGTGATCGTGTGAAATGGCAAATCATAGGCATGCATACCACTGGTATGTCATGCAGAGAGATTGGCAGACAGCTGAACATTAACCATACTGTAATCAGTCGTTTGATTGCAAAACATGGGCAAACTAACGAGGTGAAGGACAGGCCTAGATCTGGAAGACCGAAGAAGACTACTGCCCGTGATGATCGAGCCCTAGTACGCCTTGTTAGGAGATCTCCATTCACCAACAGCAGAGTGCTCAGCCAGCAATGGGAAACGCGCAATAGAGTGTCAATGTCTACCGTCAAAAGGAGACTGTATGCTGCTGGCATGAAAGCTAGGAGACCTGTCAGACGTCCTCTCCTCACTGCACACCACAAAGAGGAGCGTCTGAGGTGGTGCAACGAAAGAAGACACTGGAACATGAGATCCTGGAGACGGGTACACTGGTCCGATGAAAGTCGGTTCCTGCTTCATGCCACAGATGGTCGAACTCGTGTATGGAGGTCCAGACGCACGGCGTACGACCAACGTAACATCATGGAAGAAGTTCCATTTGGTGGAGGTTCCGTTATGATATGGGGGTGCATCTCATTTGATTGTAAGCTGGATCTGTTGACTGTACCTGGAACACTAAATGGACAAAGATATCAAGATTCCATACTGGATAGAGTTGTGGTCCCTCATTTTGTAAATCATGCACCTGGAACCCACCCTATATTCATGGATGACAACGCCCGACCACATCGTGCTAGAGCTGTGCATGAATACCTCCGCCAGAATGCCATCGAAACCCTACCATGGCCAGCAAGGAGCCCTGACATGAACCCTATTGAGCATATCTGGGACATTCTGGGAAACATGGTGAGAAGGAGGGATCCTCCTGTGCAGAACCTACAGGAATTAACAGACGCACTCCATCTTGAATGGTAACGAATACCACAATGGCGTATCAGTCGGTTGGTGACCAGCATGAGACGTCGTGTCCATGCCGTCATCCAGGCACAAGGTGGATATACCCGGTATTAATAATGACAGTCTCAAACTCGTGCACAGATGTTAAACTTCGTTTTCAGACACCATTAATGACAATCTAGCCACGTGTGTCAACTGTAGGGCAATAGTTGTCAGTTGTGTCAACGTAACCATATTCAGGCCTCGTTTTCAAGTTCAAACAAAAACATACAGTGTTTCCCCACCATCATAATCAGCATGCCTCTAGTTGCATTATTACCTCTTGCACTAAGATGGATGGGTACATAAATGTTTATGCTATTGCTTTCTTCATAGCACATGAATATACCCTCGCATGAGCGTAAAAATAGGGTGGTGCTTAACTTTTGCACAGGTTAAGCACCACCCTATTTTTACGCACATGCGAGGGTATATTCATGTGCTATGAAGAAAGCAATAGCATAAACATTTATGTACCCATCCATCTTAGTGCAAGAGGTAATAATGCAACTAGAGGAATGCTGATTATGATGGTGGGGAAACACTGTATGTTTTTGTTTGAACTTGAAAACGAGGCCTGAATATGGTTACGTTGACACAACTGACAACTATTGCCCTACAGTTGACACACGTGGCTAGATTGTCATTAATGGTGTCTGAAAACGAAGTTTAACATCTGTGCACGAGTTTGAGACTGTCATTATTAATACCGGGTATATCCACCTTGTGCCTGGATGACGGCCTGGACACGACGTCTCATGCTGGTCACCAACCGAGTGATACGCCATTGTGGTATTCGTTGCCATTCAAGATGGAGTGCGTCTGTTAATTCCTGTAGGTTCTGCACAGGAGGATCCCTCCTTCTCACCATGTTTCCCAGAATGTCCCAGATATGATCAATAGGGTTCATGTCAGGGCTCCTTGCTGGCCATGGTAGGGTTTCGATGGCATTCTGGCGGAGGTATTCATGCACAGCTCTAGCACGATGTGGTCGGGCGTTGTCATCCATGAATATAGGGTGGGTTCCAGGTGCATGATTTACAAAATGAGGGACCACAACTCTATCCAGTATGGAATCTTGATATCTTTGTCCATTTAGTGTTCCAGGTACAGTCAACAGATCCAGCTTACAGTCAAATGAGATGCACCCCCATATCATAACGGAACCTCCACCAAATGGAACTTCTTCCATGATGTTACGTTGGTCGTACGCCGTGCGTCTGGACCTCCATACACGAGTTCGACAATCTGTGGCATGAAGCAGGAACCGACTTTCATCGGACCAGTGTACCCGTCTCCAGGATCTCATGTTCCAGTGTCTTCTTTCGTTGCACCACCTCAGACGCTCCTCTTTGTGGTGTGCAGTGAGGAGAGGACGTCTGACAGGTCTCCTAGCTTTCATGCCAGTAGCATACAGTCTCCTTTTGACGGTAGACATTGACACTCTATTGCGCGTTTCCCATTGCTGGCTGAGCACTCTGCTGTTGGTGAATGGAGATCTCCTAACAAGGCGTACTAGGGCTCGATCATCACGGGCAGTAGTCTTCTTCGGTCTTCCAGGTCTAGGCCTGTCCTTCACCTCGTTAGTTTGCCCATGTTTTGCAATCAAACGACTGATTACAGTATGGTTAATGTTCAGCTGTCTGCCAATCTTTCTGCATGACATACCAGTGGTATGCATGCCTATGATTTGCCATTTCACACGATCACTTAACCTTCGTCTTGCCATAGCGGTTCACAATCAAGAGCTAATTCTCTCTGTACAAATAAACCACGGTCATGAACACAAAATTCCTAATCTTGTCGCCTAAATCTGTATGTAATGTTCTACACCCCAAACTGGACTTTTACATAACTGAACACATGTGCTGTTTCCCGCCACGCACGGACATCAAGCGGCGTGAAGTCATGCATGCATGTGCATTTCGTACTTGGAATTATGTCAGCTAACGCTGGGACAAAAAGTATGGCAGCCTAGTTGTACCATCATGTTTCTACGTTCTATTGTTTTTGCTGGTGCTTAACTTTTGCACAGGTGTATATATATATATATATATATATATATATATATATATATATATATATATATATATATATATATATATATATATATATATATATATATATATATATATATATATATATATATATATATATATATATATATATATATATATATATATATATATATATATATATATATATATATATATATATATATATATGGCCAGTAGCCATCAGTTCATATGTTTTACTTAGTTGTAGAAAATATATAGGACTGCAGTGCACGTAGGAAACACTATACAGCAACACATATATATGCAGCACTTTCTTCCGCCACCAACAATTTTTCACTGAGGTCGCTGTCCGTGTTATAACTTTGTTTAGCCCAGCATGCTACCGACTAAAACCTTTTCTATTCAGCTTGATAGGATAGGTTTAAAATGATTAGAGACGATTTGTTCGGTAGGAAATGTGTAGTATACTCTTCTCTTCCGGTAGTTGCGATAATTTAGCCCCTCACTCCGGCAAGACTCATAACTCTAAGATTTTGTCGATCTTCATGTTCCACTCAGCCTTGTGTCTTCTTAATTGTTTGGATGTCCCTATCCGCACCATGGGCTGATCCGACCCTGGGAAACTGTTGGGGTTTCCGAGCGGTGATGGCCAGGATGTGGTATTACACACATTCCCTCCATATCTTCGGATACTTAGTAGTTAGCACTTTTGCCAATATAGGAAAGCACTGCGAACACATATCTTAATTATTATTTTATTTGCTGAACAATCCTCCCACTCCGCTGTGCAAAATTGGGCAAATTGTACATAAACCTAACGACAAGTTAAATGGTTAGTTCCATAGGACCCGGGTGATGGGCGAGATGCGCATCCCCACCGAATTCTGTAAGATGTCTGGGCACGATATTTAGATCTGCCACACCCTCATGGGAAGGACATTTACGGTGGGTATTCGTCTCTCTTACCCACACCATAACGATAGATCAGTTGCCTAAAATGCTTTTGTGAAAAGTGACCAGTGTCTTGTAACATTTTATGTGGTTACGGAGCGAGATGTCCGGATTCTTATCCAGTTCGGAGATGTTACTAAGTAACATGTATGAGCGCTGTCTTCAGTATTGATGTCTTAGGGCATCCGTTCTCAATGACAGCCGTATCTGACAGCTAGGTAGCCACCAGCCATTTGCGGCCTAAAATAGTTCTCGTCACTAAAAACTAAAGACGAGATAAGCATGGAAGAAGGTCCGCATAAATAAAACGGCAACTACTAAACCAGCATACTAAGAATCACATAAGACGGCGACGTGGGAATCCCTCAGGAATCGTTCGTCCCGTCTTCACATAAAACAGCACGTAACCCTATAGTCATAATCTCACTAGGTATGGTCGTTTCTTTTCAAACATTTTGGTTGAAATATTGGAGTGGGCCCATTTTTGCCTACTACTCTTCTCCCGCTTTAAGTAGTGGCGACACCTTCCCAAGACGGAGGCCAGCGCGAGGCACTTGCCTCTCGCAACGATTCAGCGACGACGGTCCACGCGACGATAATAGTCCTCACCCAACCTAGCACTAGGAGTAGTGCCCGCGTGAGGCACATGATTTTTCATCCGAGATAATCTTCTTTCCTTTCAGCTTAGAGGTATGATAAATTATATTAAGTTAATTAGTTAAGTCTCGTGTACGGGAGCCTCCCTTGCGGGGATACCTCTGCGGACCTATGAGTCTGTGTGGTACCTCCGGGAGCCCCACGTTTAAAAGTTCATGTGGCTGTCTTTATGTCTTGTATTTTCGTATGCTTCTCATTTTATCTAGCATACTCGACAGTCTGTTTAGGTAAAACTATTGTATAGACTTATTTTAATTAGGTCACCGAATCAAATCT
>CM067373.1:161453154-161514387 GCA_034401795.1 Chaetoderma sp. LZ-2023a
GCATGACACGTGTGTTGAGAATTTTCTAGAAAGTTCTGCAAAATGAATGATATTCCCATGAGGCCTATGTAGATCCATTAATAAAATTATAAAAATAAGTACTGGAAGATTCATCTTTGTGCTGACGATTCGTATTTCCAATTCCCAGATTTTCTTAACACCGTCACACTCATATCAGCCAACAATGGCTTCCGAAATGGTCATGAGAAATGGTCATTTGTAGACAAAGACTATTTTTTTAAATTTACCACTAGAATGACTGGCTCAATAACCAAGACAGTCATTTCCAGTGGTAAATTTTCAAAAATAGTTTTCTCTTGTCTGCAAATGGATATTTTTTATCAGAAAATTGAAATTTTCTTGAACAAATTCGGTGGTTAAAGGGGTAATACAGGAATAGGTGTCCATTTTGACAATGTGCTTGGGTTAGAGGTTTCTGCCATGTCAACATTACTTATAAATTGAAATTAGAATACATTATTCCTTTATATCAGTTCAGATATATATAAAAAATATTTCGAAAAGACAGTAATTGAAAGGTTAGTAAACGCAAGTTACACAATGGCCTTTTGAATTGTTTACATAATTAACAGCTCAACTATTTTGAAAAAAACCAATACATGTAATATAATGTGATCCCTGATAGAAATGCATATTAACGCTTTTTTATGGGCAAGCCAGCCAAAACTTGCCTCTGTAGATGTCTCCATGAATGTCCATTTGCAGATTAAAGGAAAACTATTTTGAAAATTTACCATTGGAATTGACTGGCTCGATAACTGATAGTATCTAAGCAATGAAATTCAATTTCCTTCACAAATTATGGCCAATGAAGGGTTAATAGACTCCAACCTGCAAGCCAGATATAACAGACAATAATATTAACCCTTTAACGCTTGAACTTGCTTTTAAAATTTCAATTTTTTTCATACAAAATGTCCATTTGCATGACCAAGAGAAGGGTATTTTTGAAAATTTACCATTGGAATGACTGGTTCGGTTATCGAGCCAGTCATTCCAGCGGTAAATCTTCAAAACTAGTATTCTCTAGTCTGCAACTGAACATTTCGCAAGACCACTGCAGAAGCCGTTTTTGGCTGATATGAGTTAAAGGGTTAAAGTATCCTGTAGAACATTGTGAAAATATGCTGACAACTGTCAGTCAAATGTAGGCCAGGATTTCTAGAAACAGGTCAAGAGCATGCTGTGTATATATATTTATATATATATATATATATATATATATATATATATATATATATATATATATATATATATATATATATATATATACATAGAAATGCAACATGCAATAATTTGACATAATACCAACGTTACTAACACTGCCCTCTGAAGATAACATGGAAAACTAATTAGTCATTACAATAATTGTTTATCTTCCTTTAGGAATATTAGTTTATCGCTTAGATAGTAATATGGAATCAAAACATTAAAACCTGAAACAATTTAAATTGCTTTTCATTAATTAAAAATAAATTCATTTAATTAAAGTCATATAAAATATTATTCCAAAAAGCAGCAGTAAGTAATAATCAATTTTCTAAAATAAAATAAAAATGTCTAAAAAATAAAAATAAAACTAGCTTAATTACTGTAATGAACATCTATCTTAAAATAAAACAGTTTATAAAATGGCATGGCCTCAATGCAAGACAGGGGGATTTACATTTCTATTGCATAAAACATGAAAAAAACTATGATCCTAACATTGTTATGATTTTTTATTGCCATTACACTTAACTTTGTAGAGATCAACAAAATATATATATATTAGAAATTAAATAAGTATACAGCAGTTTGGGTAATTTTACATGAGTGATTAGATATAAAACTTCTGTCATAAACCCTCTCCAATTAACCCTTTGAACACAGAATTCCAGTGTCTCTATTTCAACGCAAGCTAATATGTAAGCGATTCAAGATTTTGAAGGTAATTTGACTGAAGCTGTTGTAACAGCTTTCAATAAAACTAATTAAAAAATATTCAATAGAATATTTATTACACATTATAAAGAATTTGTTGCATACCGGGTCTTTCAATTTAAAGACCCAAAAACCAGCCAATTATTAAGCAGCTAGAATATTGGCATTTCAAGTGACCATTGACACGAAATCACAATCATCAAACATGACCAACTTGCATAAATTCCGTTTTGGCGTCGTGGCTCGTGGTTGTGGTTAATGGGTTACGAGAATTTTAACTTCAATTTATTATAATTAAGATATAATGGTATAAATACACATTAATTACTTTGATGCAATGGCGGATCCAATTTTAACAACACCCTGCCCATCTCTAACTAAGCTCCAACCACACTTCAACCATGTTGAGATCGATCGATCCCTGACTCAATTTCCAGAAAACTATACAGGCAAGCTGTTGAATATTTTAAAACTAATTTGACTGCGTGCTAGCACCCAGTCAAATTAGTTTCAGAATATTCAACATTATGTTTATTAAATAGTAAAGATATACAATGTGTACAATAACGCTTAGTCCGTCATCAATTAATCATTCGTGATGAACTTAGCTATGTCATACATGACATAATTGATTATGACATCATCCTACACACCGCGTAGTTGATTATGACATCATATGATTGATTATTATTTTCATGCAAGTAGTGGTCTAATATTGGACCTATGTAAGTTGCTATTTATCTTTCAGTTTTTTAATTTTTAAATAGTTAATATCACCAATATCTTTGATATACATTATATTTATGTTAAACATATTTATTACGCTAGTAAATACAGCAACTATCCTACAATTATTATCATGTACGAATACAATAGCTATGTGGAAGCACACTCAAACTAGCACGCTCTATGGCTACTTACATGTAGTCATCATGTATGCTATGGATAGGCATCGAAAGGGGAGATGTATTTTTAAATTTTAACTTCTTACTACAGTATAATGGCTAGTTGTTCAAAAAGCTATGTATAGGAATGAATGGTTTTAGAAGACATTTTTAACCGCGACTCCTATTCTCCCAATTAGTATATCATTATCAGTTTGTCAGTCTGTGCGTCGGTCATGTTTTTAACATTTCTGACAAAACCTGTCTGTGACAACTATAGTGTCATCACACCTGCTCCTATATACACATAGGTCAGAAATAACTTTCCATGCTTCCAAAACAAAAACAGAAACATGTAACATCTAGTTAGTACACTTATGAACACAATGTGCTTTGTTGAACTGATTTATTCTGTTCTGGAAACGTGTTGGGTTATTTCTGAGCTGTCCCGTATGTCTGGATGCTCTTTGAACCCTTTAGAAAATGTGGTATTGGCAGACCATGAGAAGACCATTTTTGAAAATTTACCACTGGAATGACTGGCTCGGTTATCGAGCCAGTTATTCCAGTGGTAAATTTTCAAAAATAGTCCTCTCTTGGTCTACAAATGGATATTTCTCAAGAGCACTGCAGAAGCCATTTTTGGCTGTTTATGAGTGTAGGTTAAGACGTTACCAACGGAAAATAACCTTTGTTCAGAGATAAGACAGTCAGTCACACATCTAAAAGGTTTATGAACTATCCTAGCTACTGTTTAACTATTAGTAAATTCTTTATTTAACAAAATTAGACATACGGATAAGAAAATAGCTATTTAATCATATTCATTTAATCAAAATGTAGACACTAACGTTACGAAAAACCTATAATCTTGGATAAAGCGCCAGTTAATGCGAAAAGGAGAGATTCATCACAGTTGCGACAATACAGGGATCCATTTCTAGCTATGCCACGCCCATTTCTAGCTAAGCTCCGCTCATGCTTTGGATGTGTTGAGATTGATTTATATAGTTTGAATCCTGAATTCCCAGAATCCCAAATTCAAGGTAACTATAAGGTAACCCGTTTAATATTTTGAATAAGCAGCAACAGCGCCTGGTCAAATTAGTTTAAAAATATTCAACAGAATGTTTATTAAATAGTAAAGCCATTACATGTCATACGGACTATTCAAAGTTCATGACGGACCTAGATACATCATTCATTATGCATTTTGATCGTGATGTCAACCTACATGTGATGTAATTGATTATGACGTCATATACATGAGTGACAGATCTGATTTCTCTCTTGTTAACAAATGTTACCTCATTGGAGTGTGGATAAGAGAACAAATACATAAACTGGCTACTAGGATGAGTGTGCTTTAGGACTAGGTAGAAAATATAAATAAAATATCTCAAAATAAAAATATTTCAATAATATACTACAATAAATGCATACAGAGAATACAGATTTACAATTCTATACATGATTATACAAATCATTGAGACACACATTATCTATCTAAAATATCAGATCTTTATCTTTCATACACTGTGGTATTACAATGTTCAGGGGAGCTTACTATGTGATGTCTTCAATAGTAATCTTTTCAGCCATGAGTTATCTTTCTTAATATAACATTAGAAGAGTAGTAAGTTATGTGTATAGATGGTTAAAAGTAAACGGTCCTGGTTTATTTATAGGTGTCACCTGGACTTGTCTGCTAAGTTAATTTCTTAATTAGATTAAATGTATATATATACGTCTGAGTACTAATAACCGTATTCTACCTTTAGTAATATGTTGTAGAAAAATCAAGAATATAAAAATATAACTAAGTTATTCATATGTATTCTTAACATTAACATTCAAGCCGCCCAAAAATGGCTTTTACAGTCGTCTTGAGAAATGTCAATTTGCAGGCCAGCAGAAGACTATTTTTGGAAATTTACTGCTGTAATGACTGGCTCGATACATAAGCCAGTTATTCCACTGATAAATTTTCAAAAATAATTTTCTATAGTTCTGCAAATGGTCATATTCTATGAAAAAATATAAATTTTCTTAAAACAAATTTAAGGGTGAATACTAACTTTTGAATGGTCAAGCCGGTAAAAAGCAGGAGAGGTCAGTTTTGGCCGGCTTGACCTATAAAGGGTTAAAGAAACTGTATTTTGTGAATGCGTCTTTGTGACGGCTGATAATTTTAATTAAGAGAGACATGTATTTATTTCGTGATCACTTTTTGTATTGTTTCTAAAACATTTATTTGTTGTATGATTTGTAATAAGAGGTCACGTGTCCTTAGTGGAACATACACATGTAAATGTGGTAATAGGCCGGCCGCATTAACTAATACAAATAAAAATTAGGTAGTCATTCAATAAAAGATTTTAACTGCAACTTTGTTGAATTTCTTGACATTTTTTACAAAACCCTCTAGCAATATTGTAAGTTGCAAGAATAGCATGTCGTACTTGTTTTATTAGATAGTATGGATGTTTTCCATCATTTGACAATGAAAATCTGTCCTAGAAATTGAACATGATTTTTCTACTCCCAAATTAACAAGTAATTATTCAAGGATGACCATAATATCACTATGGTTACAATAAAACAAAATGAAAAATTTACTAACGCTAAACAAACATGTATGTGAGAAGAAAAATTCTATCTACCATTAACAACACTTAACCATTTAACGCTCAAATTTGTTCAAGAAAATTTCAATTTTCTCATAGAAAGTGTCCATTTACAGACCAAGAGAACTGTTTTTGAAAATTTACCACTGGAATAACTAGGTCGGTTATCGAGCCAGTCATTCCAGTGCTAAATTTTCCAAAATAGCCTTCTCTTGGTCTGCAAATGAACATTTCTCAATCCCACTACAGAAGCCATTTTTGGATGATATGAGTGTTAAAGGGTTAACTAAGCCTAGTAGGTTTCAATTTCACTATTTTTCAAAGTATTCAGCATCTATCTAGTACGGTGGCCACGATTGAAAGTAGAGTTATAGCACTGAGTACAGGTAAGAAAATATATTTAAATATGTTTACTATAAGGATGATGCCACATAGGACAACTGATAATGATATACAGGCTGTTATACAGCGCAGCGCAGAAATAACCTAATAAGGTTTTCAAAACAAAATAATATGTACTGTTGAATATTTTGAATATAATTGGATCGTCCTCCAATCCAATTATGTTCAAAATATCCAAAAGAACATTTCTTACATCGTGTTCAAAATTGTACTAACACGTTTCTGGGGTTTTTGTTTTGGAAAAATTTTACCTCATTTATTAGCTGTATTGTATTGTTTAACACTTCAATAGTCTGAGTACTGAGCCAGTCATTCCAGTAATAAGTTTTCAAAAATATTCCCTGATATACAAAATGGATATTTCTCAAGACGAATACAGAAACTATTTTTGTCCAGCGTGACCTCTTAAAGAGTCAAGGTCTAAAACTCCACCTTAACATAACATAAATCATGATGTACATACATTTAAAGCAATAAGATAACAAGATTGTTGATTAAGTTAAAGCTGTTGACAAAAAAATAAACATGCGAGCTCTATAGTCTTATATGGTGGGGGGGGGGGGAGATTTAACCCTTTCAAATACAAATCCCTGAAAGGGTAAATTCCTTACGATTCATAGCATAATCTGTGCAATATTTTGAAATTAATATGACTGGAAGTCATTGATTGCTGCCTAAGGTAGCAATGACTTCCAGTCATATTAATTTCAAAATATTCGGCAGCTTTCTTGGTTTTTTTCTCCGAGATTGAAATCTCGAGGGAATTTATCAGTGAAAGAGTTAAAGTTTAAAGCCTAGGGGTAATCCTTGCTTTGGAGTATATATGGATTCAGTGTTTTACAATCAACCCATTGATAATTGAACGTACACACTACAGGCGCATATCCACTATACCCTATACATTACAATGAAATCAAATGCATTCTGGGTAACCAGGTTATTCCCGTGACAAGTTAAATCTAAGATATTCTTTTCTTGGTCAGCAAACATTTTTTATGAGAAAATCTACATATTCTTGACCACGTCACCCTCGGCCTCATCGAAACAAGACGCGCTCACTAAAGACAGGTGGTCTTATTACATGTAAGTTTACTATAAGAAATGCATTTTGGAGCCATAGAAGGCTGGTCTCATAACAGGTCATTGAAACATCACCCGTTTTACACAGCCATCATACTCTGGTTCCAAAAGCGACATCGGTCTCTTCAACAGATGTGGCAGTATATAAAAAGCAATCATTACTAATATTACAATAATGCTTTTTCAGCAATAAAACACTATTTAATGAAAACAAGTAAGTATTTCTTCCAATTAGCAAAAATTATTATTACACCATTGAGAACATTAAGTAAATACAATGTACTCTCTACAATTGCATATTAGCTGTACATTTCATGCAGTCATGATGATGCCCACTAATCATGCATTCTGTCTACATTACCAGTTACCATACATTATGCGTAACTATCATTTAAAAAATATGTTGCCATGGATACTGTCACAACAGCCAATCTAAACAAAGCTAAAACAATTTGTTAACCCCCCCCCCCCCCCTATTGTTTACACTCTCATTCTTGCCAGACTTTATGGCAAAGAATTAGGAAGATAGAAAATTGTTTGTTGTTTTTTATATCTTACATAGATAAGCAAGTACGCATGAAAATATATCTAACCATTGCAATTACACAAACAATAAGAACAGAATAAACCATTATTTTCTCAAAATAGATTTTTTTTAAATGTGCATAACAGCAGGAGATATACTTTACATTTTGGCATTAGGTATTACCTGACATCAAGTTCTTTATACTGTACATGTAACAACTATTATAAGCTGAAACCAATTTACCTCACTGTGAGCCTGCGACAGCTTCCATAGGTACTAATTTTAAAATATTCAACAATTTATATGTCTGGTTGTTTTGAAATAGAGATACAAAGATTTCATGGCTGGGAGGCTTAAAACCATTTGAAGCTAAAAGACCAGAAAGAGAAACTGAATGGACCTTTCCGGTTTTAGCTATGCCCCGCCCATCTCTAGCTAAGCTCCACCCACACCTCGCTCATGTTGGGATCGATCGATCCCTGAACACCCTGACTATCAATTTCCGAAAAACTACACAGTTAAGGTGTTGAATATTTTGAAACTAATTTGACTGGGTGCTGTTGCTGCCTACGGCAGCAACAGCACCCAGTCAAATTAGTTTCAAAATATTCAACATTCAGGCATGTTTATTAAATAGCAAAGAATTACAAAGACACAATTCATACGTGTCGGACTGTTTGAGATTTGATGATGGTCTATATGGAACCCTTTGTGACGTAATGATTGTGACGTCATCATACACGCGCTGAGTGGATTATGATGTCATACGAGGTCAGATGGTGGAGGGATACTCTGGAAAGGTGAATTAGGCCCACAATCTAATTTGAAATTAATTTGTCTGGAAACCTGAACATTTATGTTTAGTACAGTAACATAATCCAGTCAAATTAGTTACAACATAATGAAGCCAATCATCAGCTTAGTAGGTCAGATGCGTAATGGAGGGTCACGCTTCTAGTGATGTCACACCCATTTCAAGCTAAGCTAAACCGGAATCTGCATTCCCAATGTAAGTATACAACTAAGCTCTCGAATATTTTGAAAATAAACTGACTGGTAGCTGTTGCTACCATAGGCGGCAAAAATATTTTTTTAAATTTATCACTGGAATTACAATGGTAAACTTTTAAAAACAGTCTTCTCTTGTCTTGCAAATGGACATTTCTCGAGGTCACAGAAGAGGATGTTTTAAACTAACTTGACAATAACTAGGTTAAGTTGACTCAAGAGGGGATAATTATCACATGCTGCATTTTCACAGAGCGGTGTCATATATTCATGACCTAAATTAAATATTCTGAATTTGAAAATAGTCTATCATCATTGGTCCTAGAGATGGAACATAAGTGTCTAAACTTTGTGTGGGAGGAGAGGAGAGGGGGCATAATTTATAAAGAAAAACACTCGACCAGACCTTCCTTACCTGACACCCACCACAAATTTTAGCATATTATAACTAATGCTCTATATTATTGTAGCATTTCTGTAATGACTATCACATGAACAAGAGTACATATAATAGATGGGTGGAGTACTATAGAGCACTTGATATCAGACAGCTTTGCAGCCATGTTTAATAGGTATTTGGTATTTACAGATCACCATCACAAAACATGATAAGGGCAGGATGCCAGGGTTGTAGAGCAAAATATGTGTTTCTTTAAGAAAAGTGTTGGTCTCCACATTTAACACCTAAGCAAACATTAACCCTTATATAACACATTAGCTCAATTTCAAAACAACGTTACAGGTATGGGGTAGCCGGTTTAATATTTTGAATCTAATTTTACTGGAAGATGTTGCTGCCTAAGGCAGCAACATCTTCCAGTAAAATTAGGCTCAAAGTATTCAACAGAATATTTGTTATATCGCATAGAATTTCGTGTCCTAGTGAGATATAACGGATTAATTTATTGTGTAAAACTGGGCATACATACTTAGCACTCCAATATCAGTTCTTCGTATTACGTCCTGTCTTCAATAGTGGGGGTGTACGTACATACGCACGCACGCACGCACGCACGCACGCACGCACGCACGCACGCACGCACGCACGCACGCACTTATGTACAAATGCACACACATACGCACGCACGTACACCTGCATGCACACATGCATAACTATTATCATCTAGTAACCATAATATGCATTAGCATAATTTTAGTTAGCCGTTTAATGGTCAAGCCGGCTAAAAACAACATCTGCAGTGCGCATGATCTCAAGGAACATCCATTTACAGGAACAGTCGATTAAATTTTTGAAAATTTAACACTGAAGTGGTAAATTTTCAAAAACTCTTCTCTTGTCCTGCAAATGGAAATTCCCTGAGAAAATATTTCAATTCTCTTGATAAATCTTGACCACTAGTGTTCAGTAGAGAACTAAATAAACCATTAAAACATAATAAACGTTGATTAAAATTATCTTCATCATAATGTAAGGGCCAGAGTATTATGACAGCATAATGTCAAACAGAATCATATATCATTTAACTAGAGGCTGTGACCCACAAATCGAGCCTTCAGTGAATTTTTTTTAAACTAACATTTGACATATTTCTTGGATGCCCTAGGTCATTTAGCTCACTATGTCTCATCATCCTCAGATTCATATAGAGTCAAAACAATATTTCTTGATTTATTTACAGGCAGTGATATTAGCCCTCTGCACATACTGTCAGGAAACCTTTGTACAGGTATTCCAATAAGCCTAGAGTTAGCATTATATATGAGATTATGTGTTGTACATGGACATCTGACTCTAGCCATCAGCTAACCAAACCATTAACTTATGCAAATGACCTACACGTACTAAGACAATAATAGTTTGTAACATAGAAAAAAAATAACCCTAACCTGACATTATGTTAGTATTATCTAATTTTCCAAACTACATGGCCTAGCTACACAAGAACCAGCAAAAAATCATAATACATACAGTCATAGTACAGCTCACAAATAGGTTCACATGTTGCCAAAAGAAAAGCAGAAACATGTTAGTTAGTAGAATTTTGAACACGATATAAGAAATATTCTGTTGAATATTTTGGGCATAATTGGATTGGAAAATCTTCCAATCCAATTATGCCCAAAATATTCAACAGAACATTTCTTATATCGTGTTCAAAATTCTACTAACTAACATGTTTCTGCTTTTCTTTTGGCAACATGTGAACTTATTTGTTCAAAATATTAAACAGTATATTTAATTTTATTTTGGAAATAAGGTACGTTAATTCTGGGGCTGTACTGTAAACATGTTCAAGCAACCAGCTGCCATTTGAATTCTAAAACCAGCTTAACAGTTAAACTTTTCATATCAAAGATGACACTCATGTTTAATGTTAGGAATATTCTGTTGAATATTTTAAGACTAATTTGACTGGGAGATACTGATGCCTGTGGCAGCAACAGGTTTCAGGCAAATTAGTTTCAAAATATTGGTCATAATTGAGACACTGGAATTTCAGGTGTAAAAGATGCATGTTCCACAAGACAGGTGGTCACAAAACCACATGGAAAATCATAAAGTATGTTAACATATCTGACCTAGCTAACAGGCACTAGCCGTTAGATGCTACATTTTGCTGCTCTCTTAAAGGTGTGCTCATATGACAGGTTTCAGTGTACGGGTACATCATTTCTTGTGCATTGTCTCTGGAATGCTGCATTGACTAACCGTTATAAATGTACATCCATTGTCAAGAGGCATCGCGGTCAAGCACTGCTCTATATTGCGTAGAACACTACTTACAAGCACAAACACAAAGGGTATCTAGACATATATTATCATACCTGTATGTGTCGATAATAACTATAATAACAAAATAATGTATTTTTGGCTGCCAGAATGTCCTGTGACCAGCAGAGCGTTGTAATATGTACATCCGCAGTTAATGAGCACACACTAAGAATTAATACATGGCCTTCAGGTGGTGACGTTAGAGTGTCTTGGCCTTCTTTAGCACTTCTTCTATAAATATCTGTAATAAAAGAATATGTATATTTCTATTAGATTAAGTTGATGAACATACAGAAATATCATCATCATCATCATCATCACTATCACCACTCAGCAAGTCTGGACCCCTAAATTTCTGTTTTCTATTATTTTTTCATGCAAAAGTTAAGAACAATAAAATTATTTTTTGACACTCAGGATGCAGACGATGGCTTCTCCAAGCACCTAATTCTTTTTTCTTTATTTATTTTTTTTTGGGTGTGTGTGTGTGTGTGTGTGTGTGTGTGTGTGTGTGTGTGTGTGTGTGTGTGTGTGTGTGTGTGTGTAAATCACCTGAACTAAACCCCACCCCCTCCTCCTTTGTTAGATAGGAACACTCACTCCCAGAGCTTTCCCACTTACACGCCTGGATACCCCCCCACCCCCTGAGAATTGTTATGGAATTTTAAATGTTTGCTTACAGCATATCCATTTTCAGGTCAAGAGAAACAATCTTTTGAAAATTTACCACTGAAATGACTGGCTCGAGTTATCGAGCCAGTCCCTTCAGTGGTAAAATTCCAAAAATGGTCTTCTTAGCCTGCAAATGGCCATACCTCAAGATCTTTTTTTGCTGGTTTGACCATTAAAGGGTTAAAATTTTGCCTAGAACAACTACTACTGTATACATGTTAATTAATTGTGTAACCCTCCTGTTTGGCTATCAGTCAATCTAACATCCATATCCACTGCTTATCACATGCTACAGGAATCAGACACGCAGGCACATTATAGCGTGACCTTTCAAGCTCCACTTGTATATAATATAGTAAGCCAGCTATGTAATTAAATTAAAGCGCTTTTGCATAATCAGATACTGCTAAGACTCACATGGACTTCCTGCGCTGTCTGTTTAGCATCAGATAACTTTTCCTGTGAATAATGCAGATTAGAATTAAATCAGTAATGATGCAAGAAGTATGCGCAATATCTTGTCACAGTTACATAAATTCAAATACATGTATATATCATTATTTCAAGGCAATCATAAAGGAAAGGTGTCTAATATTTATCAAGCAATCTGAATGGCAGTGAGCGGGTGTTGCCTTGAACCCAGTGAGCAAAAGTATTCAAGAGAATATATTTTATATGATTATATTGAAATGAATATTTGATATCTGGCATATGAGACTGAAATGGTTAATAATGTCAGCATATTATCTCCCTATTCCATATATATATACATATATACATACAGCATATTAACCCTTTCACGACAAGTCTCTGAAAAATATGGGTTTTTTTACGATATACCGGTAAAACTTATTCTATTGAATATTTTGAAATTAATTTGACTGGAAGCCATTGATGCCTAAGGCAGCAATGGTTTCCAGTCAAATTATTTTCAAAATATTCAACAGTTTCCCTGTATGGTAGCGTTGGAAATGAGATATAAGGGAATTCATCGGTGACAGGGTTAACTCGTTAATGGTTAAACTTTTGTCAAGAAAATTGCCATTTTTCCAAAGTGAATGCCCATTTGCGAGCCAAAACTAGTTCTTAAATTTCTCCACTTGAATGACTCACAGCCTCGGTTATCGAGACGTTCGCCCTCCCATTATTCTCTCATTTTAAACCACTTTCCAGATTTTGTCAGATCGTGCCCATTTTGTTCTGGATCATTCTTAGTGTACAGTCACACTCATGTTAAAATGTGAGTCAAATCGGACCATCAGTTTCAGAGATATCCAGAGATGCTGAGTTTAATCCGTTCTGAATCCAGGTTTCTGTTATCTAGATCTTGGTCAAAATGTGGAAATCCTAGTCTACGGTAAGTTCCTATATTGTATTAAAATTTGAATCAAACTGGATCAGCAGTTTTGGGGATACAGCTACACATGAACAAGTTTTAAAGTTCTACTATCACTGCTTAATATATGATCATTTCAAGCTAGTAAACATGCATTATCTAAGTTTCTGAGATTAAAATGGAGGAATCCAGTTTCTCACTCAATCATATGATGTCATAACCAACTATGTCACATGTAGGCCTACGTCGTAATCAATTACATCATAGTTTTTGTGATTTAGGCTAGGTTCGGGTATATTGTCGAGTTAACCGGGGTACCTCGACAACATATCCGAACGACGAAGAGTATAATCGGACAACGGTATCACATGGTACAAATTCATATCACGTGGTACAAATTTGATTCGATTACTCCTGCTTCAAGCGAGAGTAAGTGTGCACACGCATAGATAGGCAAAGCAACCACGTGATACTTTTGGTCCGAGTAACCCGACAACAAACCCGAATTCAACCCAAGTCTGTCTTAAATGCTTAATAGTCCATCAAGTTGTACGAATTGTATGTCTTTACTATTTAATAACCAACTCTGTTGAATATTTTGACACTAATTTGACTGGCCGCAGTTAGCAACAACGCCCGGTCAAATTAGTTTCAAAATTTTCAACAGCTTGCCTGTATAGCTTTCTGTGAATTGAGATTCAAGGATTTGATCAATCTCAACTCGGACAAAGCGTGGGTGGAGGTTAGATAGAAATGGGCGGTGGGCATAGGTAAAACTGGATTCCGCAACTGTCTTTAACCGCATCTGTTGCGCTCCAAACACTTGGCCTGATCTTGTTTATTAGACTTCAGGAACACATTCGTCAATGCATACAATTACATCCTTGCTCATGTACGCAAACAGACACCACAACGAGGAAGACAGGATGGGATATGTGAGAAAATTGAAGCATGCAAGCGTGACAGCAATCTTCGGGCGTATTGTTTCAGATGAATTCACTAACCTTTTCAATGGCAAATCCCTGAAAAAGTAAATTCTTTACAATCTATAGCTTATTTGCTGAATAGTTTGAAATTAATATGACTGGAAGCCATTGCTGCCTAAGGCAGCAATGGCTTCCAGTCACATTAATTTGATAATATTCAGCAGCTTTTCTGTTTGTTTGCCCTGAAATTGAGATATCAGGAATTTATCTGTGAAAGGGCTAAACGCTACAGAAATGATACTGCTTCTGCTAATTTACGACCTAGATGGATGAACCTATTGTAGGATAAGTAAATCCTATAGGTACACATAAATCAATTATGAATTTGGTACCATTAACATTTCAGCCTAAAATGCATGATCAATATGTTTGATACGTTGTAGGAAGCATATTAAATAATAATCTTTCTGAAACATCATAAGGTTACTAATGATTAGTGTACACGTCCATGTCACTTGTATCATAAAGTAAATATCACTAATTGATTGTGTGTACGTATGCTTTAATTAACACACAAGACATTATAATATTGTTTCTGCAGGCAGGTTTATATATGCAGATGATTCAGCGCATGTGTGCATGTGTGTGCATGTCTTTTGCGCATGGGTATCTGCCATTTTGAATTTGATGTAATTTTGCATTAACCATTCAGGATGCTGGTTGACTAACTATTCTAGCTAGTTCACTATTTAAACTTTGGCTGGGATCGTGTCAACTATATTTAACTATGCTTAGCCTGTCGAACTTGATTTCTTTTTGCACCTATAGTTTGGTATCTATGATTGTCTGTGCTAATGTAAATTTGAGGGTCTGGCTGTCCATCACTAGAGTACACATCTGTGCCATACTTTGGTCTTCTATAAGACATGTAAGAAGTATTTGAGAAGTATTTCAAATACTTACCCTAAGTATTTGTATTTGTATTTAAATACTGTTGAAAGTATTTGACCCCCACCCATGGTATCTACATGCGTGCGTGCATGCCTTTTGCGCATGTGTGCGTGCATGCGTGTGTGTGTGGACAGGTGGCCGGGCGGCTGTGTGTGTGGATTGTGTGTGTCCATGCTTGCATGCTTATGGGTGTACTAGATTATCTTGTTTGAAAACCTATTACGTGGTCACAAGTGCATTTTATAAATTTGTCCAGTTGGAGTATTAGATTCGTAAGAACTAATTCAATTAATACATTTTATGTACTAAATATATTTGTGATAACTGTGTTTTATTAGTGTGCTTTTATACATATAAATAAATCATGAGACTAGGAGAGAGTTTTCAATGAAATGATAAAGTTCAAGCTTTTCTATAGATCTGTATTCAGTATGGACATGTATACCCTGTATAATTTACTGTACTATTATTACTGTGAATGTGTATTCAAATACCAAAGCAGCCAATATCAGTGATCAGTTCCTAATATTCTGAATTTAAACACTTATTCAGGATTGAGGGAGGAAATGTTTCCAAATTCAATACAGGGTTTGATGTATGTAGTATATGGTATATTTGAAGTTCAAAACACACAAGCCTTTGGTGTAAAACACTGTTTGCATAATCACAACTTTATGCTGGTTAATCCTCGAATTTATTCAAGAAAATTTCTATTTTTTATTATTGAAAATGTCCATAGACCAAGACTATTTTTGAAAATGTACCATTGGAACATTGGGTCATTCCAGTGGTAAATTTTCAAAAATAGTCTTTTTTTGGTCTGCAAATGGATATTTCCAAAGATGACAGCAGAAGACACTTTTGTCTGATATGAGTGTGAAATGGTTAATTTCTTGAAGCTACATGTATAACCTATTAGCTATAACAAGAAATGATCAAAAAATCTATTTCATATAATTTTCAGTAAATCTGCCACTTCAAACCATTTTTAGCTAAAACTGGTATGAACATGCAAACTGATATCGTGGAATCATCGGTACAGGTTTTCCTTCTACCTAAACTGCCCCGCCCATTACTATAGCTACAGCTGTCACATCAAGAGTCAACAACAAGTGCTCCTGATTACAGACAGGTGACAAATTCAAATGTACAGGTATTCAAACCTTCTTGGAAAACTAGGATCAGGAGATTGTCTCGGGTCAGAGATTACAAAATTTAACAGAATGCGCCCTTTAAGCACTGCTACTGCGCAATAATTATCTAGGTTTTAAAGTTACACTTTCTCCTAAAGAAAATATCATCCTGCCCCACTTTACAAAACCTGTTTTCTACAGCATGCTTAACCGTCTGACAGCTGAGTTTTTGCAGACGACATATTCCAAGGTTTATATCTCTGGAGCGGCTAAATATTTTGAAAACAATTTGACTGAAAGTTGTCACCAACAACTTTCAGTCAAATCATTTCAAAATATGCTAAATCAGGTTTTTCCTCATTGAAATTATTGCTCGGTGGCTTGAAGCGGCAAAACTGTTTAGCATTAAGACATGAAACTGTTATGGCATATAACACACTGAAATCGCAGCACCAGACTTAGTTGTAATTCACAGCAATCATACATACGAGTACACGAAAACTGTTGAATATTTTGAAAATAGCTTGACTGGAAGCTGTACAGGCAGCAGCAACAACTTCCATTCAAATTACTTTCAACAAGATTCACTATACATAATGATCATCAATAATTCAATGCATGATATCTGTTGCCGTAATATAAGTAAACTGTTGTGGAGGTGTCTCCTTCAGATTCATCCTATAAGATGACTTCCTGAATACACACATCACCTATACACTGGCTTTACAGATCAATACAGATCAGCCTAACAGGGGAGAAATTCAAAAGATGTGTTTATTCATAGAAATCGTTTTAATTAATTTCTAGAAAGGTCACAGCACTTAGAAACCTCCATCAGTCATATGTTGTCAGTGAATTGCTGACTCACATGACAAAATAAAGGTAGTATTCAGAAAATTGAACCCCAAATTTGTTCAAGCAGACTTCGATTTTCTCATAGAAAATGTGCATTTGAAGGCCAAGAGATTATTTTTTTTTTCTTTACCACTGGAACGACTGCTCTGTTATCGAGCCAGCCATTCCAGTGCCAAATTTTCAAAAATAGTCTTCTCTTGGCCTGCAAAAGAACATTTCACGCGAACACTGCTGAAGCCATTTTTAGCCATCTTTTGTGCTAAAAATGGTAAATTTTTCATCCCATAGAGTTTAAAATTCAAAGAACTCTAATTTTATTGGAATTAAAATGTTTTACACATAATTTGATTGAAAATCATAGTGGGCTATGACAACAATCTTTCAATCTATGTACATGTACTTGTAAAAGCATCAGTACAAGGATAACTAAAACATATATAGTATTTATATACGTGTACATAATCTATTTTTAACCATCGAATTTGTTTTTAAAAATTCAATTTTTTCATAGAAACTGTCCATTTGCAGACAAAAAGAAGACTATTTCTGACATTTTACCACAGGAATGAGTGTCAGTCATTCTTGTGGTAAATTTAAAAAAAATAGTCTTCTCTTGGTCGGCAAATGGACATTTCTCAAAACCACTGGAGAGGCCATTTTTGGCGGATATAAGTATTAAAAGGTTCAACATAAAACACCCACAAATCGTAAATAGGGGTAAAACCTGGATTTCTGCATGTAAATCATACACCATCCATCATAATCCAATATTCCCCTTACGTCAACTGTGTTTGATCATATGAGAATCCATCACTTGAGCATGATGCTTGATGGATTAGGTACACTGATAAATACAAATATACACACACTCTTTACCCATTTGCTTTATTTGTTGATTTATAAATTTGTTCAACTCAAGTGTGATGTATAAAGGAGAAAAATTTACCCTTTAGTGGTCAAATTTGGTCGAGATAATCTAAATATTTCCCACTTGAATGTCGATTTGCGGGGAAAGAGAAGCCGATTTTGGAGAATTTACCACTGGAATGACTGGCTCGCTTATCGAGCCAGTCATTCCAGTGGTAAATTTTCAAAAATAGGCTTCTCTTGCACTGCAAATATCCATTCCGCAAGACCACTGCAGGGGCTGGTTTTAGGTTAAATACCATATGTCCTGTCAACCCTGCTTATAATATTCAAGACTGAGACCAGTGGCTCTTAAGGTGTATATATACATGTAGCTTGCAATAGCCAAGTTGTTATCTCAGCCTCTCAATAGACATAATTGGCAACAATAAAATGTGCAATATTAACTTCCTTGTTTAATCTAGCTGATTCTTATCAGTACTCTATAGTACCCATATCATGCATGTCCAGAGTAAATAGTCATCTGTGCCATTCTCATCATCATCATGGACAATAATAGTTTGCGTAATTCAGACTTGCAAGTTCAACTCATAATCAGGATTGACTCTATTATTAACACAACGGCTTCTACAGTGGTCTCGAGAAATGTCCATTTTCAGACCAATTGAAGGCTATTTTCAAAAATTTACTACTGGAATGACTGGCTAGATAACCCAGCCAGTCATTCCAGTGGTAAAATTTCAGAAACACCCTTTTCTTAGTCTGCAAATGGGCATTTTCTATCAGAAAATTTAAATTTCTTGAATGAATTTGAGTGTTAAAGCGTTAATTCTTAAATATAATCCGTAAAATGAAAAAAAAATGAACATTTTTAAGTGACAAAAATGGAAGGGTGATTGTCTGCAATCTCTGATTGCTCGTGTTCCATGCATTCATGTCTGTCTGTCTGCCTGCCTGCCTGCCTGCCTGCCTGCCTGCCTGCCTGCCTGCCTGCCTGCCTGCCTGCTCGATTGATTGATTCTAATGTATACTAAAACAGTACTATAGGTCCTCACCAAATTAATTACCTTCTTTCTTCAGTCTCAGGAAGCATGAAGCAGGAGTGTGCAACTCAACACTTTAATGTTTATTTGCCAAACCGGCCTAAACCTGCTTCGACAGAGGTCTTGAGAAATCTCCATTTGCACACCAAGAGAATAGTATTTTGAAAATTTACTGCTCTAAGGACTGGCTCGAGCCAACTGAGCCAATCATTGCAGTAGTAAATCTTCAAAAATAAAGAATGGTCATTCACTAAGCAAACATTTAATTTTTGTTGGCAAATCTTGACAATTAACCCCTTAACAATCAAATTTATTCAAGAAATTGTCAACTTTCTCTTTTAAAAACGTCCATTTGCAGACCAAGAAAGGACTATTTTTGAAGATTTACCACTGGAATGACGGGCTCAGTTATCGAGCCAGTCATTCCAGTTGTAATTTTCAAAAATTCTCTTCTCTTGGTCTGCAAATGGACCTTTCTCAAGACCACTGCAGAAGGATTTTTGGCTGATATGAGTGTTAAGGGCTAAGGAATTAAATAGGTTCAGGTCATGAATACTGTTAGGAAGGCTGCTGCCAATGCATTTTTAATGCAGTGTTTCTCCAATCTGTTGCTATATTTATAACTTATAGCTTACAGCCACATACATTTAAATGCCAGTACATAAGAGACTTGGACACAGAAATGTATGGTTAATGACAAATCTCAGTATATACTAACATGACTAGTGAAAAGTGTCATGTATTCAATTGTTGAATCATCTCCACCAACCGGGTTATAAGTGTAAGTATTACATACTAACAAAAGTAGTGCTAATGATCTAGAAAAATTAATCCACGGATCCATTTCAAGCTATGCCACACCCATTTCTAGCTAAGCTCCACTCATCTTGTGTATATTTCTTGTGGATTTATATACTTTGAAGCCTTAATTCTCAGAATCCCATTTTCAAGTTAACTATACAAGTACATGTAAGCTGTTGAATATTTTGAAACTAATTTGACTGGGCGCTGTTGTATGGCAAGCAACAGTGCCCAGTCAAATAAGTTTCAAACTATTTAACAGATTGTCGATTAAATAGTAAAGCCATAGATGCTTTTCATACACTTGACAGATTATTCATTATTCATGACGGAGCTACATAGGTCATTCACTAAGCATTTTCATCGTGACATCAGATCACATGACGCAATTCATTACGACATCAGATATTTGAGTGACTGATCGGATCCATCGATTGCGCTTGATTCCAGATGTTCACATATCATCATGATTCTGTACAGATCAATTCAGCCTTGGTGTTTATCCTCCAGTACCATGAATAATGGCTACAGGCATGCTGGTCTGCAATCCATTCCCTGAGGTGCCTCCATGTTTTGCGTGAATCAGACAATTATGCAATTACTGGCAGGCAACTGAGTGGATTTGGTAATAAATTTGATCAAGATACCTGTATACTGCATGTGTATTATTGTTTATATCAAACACTAATTTATGATTTAAGAATGTTTTAAAATTGATAACCAAACAAAAGAAAATCAGGCTTTTATTTTGATTTATCAGCGTTACATAAATACATTATCCCTTTAACCATCGAATTTATTCAAGAAAATTTAAATTTTCTCATAGAAAATGTCCATTTGCAGACCAAGAGAAGACTATTTTTAAAAATTTACCACTGGAATGACTGGCTCGGTTATCGAGCCAGTCATTCCAGTTGTAATTTTCAAAAATTCTCTTCTCTTGGTCTGCAAATGGACATCTCTCAAGACCACTGCAGAAGCCGTTTTTGGCTGATATGAGTGTTAAAGGTTAAAGTCCAAGCATGTGTGTTTTCCCAGAAAGGTTTAAGGATATGAAATTAAGGAAGTTTTCCAGTTGAGTGTGCAATGTTCTTGCTGACATATAGTTCCAGGTTTGATATCTCCAAAGAGTACTTTCAACAAAAGACCAGATGACCCGTTCTACATTACTGTTTTAACCACTTAACACTCATATCGGCCAAAATGCCTTCTGCACTGATCTTGAGAAATGTTAATTTGCAGATCACCAGAAGACTATTTCTGAAAATTTACCACTGGAATGACTGGCTCAATAACCGAGCCAGTCATTCCAGTAGTAAATTTTCAAAAGTAGTCTTCTCTTGGTCTGCAAATGGACATTTTCTACGACAAAATTTAAATTTTCTTGAACAAATTCGAGGGTTAAAGGGTTAAACACAGAAATATGCGGCTTCCAGGCAAATTAAGTTAATCTTTTAACAAATGAAATTCCAGAGTCTCATTTTCAAGACAACTATACAGGAATGCTGTTGAATATTTTGAAACTGATTTGACAGGAGCTGCTTGTTACTGCCAGCCACAGCTGCAACAGCTTCCATGCAAATTAGTTTTAAAATATCCAATACAATATCCCTTACATCATACAGAATTTGTTGTCATTTCTGGAATGTAAGGGCTAATGGGTTAAGGGGTACAAAATATATGTCTGATAAATGGTGTTTTTTTTATCAAATTAGGTCATAACATATAAAGAAACAATTATTCAAGAAACTATGTTCTGCCAACTTGTCAATAGCAGACAACTCTTTCACTCCTATATAAAGGGTGCAGTAACTTCTTTAACACATCAGGAACCATTCCGTGAGATATTTTTGAAATTAATTGGCCTGGAAACCATTGCTAATTAAGGCAACACATATTGTTGTCTTGAAAGTGGGGGAAGTGTTTTATCACTGAAAGATTTAATTTAACACCATGTATTTGTATTATTTTCAACATTGCCATTCAGCCAATATCATAGCACATAAAGTATAGAATATACAGTTATCGTAATGGAAAAAGAGCTCAGTAAACGGTGCATAATCAACTCGCCATGAGGACAAAGCAACGAATGACAGCTTTCAGCAGGGAGATTTCATCCCCAAACACAAGTCCAATCAACCTATGATTCGTTTCAAAAAGATCTGTTAAATGGTAGCGAAGATTTCTGGAAACCAATTTTCAAGACGGCCACCACTGCTGGTGGCCATCTTGGATTTCAGATCATCGCCAATTTCAACAGGTTTCTTTCGCAGTAAATCCAATCCACCTATGAAGTTTCAAAGAGATCTGATAAACAGTAGCAGAGTTATTATCCGGGAACCAATTTTTAAGACGAATGCTTGTGGCTCGCAGCCATCCAGGATTTCGGATCATCGTCAATTTAGAATGGTTTCTTCTCCAGACACAGTCCAATCAACTGATGAAATTTCAAATGCGATACAATAAACGGTAGTCGACTCATCATTCAGAAACCAATTTTCAAGATGGCCACCAGTGGCTGGCATCCATATTGGATTTCCGATCATCGTCAATTTCGATAGGTTTCTTACACAGAAGTACAGTAGTCCAATCAACCTATGATTAGCTAATGAAGTTTCGTACTTTTCTTCAAATATTAAACAAAACCATGGGAATTGGAAATGCTAGCCCACATTCACATTTGAATGTAATTTACTACATGTACATGCTCATCAGTTGTCTCTCAAGATCTCCTTCGAGACGAGATGGACATGTTTCTTACGTATAGGAGAGCTATTGTAAACCAAGAAAACTAATTGTTCTGGCCTATTAAACTGAGCCAGTTATTCTAGTGGTAATTTCTAAAAACAAATATCATTCCGATAACCATTTAACACTTGAATTTGTTCAAGAAAAATTTATTTTTCTCATATAAAATGTCCATTTGCAGACCAAGAGAAGACTATTTTTGAAAGTTTACTATTGGAATGACTGGCTCGGTTATCGAGCCAGTCATTCCAGTGGTAAATTGTCAAGAATAGTCTTCTCTTGGTCTGCAAATGGGGATTTTGTCAAGGCCGCTGTACAAGCCGTTTTGGGCTGATATGAGTGTTAAAGAGTGAATTGGCCTAAAATTTAACATCATTGACTAAAGCTGCATCAGGAAATGCCAAGTATCACTCTTTGAAAACAAGTTTTCGTGTCTTGCTTAAATTTAACTGTCAAATTCAGGATTTTGCACATAAAAGATGTACCCAACTGGCACTAACAAATAAACAATCATTATTATTAATATGCTTGTAATTTTCTTCTCTGCCTATGCTACATGTATTTATGTGTGTTAGTTATAAAGACATTATTATGCGTAATTAACTCACCATGGCATATTGTCTCCGTTCATTATCCTCGTCAAAATCTAATAATTCCTCAAGGTCAAACTCACTACTGTGATCATCCGAGTCATTCTGAAAAACAAAAAGCAATATACAATTGACATGTTGTCATTCTAATCTTAGCAACATGAGCAAAATAGCGTGTCTAATATGATAATACAACATTCATTCCTTACACCCCTAACTGTAATGTCCATTCATATATATTATGATAAACATATTTATTCAAGCGCAAAACAAAACCGTGATTTAAACGACTATAAAGATAAAATGAAACGCTTAAATAACGTCAAAAAGCTTGAAGTCGTCAAGCAGCCTGCAAACACAAATGAACATTCAAAATTTAAACTTTACATAATGCTTGTTACATCTTAATGGCTCTAATTGTTGTTCATTCATTTTCCTGGAGATATGGTGGGAATGAAGTGATTATTATTGTAGTGATAAAACACACAACAACTTCTGACATAAACAACATACTCAGTTCATTGTATGAATAGATTTCATGACTATATCTTAATCTGTCCTTGCAGCGATCTTGAGTAACGTCAATTTGCCGGTCAGGGAGACCACTTTTTGAAATAGTACTGGCAGTGGAATGATTGGCTCAATAACCTAACAAGTTATTCAATGATAAAATGTCAAACATAGTCTTCTCTTGGCTTGCAAATAGACAATCAGTGAACACATATTTCTATTTTTTGGACAAATCTTAGCCATATACCAATTAACACTCATATCAGCGAAAATCGGCTTCTGCCGGTCTTGAAAATGTTCATTTGCTGACCATGAGACTATTTTTGAAAGTTTAACACTGGAATGATTGGATCGATAATCGAGCCAGTCATTCTAGTGGTAAATTTTCAAAAAGTCTTTTTTAATTTTCTTGAACAAATTTGAGGGTTAAGCCGTAGTAGTCAAGATTGATCGAGGAAATGAACATCTTTGCTTAATGGATATCCCGTTGCGGGATATGAGTGGGCTATATTTCAAAATTTACAACTGGAATGACTGGCTCTGTTATCAGCCAATCATTCCAATGGTACATTTTCAAATAGTCTTTTTTCGACCGGCAAATCAATATTAATTAAGGCCTGCTCCAAAAAATTGTTTGGGCTGCCTTGGCCATCATGCCGATACCGTGATCTCAGATGCTGTGGGAGTCAATCATGCTCTTTATCCCTTCAATGGCCCAGCCCGCCAAAACCAGGCCTCCGCAGTAATCTTGAGGAATGCCCATTTTCTGGCCAACAGAACACTATTTTTTTTAATTTATCACTGGAATGACTGGCTCGATAACCGAGCCAGTCATTCCAGTGGTAAATTTCCAAAAATAGTCATCTCTTGGCCTTCAAACGGGCATACAAACCCTGTCAACAAAGTCATTCATTCATAATGAAATCATGACACAAATATGTCTACTAACAATTCATTTAACCTTCTAACCATTACAGGCCAGAAATGTTGAATTCTGTATGATGCAAGTGATGCTGAATATTTTGTAATTAATTTAACGGCATGGAGAGGTTGCTGCCTATCGCAGTGCTCAGGCAGTTCCAGTCAAATTTGTTTCAAAATAATCAACAGCTTTCCTGTATGTATAGGTGTCTTGAAAATGAGCCACTGAAATTTTAAGGGCTTATAGTGTGCATATGTGTGCAGACACTGTGCATGTGTAACTTTAAACAAGAGTGAGTTTAACCCTTTAACACTGAAATTTTCTCAATTTTCATAGAAAATGCCAATTTGCAGACCAAGAGAATAGTATTTTTGAAAATTTACCAGTAGAATTACTGGCTCGATTATCGTCATTCCGGTGGTAAATTAAAAAAAAATAGTTGTATATCTAGCGATATACCTTCAAAAAGATCCTCTTGGTCTGCAAATGGACATTTCTCTAGACTACTGTAGAAGACATTTTTGGCTGATATGAGTCACTAATGGCCAAATTTGTTCAAGAAAAGTATTTTCTTATTGAATGTCCATTTACAGGCCAAGAGCATACAAATTTTGAAAATTTATCACTGGAATGACTGGCTCTGTTATCGAGCCAGTCATTCCAATGGTAAATTTACAAAACTTGTATTCTCTTTGCCTGTAACTGGATATTCCACAAGACCATAGCGGAGGCCGGTTTTGGCCGGTATGACCATTACAGAGTTAAAACCAAACACCATGGCACTGAAATATAGAATGGATAACAAGAGTTTCTATGAAGCCATATGCCTGCCGATAACCTTCAAGAAGTCAAATCTCAGACATCAACAAATAACCATATGTTATCAAAGTTAGCGCTGCCATTGTGACAAGCAAGAATTCATTCTCCAGGATGAATTGTTTTATTGGATGTGACTTGAACATTATATAAATCATAATTCCATCTGCTGGCAATGACATCTTGAGTGTTAAGTAAATAGCATAACCATGGGCCGTAATTAATGCCTTCCTGAACTGTTGACACTCTTAATGAATGGAGGAATCTAGTTTTATCTAATACCCGCCCATCTCTAGCTAAGCTCCACTCACACCTCGCGCGTGTTGGAATCGATACCTGCCTATCAATTTCCAAACACTATACAGGTAAGCTGTTGAATATTTTGAAACCAATTTGACTGGGTGCTGCTACTGCTTACGACAGCAACAGCGCCCAGTCAAATTAGTTTTTCAAAATATTGAAAGCATGTTTATTAAATAGTAAAGAAATACAATTCGTACACCAACGCTTAGTCCATCATCGATTAAGCATTCGTGATGAGCTTATCTACATCATCCATGACATCATTGAATCGCGTACAAAAAAATTCCTTTATTACCAGTCTATTTTCAGTCTATTACCAGATTATTGTCAGTGTGAAACCAGTGTAAAACCAGTCTGTTGTCATACTATTGTCACATCTGGTTATAAACTGGTAATAAATTGTCAGATGATTGCCAGTGTATTGTCAGTTTATTGTCAGATGTCATCCTGTACTCTGACCCGCTGACAATAAGCTGGTAATAGACTAACAACAGACTGGTAATGCTGGTTTATGAAACTCAGTAAGAGAAGACACCAAAAATGTACAAAGTCTTACATATATTTAATAGGAGAAATTGATCTGACAATAGACTGACAATACACTGGTAACATTTTAGCATCTGACAACAGACTGGTTATACACTAACAACACACTGAACATCTGACAATAGGAGGGATTTGGAACAGTTTCAGTGTATTGTCAGCTATAGTGTCAGTGTATTGTCAGAAGTTTGTCCTAAATATTTTCTCGCCAGTTAGCTGACAACACACTGACAACACATATGACAATACACTGGCAAAAATCTTTTGTCAGATTATTGTCAGTGCGATACCAGCTTCCTACCAGTGTATTGTCATATGCATGTCAGTCTGTTGTCAGATTATTGTCAGTGCGATACCAGCTTCCTACCAGTGTATTGTCATATGCATGCCAGTCTGTTGTCAGATTATTGTCAGCCTGTTGTCAGCTACAAATTAGTTTCTTACCAGTCTGTTATCAGCTGCTTATTACCAGTCTATTGTCAGCTGTATTATTGTTTCTTGCCACCGTAATTTCTCGACTAAAGGCCGCCCTCGAATATAGGACGCTGTCCCAAATTTGACCAAAATCCGCCCAAAAAACTCTTGTATTTAAGTATAAGACACTGTTAAATTTAGAAAAAACGTACCTTTAAAAAATAAAAAATTGGTATAAAAAATAACCATCACTCAGTGCTTTGTTTAATGCATGACTAAAAAAAATTATCATGGTGGAAGAGAAATTATTAAATAGGACCGCCTAAATATCGTGTATCTTCAATAAAGATTGTTTATTACATCAAAATCAATCTAATTTTGGCATAAAATGTCTCCTTGAAAACATAGAAATCGTGTGATAGAAACAGATTGTAATGGCTCTTTTGCGTTTGGAGGCGCTGTGTGATCTTATAGGCTAACAGGAGTTGGTTATCTGGCTCTTTTGTGATTGGAGGCGCTGTGTAATCTTTTGCGTTAACGGGAGTTGGTTATAAAACGGGTATGGGAATATTCAGATGGTCACTAGTTGTAATGACTCTTTTGTTCCTGGAGGCGCTGTGTGATCTTATGCGCTAACGGGAGTTGGTTATCTGGCTCTTTTGTGATTGGAGGCGCTGTGTAATCTTATGCGCTAACGTGAGTTGGTTATCAAATGGGTACAGGAACATTCAGTTCCTATCACGCAATGATGATATATAGCAATTTCCGAGTCCAGAATATTTAGATCCGAGTACTCGCTCTAATTAGAATAAAGATCTTTTGCGATTGGAGGCGAATCACATGATTTATACACGTATCTTTTCTCGACGCAATTTTATGTCAAATTCTGGATTAATTTTGATGTAATAAGTGACATGTATTAAAGAATAAGCAACATTTAGGCGCCACAATTTAATAATTTCACTTCCGCTTGGTGTTTTTGGAGTATACATTAAACATAGTCCTCAGGCGGCGTGAATTGTCTAGGGTAACATTTAGTTCAATTTCCGTGGTATAATGTGACCTTTTAAGAAAAATTTCAACCCAAAAATGTGCGGAAGGGATGTTCTCGATTCTAGGACGCACCCCCTTTCTGGTACATGTATTTTGACAAAAAAAAATGCATCCTTTAGTCAAATTTTAACAGTACTTTAACCTGGTAATAGACTGACAACACACTGGCAATAAACTGGCAATAAACTGACAACACACTGGCAATAAACTGACAACACACTGGCAATAAACTGACAACAGACTGACAATAGGCTGACAGCAAAATGGCGGGGAGTGCTCATGAATATTACTGCAGAACAAAGAAGGTTTCATGACATGGAGATGGCACCAGAAATGCTTTAAAACTACAAGAAAAAGCGGCAGTTTAATATTTAGTACATATGTATTGGGCGCAAGCAACACTTATAAATAAATATTTAACTAAATATTCAAATAGCTGGGTCACTTCAATTACACAGTTTAATAAATTACGAAAACAGGTATCACAAGACCAACACCACAAATTATCAGTGTTATCATTACAATGTATATGTCTACATACCAAACTGATAATGACAGTGCCATTCTAGGGTTACATGACATGATTATAATTAAATAAACATGATTATAAATATATTTTCTACATTTTATGTAGAGGTAGGAGAGCTTCCGTTGAATCTTCAAAAAAGGAAGAAGGGAGATAACCTCTTCTTATTTTAGCGTGTGGATTTCCCAACATAGAGGAGCACCTCTTTATTAGTATTGAATAATACAAACACCGCCAAAATACTAATTGCACAATTGGCACAGTGTGTGAGAACAAATATCGTAGCACAAACATAACCTTTTGATATTATCAAAAGAATGAGACAGAGATCCAGCTTTAAAATCGTTGTTATAAAGTTGCAAGTTATATTTCTAGGCATAGGTAAAAATATCAACTCAAATATTATTTTTATTTCCCATCTTCCCAGTCTGTTATGAGACATGTTCTCTGATAGGAAAATTGTTACGTCCTTTGTTGCCAGTCTATTGTCAGATGTATTTTACTATGTCCTTTCTTGCCAGTCTGTTGTCAGTCATATTCGTTTATAAAGTTTCCCAAGTCATTTCTTGCCAGTCTATTGCCAGTTAAGTTTTCATGACAGCTTATTGTCAGCTTTAGTTAAAACAGTCTTTGTTGTATGTTAATGTCAGACCAGATAAATTTGTTGTCAGTGTATTGCCAGATCTCCAACAAAACTGCCATTCTATTGTCAGACTATTACCAGGTCTGATAATAAACTGGCATTATTGCCAGTGTATTGTCAATTCTTCTTTAATTAATGCCAGCTTATAGTCAGTCTACTGTCAGTTTATTGTCAGTGTTCATTTTTTATTGTCAGTTTGTTGTCAGTCTGTTGTCATATCTTGCCAGTCTGTTGTCAGTCTATTACCAGAAACATGTTTTCGTAAGGGTTATGATGGCATCCTATGTGTCACGTAGTTGCTTATGACACCATATGATTGATGAATAAAGTGGAAAGGTCCATTATTCTGTTCGGCTCATCCCAATAAAGATGTAACACTAAATATCTGACACTCAATGGGGCTTATAATATCTGAATACAGCGATTATCAACTATACAATGCAAGCGGATATCTTCTGGGACTTACAAGAGGAAGCTACGATGCCAGAAGGGGGAGGGAAATATATTACATGGCAAACAATAAAACGTGCTGCCAGGAATCCAACCAGGAATCTAACGCTCAGTTTCCGTTGCTATGCGGCATTACTCAACAACAATATAATGCTTCTAACTAATAGTTGCAATTACAGAACTCATTTCTTATCCTGGTATCCTGAAATGTGTAGAACTTGTCAAAGGAATTGGCAGGCACTTCACCAGCTGCTGCTTACAAGAAGAAAGCTTAGCATGGACAGCAAAATATTTAACCCTTGAACACACATATCGGACAAAAATGGCTTTTGCAGTGGTCTTGAGAAATGTCCATTTGCAGAGCAAGAAGAGTATTTTTCAAAATATTCAACAGAATATTTATTAAATAGTAAAAGCAAATAATTTGTACAACAGCCCATAGACCGTCATCAAATATGCGTTCGTGACGTACTTATCGACATCATTCATTATGATGTCATTGTACACATCACGCTGTTTATTATGACGTCATATGATGGGTGGGTACTCTGGAAAGGTGAATTACGCAGACAGACAGAGACTAACTCATGTCTGCACCACCCATCCACGTCCTGATGGATGGATGGGTGGGTGAGGTGTAGGGTGGTGTGTGTGTGTGTGCTTGCATGCAAAAGTGTGGGACGGGGGAGGATAATATCAACTCCACCGCATGTAATATTTGTTTAAGTTTCCAGCTATTATAGCTGGTATCATAGTAACATAATCATGAATTATACAGTACCACAGATGAGTACCAGACAGTATCTCATTCAGACCAAGCTATAATCTCTCATCAGTGTTCATCATCAACTCTCATCTAATCCACTATATCCAAACAAGAATCCCCTGTAGCTTTACTTATCTACACTACTTATCTTTCTTCTAATGGATAGATCATGAAAGATTTATCAATGGACCAGAAATAACTATTTAAGCCCAGGAGACCACTCTTTATGTCATTAAGAAATGTGTTGTTTGAAAACTGACATGTCTGAAGAAGTACACTACACCTCAGCCTCACAACTAGGTTAACCCTTTAACACTCAAAGCAGCCAAAACCAGCTTTTGTAGTGGTCTTGAGAAATGTTAATTTGCAGATCACGAGAAGACTATTTTTGAAAATTTACCACTGGAATGACTGGCTCGATAAACGAGCCAGTCATTCCAGTGGTAAATTTTCAAAAATAGTTTTCTCTTGGTCTGCAAACTGACATTTTCAATGATAAAATTGAAATTTTCTTGAACAAATTCGGGGTTCAAATGGGGTACGCTGTTTCCAAATCAAAAACAAAGGCAGGTTTTGAACACCATGTAAGAAATGTTCTGTTGAATATTTTGGACTTAATTTGATTGGAAGCCATTGGCAGAAATGGTTTCCAATCACTTTCATGACATTAACCCTTTAAGACTCATATCAGCCAAAAATGGCTTCTGCACTGGTCATGAGAAATGTCCATTTTCAGACCAAGAAGACTATTTTATAAAAATTTTCACTGGAATGACTGGCTCAATAACCGAGCAAGTCATTCCAGTGATCAATTTTCAAAAATAGTCTTCTCTTGGTCTGCAAATGGACATTTTCTATGAGAAAATTTTCATTTTCTTGAACAAATTCAAAGGTTAAAGGGCTAAGCCAAAGATATTCAACAGTAAACTTTATTTAGTTTTGGAAACACGTTAAGTCATTTCTGATCTGTACTGTACTAATTGTGACACCAGTTCTAGACATAAATACTTGTCTTTTGTAGGCAACCAATAGTGACGCTTAACCATTTAATGGTCAGAGTTAGTCTGTGTGACAATATATTAATCCTTTAAGTCAAGATTGGTCATGAAAATTAAGTTTCTTCGTGAATGTTCATTTGCAGGCCAAGACTATTTTTGAAAATTTCCCACTGGAATGACTGGCTTGATTATTGAGACATACTCCAGTGGTAATTTTTTTTAATAATCTCATCAGTCCTGCAAATGGACATTCCTTAATAACACTAAAGAGGCCACTGTTTGGACCCTTTGATAACCAAGCCAGTCAATCCAGTGGCAAATTTTCAAACATAGTCTTCTCCTGGTCTGCAAATGGGCATTTTCTATGAGAAAATTGTAATTTCTTGAACAAATTTAAGGGTTACGGGTTAAACACTGTGTTTAATATATATATATATATATATATATATATATATATATATATATATATATATATATATATATATATATATATATATATATATATATATATGATATGAAATGTTTAGTTAGATTTTCGCATCATCCTTAGACATGCTCACATCATAAAATTAAAAAGCAGCTTCTAGTTCAATAGTAGATCTTATACCTAAAGCCATCTTTTCACTAAATTATCTCCTGTGTATATATAAGAACATTTATGTCAACCAGGCTTCAGGTGGATGGCTTGAAAAGTGACAGATCAATATTCACCACCTGTACCAACCGGTGCTAATTGTGATTGAATTGATGGCTACAGGAAACACATTCAATTACAGGTACACAGGCCTTCTCTTATTGATCAGATAGGTCACTTGTCAATTAGATGGACACCTGAGTTTACTGAATTAATCATATTTCGATCTACATCAAATACATGTTGGGGTCTGCTAAAATATTTCACACATTACATAACATCACACATGTTACAGGCCAGTGGTTATAAACTGCTGTGTTATCGAATTAAAGATGCATTACCTCCGAGATATAAATAAATTTGGAAATTTTAAGTATTTTTGCAGTAATATGATGGTATTATTAGTACATGCTAATTTTTATACATAAATTCCAACCCCGTCACACATATTTCTTATTATTTGTTGCTTTTCTGGAAAGTTGTGTGTGTGTATGAGTTTTCAATTTAAGGAAGCATTATATTTACGAAACAATCCAATTGGAAAGAACTTAGAAAATCTTAGATATGTTTAGACAGTACGCTGGCAACAAACAAAATACTAGCGCCACGGTGATCAGAAACATCAAAGAGCTACAGTCTGGGAGGACTGAAAATGCAAAATAATCCATCAGGCCATCAAACAAACAAGTTGCATAACAATATTTTTTGTTTATACAAGACGAGTGATGAATCACAAGCCACTGCTAAGTAAAAAATACTCTGGTTTCTCTGCGATACAGTGATGCAGACCGTCAGATGTGTTTACATTTTTTATATTTGTGAAATTCATAATTTGCATCTTCTTGGATATTAAGTAGTCGTATATATAAGAATTGATGATAAAAATGAGAGTATTGACCCACTGGATGCATTTTATGGACATGGTTCCGTATATTAGATTTATAGCTCTACACAACAGGTATAGCCCCTTTAATGGACCAGTTGTCAGAAAAATTAAAATCTTAGTGAATATTTATTTGCAGGCCAAGAGAGGACTATTTTTGGAAATTTACCACTGGAATGACTGGCTTGATAATCGAACCAGTCATTCCAGTGTTGAATTTTTAAAACAAGGTCTCTTGGTCTACAATTGGACATTCCTCAACACCCGTGCAATGACCATTTCTGACCGGCTTGACCATTTTAAAGGGTTAAAGAATTGGGTCACCAACAACGTACAATTCTATATATGGTTAAAAATGAGTCATCATGGAATTGATGTTAGATAAAGATCGCACACACTATGAATTATCATGAAGAAATGTGTCTATAATTGAGATATTGATCTACAGCTATATGAAGTGATCAGGCCAATTGTTAAGTTAAATCTAAGATTGCGCTGTAATTAATTACCTAATAAATGGCAAGTATTTTTTGATTCACACTCCTCAGTGGAATTTATTAGGGTGACTGTACAGTAATTGGATTATTTATATGCTCAGAATGTATGTACTTGTACATGTACATGTACATGTAACATATATATATATATATACATACGGCCACCCTTAAATAGTAGTTTGGTTGTCCTCTCCCGACCGACCCTAAAAATCCTGCCGACTCAAAATGACTTTTTTTTAGTTTCCTGTGAAAAAATATTTTTATTTCCTGAAGTAAGTTCATTGGGAGATTGAATTAACTCCTTTTGTTAAAAGGTGCTCATATAACCTTCAGAAATTGTTTCCGTTATAGTTTCTGTTTCAAGTTCAAATAAAAAAATTTCAAGTTTTGATCTTTTAAATTTAATTTTGTCATGTTATATTTCAGCAGGTAAAATATATAATTTCCCTACCTACCTACCCTACTCCAACAACCAGGGTCGGGTGAGGACAACCAAAAAATCTTTTAACCCTACCACGCTGATGTCAATATTCTATCTTTTACCGTGTCAATATCAAAGAAACTGGTGTCCATTTTTAAACAACTTCGGTGGAAGATGGTGCTGTCTATGACACCAGTTCATCTTTTAATTTAATTTGAAGACTTAAAATTTTTACACCAGCGTGGTAGGGGTTAAGGATGGCCTAATTGGTATTAGAAATGAGACTACAAGATACTGTATCCAACTGCATGTGTATAACCCAATACTTCAGAGGTTTTAGAATAAATCATCGCTGTCTTAACTATTAAATAACACTGATTTCAAGCCTTTAATTCTTACAGTGTCAGTCAAAGAAAAGCTGCTGTACATTCTGAAAAACATTTTTGCCGAAACATGTTGCTACATGTATCTTAGACGACCATAGGCTCGAGAATGTCACACTAAATAAGTTATTTGAAATAACAAATAACAGTGCTTTGGATTAAAGCCATCTAAGTCATTGTTTCATGACATCATTTTCTAATTCTGAACAACGATGTCTAACAAAGATAAAGATACATGTTTTGTTCATTAATGTAGATCTATATAAGGAAGTTCTTTATTAATAGATATGATTCTATGAGTATACAATCCAGCCAAACCTCTTTCTTCCAAAGATATGAATGTACCGCCTGTAATGATCAGTATATCAGAAGTAACAGTTAACCCGTTAATGGTCAAATGTTTTCAAGAAAATTTAAATTTTCTCAAAGAAAATGTCATTTGCAGACCAAGAGAAGACTATTTTTGAAAACTTATCACTGGAATGACTGGCTCGGTAATCGAGCCAGTCATTCCAGTGATAAATTTTCAAAAATAGTCTTCCCTTGGTCTGCAAATGGACATTTCTTAAGACCACTGTAGAGGACATTTTTGGCTGATATGAGTGTTAAAGGGTTAATGGTCAAATTTGGTCAAGAAAATCAAAATATTTCCTTATCAAATGTCCATTTACAGGCCAAGAAAATATTTTTGAAAGTTTACCACTGGAATGACTGGCTCGTTTATCGAGCCAGGCAGGCATTACTGCGGTAAATTTTCAAAATTAGTCTTATCGGCAAATGGACATTCCTCAAGATGACTGTAGTGTCCGGTTCTGTCGGGCTTGACCATTACAGAGTTAAAGAGAAAGGCAACATCATAGGCCGCTATAGTCTCTGATGGCATGAGATATGCAAAGAACATGCCCAGTTTTTTAATTAACACCTAAATCAATGAATACACAAAGGTGATGATATAAAATACATCTATGCAATTGCTTAACCTTTTACCGCTCATATCAGCCAAAACCTGCCTCTGTTAAATGGTCTTGTGGTTCGAATGTCCATCTACAGGCCAAGCGAATACAACTTTTTTAACTTTACCACCGGAATGACTGGCTCCATAACCGAGCCAGTCATTCTAGTGCTAAATTTTCAGAAATTGTATTCTCTTGGCCTGTAGATGAACATTCGATAGATCGATATTTCAATTTTCTTGACCAGATTTGATCATTAAGCTAGGATTCCAATGGGTATGTGTATGTGTATCCGAAATTGTTTTCACTCCCATTACAAATAGATAGTATGATTCCATATGTCCATATGCGTATGCGAAACCTGTCCGTATCCGAATCCGATCGCTACATGTAGCGATTTTATTCGGATACGGACAGCATTTGGATGTGGGATTCCTTGAAAATGATGTTTTCATTACGTCATTCATGGGCTTTCCCCAAATCGACACTATTATTCTGTACATGTGTTCCAATACATAAGTTAAATTCATACTAAGTGTGCTGGAATGTGAAATTCACTGAAAGGCCGATAGACTATTTTAGAACATATTCATAGTAGTAGTAGTAGTAGTAGTAGTAGTAGTAGTAGTAGTAGTAGTAGTAGTAGTAGTAACACAAGCAGCAGTGGCGGCGGTGGTAGCAGCGGTTGCGGTGGTGGTAGTGGTAGTGGTAGTGGTAGTAGTAGTAACAGCAGCAGTGGCGGCGGCGGTTGCGGTGGCAGCGGTTGCGGTGGTAGCAGTGGTAGTAGTAGTAGTAGTAGTAGTAGCAGTAGTAGTAGTAGAGAGTAGTAGTAGTAGTAGTAGTAGTAGTAGTAGTAGTAGTAGTAGTAGTAGAGTAGTAGTAGTAGTAGTAGTAGTAGTAGTAGTAGTAGTAGTAGTAGTAGTAGTAGTAGTAGTAATAAAATCCCTCATTCAGATACGCATATGTATACGCATACGCGTTAATGGAACCCTAGCTTTAAAGGCTTAATGGTTACAAATCTCAATGCTGCTCAGTCAATGCACATCTGCAGGGGTACATGAGACTATTTTAGTTTGGCCAGTAACGCTTTAACACTCATATCAGCCAAAAAACGCCTCTGTAGTGGTTTTGAGAAATGTCCATTTGCAGAGCAAAAGAAGATAATTTTTGAAAATTTACAACTGGAATGACTGACCCGATAACTGAGCCAGTCATTCCAGTAGTAAAGTTTCAAAAATAGTCTTCTCTTAGTCTGCATATTGACATTTTCGTTGAGAAAATTGAAACTTTCTTGAAGAAATTTACGGCATTAGAGGATCTAATAAACACCATTCAAGCACTAAGTGTTTCATTTAGAGGGACAAAGAAAGATTGTGATCATTCAGTCTGTCTGATCATATATAATTCCATACTTTACACCTTACACGATTGTAATGTCCTCAGCATTATATATAGCGATGATGCTTATTAGTTTTACACACAAAACAATGATTATTCACTGAAGCGTATAACTACCACTAATTTACATGTATCATAATTTAGCTGATTTTTTAACCTTCAAATTTATTCAAGAAAATTTCAATTTTTTCATAGAAAATGTTGATTTGCGGACCAAGAGAAGACTTTTTAAAAAGATTTCACTGAAATGGCTGGCTCGGTTATCGAGCCAGTCATTCCACTAATAAATTTTCAAAAAATTACTTCTCTTGGTCAGCAAATGGACATTTCCAAACACCACTGCAGAAGCCGTTTTGGCCGTTTTGAGTGTTAAATGGTTAAGACTCAAACTGGTGAAAAATGGATTCATCAGTGGTCTTGAGAAATATCCATTTTACACACCAAGAGAAGATTATTTTTACAAATCTCTACCACATGTTTAATAACTAAAACAGTCATTTAGTGGTAAATTTTCAAAAATAATATCTAGGTCTGCAAATTGACATATTCTATTAGAAAAGTGAGATTTTCTTGAATAAATTCAACGATTAAATGGTAAATTCTTCTTTTCATTCATTTATAATGCCAGAAAGAAAACCTGTACATATTAATTACATGGTAGGGCAGTTTTTAAATCAATATAAATAATGCATGTATAAGTGTTATTTGAACATAATAAATTATATTCGTAAATATAGTATGCCTGTGAATGTCATACATTAATACAACACACACTGTTTTAAAACCCCTTTAATAGTCAAGCTGGCAAAACCAGCCTCTGCAGTGATCATGAAGAATGTACATTTGCAGCACAGAGCACATTTTTTTATATTTATCTGCGAAATGAATGCCTGTCTCAATAATCGACCCAGTCACTCTAGTTGTAAATTTTCAAAAATACTTTTGTCTTGGCATGCACATTTACATTCGCTATATCTACATTCACCGGGCAAAAATTTACATGTTTTTGACAAATCTTGAACATGAAAGGGTTAAAACGAGTATGGATATAACAATCTTTCTACTTTGCTGATATATCCTTTGAAGCATTCATCATTATTTGAACAAATGAACGCATCATTTACTTTATAAATATGTGTCACTAAGTGCCGGGGGGAAATCAATGATGCTGATCAACATATTTGTCATCTGCTTTTCATGATAATGAAACACTACAAGCTTTCAAATCAATATATATATATATATATAGATGCAGTACAGCTCAAATATAATGCAACATGTTTGAAAAACATTTAGGAAAACGTGCTGTTGAATAACATAATTATTATGGATTGGAAGACGTTGTTGCCTTAGACAGCAATGTTGTCTTCCAATCCAATTCACCTTTCCAGAGTATCCATTCATCATCAGACCTCGTATGATGTCATAATCAGCTCAGCGCGTGTATGATGACGTCATAATCACTATGTCACAAAGGGTTCCATATAGACGTCACCAAATCTCTAATACTCCGACACATTGTATGAATTGCATGTCTTTGTAATTCTTTGCTATTTAATAAACATGCTGTTGAACATTTTGAAACTAATTTGATTGGGCGCTGTTGCTGACTTATGATTTTTTGCCGGGGTATAAAAATGGAAATTAGTCAGAAGATTTTGAAATAAAAAATATTAAAGATGAACTGAAGATAATACTATCAAATAAAATATAAATAGCGTAAAGTAATGTCATGTGATTAAATAAACAAGAAATGGGGAAAACTAAAATTAAAGTCTCGTGTTTACAAACGAAAAAGCCAAAGTTAAAACTTAACATTATAACATGTTGCTGTTGGAAATAATAAGCGCCCAGTCAAATTAGTTTCAAAATATTCAACAGCTTACCTGTGTAGTTTTTCAAAAATTGATAGTCCGGGTGTTCAGAGATCGATCGATCGATCCCAACACGAGCGAGGTGTGGGTGGAGCTTAGCTAGAGATGGGCGGGGCATAGCGAAAACCGGAAAGGTCCATTACATTGGAAATATTCACCAGAACATTTCTTACACTGTGTCCAATAATGTACTAACTAACATGTTTCTGTATTTGTTTTGGAAACAGTTAAAGTTATTTCTGGGTAGGCCTGTACAGCGTATTATACAGATATAACAGATTCTTCCTGATGCACGAAATACGCGGATTGGATATTTTGAAACTTAACTTGACTGTGAGATGTTGATGCCTATAGCTATATAAGGCGAAAGCAGCATTCAGTCAAGTTAACCAAGAAAGTCATTCAAGAGGAAAATTTTCAAACAGAGTCTTCTCTTGGTCAGTGCGAGTAGACATTTGTCATAAGAAAGAATTCTTAAAAATTCTCAATATTGATCATTATTTAAAGGTTAAATATAAATTTTAATATTTTATGAATACATTATATTGCTTAGGACAAGATTGGCGCATTGAGTAAGATCTGGAATGAAATGTACAGGAAAACTTTCCTAGATATAAACTGTACATGGGTCATTAAAACCCTTTAACCTTTTATTTAACCCTTGAATTTGTTCAAGAAAATTTAAATTTCCTCAGTGAAAATGTCCATTTGCAGACCAAGAAGCCGATTATTGAATCAGTCATTCTAGTGATAAATTTTCAAAAATACGTTTCACTTGGTCTGCAAATGGACATTTCTCAAGACCACTGCAGAAGCCGTTTTGCCTGATATGAGTGTTAAAGAATTGTCTGTTTGCAGACCAAGAGAAAACTTTGAAAATTTACCATTGGAATGACTGCCTCGATAATTGAAATTTTCTTGAACAAATTCGACGGTTAAATGGTTAAAGTTGATCATCACTATAAGACGAACACTCAAGCAACCCCTTAACCCTTGAAATCCCAGTACCTCTGACAACTATACAGGAAAGCTCCAGAATATTTTGAAACTTAAATTTGACTGGAGTGGAACATGTACAACACCTCCCAGAGCAATTAATTTCAAAATATTTAACAAAATAATCCTTACATCATAAAGAATCTGCCATTTCTGGTCTGTAAGGGGTAAAGGGTTACATCATCCTTGCTATTATTACCTGCCCAGAACAGTCACCCGCCTTTGGGCCCTAATGAAAGTGGTTGGTTCTTTAACTGTCTGAATACGGTTTTGCGGATAACATTTTCCAGGGGACATAACTCTCGACCTGTCGACTATCTTGAGCTTAGCCACCAACATCTTTCAGTCAAATTGTTTTCAAAATATTCGGTATTTCTAAAGTTTGCTTCAAATTATTGTCTGGTGGCTTGCAGCAGTCAGACTGTTACATGTAAGAACCACCATTAGTCGGCAGCAGAGCACAGGTAGCCATTATAGACAGGTTTGACAGCGTAAATATATCCACTGAAGCTCAAGCAGATCCAGATTTCCTATTACATTGTAAGCTTGTGATGGTCAGTGAAGATCACTGGTTAAGTTTAACATTTGGCCACAAACCAAACCCTGGAACTGGACACATGTTTCCAGTTAAAACTCCATCAATATAAGAAATAAAATGGGCAATTTGCCTGACTGCAGCTTCTACAAATATGAGAAAATAAGAAGAAACAGCATTTGCTCTAAATATAGACCATATAAACATACACAATGTGTCCTAAATTATAACATATACACTGAAAGTGTCTGCATGTTTTTAAAACAAATGTCCACATGTATTCTCCCTGAGGGAACAACTTAGCAATTTTCATTTCTTATAGCTAGATACAAGCATCAAGGCCAGATGTTTTGAGTTGCTGTGATGGGTGGCTGGCCTGTCAGTCACTCAAATAGGCTAATATAGTATATCATTATATTGCTGCAGATTGAATAGGCGGTTAGAGGTTTTAAACCACAAACTAAGCATGATTTGTTTTCTAAATGTTTGGAAATACAAAGCAATTTTAATGCTGGGGACTAGTGTATACAATCTAATCTGGAATGATTGGCTCGATAACCGAGTGCAAAATTTTCAAAAATAGTCTTCTCTTGGGTTGCATATGGACATACAATAAATAAATGTTTTTATTTTCTGGACGAAATGTGACGATTAAAGGGCTACACGAATGTCCTATTGATTTGAGGCAACTTTAACAACATTCACTTATTTAGTTTGATCTTGAGAAATCCCACAACCTCACATTCGATATCTATGTCTCAGCCTAGCAATCATGAAAATATAATAATATGCAAACAAACTAATAGGTTATTCAAACAAGGAAACCTAAACTTTACTGATAATCACTATTTTGTGGTAATGTGTTTGCGCAGGCTGCTGTTATCTGTTGGAGGTAAATGAGGCCACAATAAAACCTAGTAGCGCCTTGAGTAACACTCTTGTGAAATCTTTTTATACTTCAGCTGGTCAGAAATAAACAAATCACCCACCCCTTCATAAATGTTAAAACATCCCGGATTATGAGATAAGTCATAATAAGACTGTCAGTACATAGATTGTAATACAACTCCTGAAACCAATGGATGGAATTCAATCAAATTTGGTATGTGAGTTACCCACATGATTGTGGAATGCAACAAGCCATTGACATTTGGCTACTCCCCTCCCCCCCCCCTGAAGTGTGGGAGGGGGGGGGGGGGGGGGGAGCAAAGGGTAAACGCGGTGAACATGGACAATATTCTTAACCCTTTAACACTTAAATTTGCTCAAGAAAATTTCAATTTTTTTCATAGAAAATGTCAATTTGCAGACCAAGAGAAGACTATTTTTGAAAATTTACCACTGGAATGACTGGCTCAGTTATCGTCATTCCAGTGGTACATATTCAAACATAGTTATCTCTTAGTCTGCAAATACACATTTCTCAAGACTGCTGTAAAGCTGTTTTTGGCTGATATGGCTGTTAAAGGAAATCATGCCATATGTAAGCAAATATGAATAACTTCCTCATTCTTTCGTGAAGAACAAGACAAATTTGGCAATTACAAACTGCATTTAATAGACTTCTAGTTCTAGTCAAATATCTGACAAACAAAAGTTTTTAAACATTTGAATAAATTAATGATTGACCAATTTCCTCTCTCTCCCTACTGATATCTATTTCTCCTACCCAGTTTGCTGGATACAAATTTATTTATATATGAGCAAGTCAATGAACCTTTCCAATTTATCTATCCATCATATGACTTCATAATCAACTATGTGATTTGGAGAATGACATCATGAAAGACGTACAGATAAGTACGTCGCGAACGCATAATTGTAGACGGACTAAGCGTTTTTGTACGAATTGCATGTCTTTACTATTTAATAATGATGCTGTTGAATATTGTGAAACTAATTTGACTGGGCGCTGTTGCTGCCACAGGCATAGGCAGCAACAGTAATCTGTAAAATTAGTTTCAAAATATTCAACACCGTAACTGCAGTTTTCTAGAAAATGATCGATCCCAACATTGAGCGAGGTGTAGGTGGCGCTTTGCTAGAAATCGGTGGGGCATAGCTAAACTCAATCTTGCCATAATGCTTTCATAATATTAGGAGCATTAACACAAATGTCTTAAGACATCAATGAAGGCAACATTTAGACTTTCTCAAGCAAACCGGATCAAGAACCCCTTATTCCCCTTCTACAGTACAAACATTACAATCAGAGGTTGTTCAGTGTTGCTGTCTACAGAGGGATGAGTCTGTACATTTACTTAGGATAAGTTATTTAGCAGCGTGTAAGCGTGGTATCAAAGCAATAGACAAGGGAACCTAAGGCAGTTGTTGCGCTAAATTATTTTGCAAAATGGGGAGGCAATAAGCCAAGAGGCATCAGGCGCCTTGGGTTATTTCTAGCCCTACAACAATATTAGACAAGATTAGCTATCAATCAAGTAATTTAAGCCGTGTCATTGATTCACTCATTCGCTACCACAATGAACATCAGGGTTTACAACATGTAGGTAGTCTTATGAACAAGCTGTTGCAAGATGAGCCCTTAACCCTTTAGCACTCGAATTTGATCAAGAGAGTTTCAAATTTCTAACAGAAAACGTCCATTTGCAGACTAAGAGAAGACAATTTTTGAAAATTTACAACTGGAATGACTGGCTCGGTAACCGAGCCAGTCATTCCAGTGGTAAATTTTCCAAAAAAAAATAATCTCTTGACCTGCAAACTAACATTCAATAAGCCAATAAATTCTTCTTTCCCAATTTCTTCCATTACGGGCTGAGACAGAAAACAAAGACGCTTTGTAATGAGGTAGAGCACAACATGGTCTATTTCCTGCACATGTAACCATGATCAGCATAGAGACAGATGCACACAGATGAGACTTGTATAAGACGCTTATCTAAACAAGACACATATCTTAGCAATGACAAATTGCTACATATGTGCTTGATTTGTTGATTACCATCCATTCTGAAGCTGTGGTCTAAGTGGAACTTGTGATAAGTGATGAGAGTAATTTTCGAAATACTCAGTATATTTCTTGTTTAAAGGGGCACATTCACACCAAAATGCTTGAAAATAAAGTTGTTAAAATTGTATACTTTTAGAGGTTCAAATTGTGTACCGCAATGTAATGAAACGAAATAAAATCTTATCATTTGATGATTTCAAATTAACAACATTATTTAGCTGTACATTTGAATTAGGGACTCATATCTATAATTCTATTTAACAACCTAAGATTTTTTATTATCTTATACGTAATGAAATCATCATATTTATTTCATTTCATTACATCTAGGCACACGATTTAAGCCTCTAAAGGTATATAGTTTTAACAATTCTATTTTCAAGCATTTTGGTGTGAACATAGCACCTTTAAAATAGTGGTATTGGTGTATTACTGCATATTCATTTTTACATAGACATCTCACTACATCACACTTATTTGTATTCATCTGCGTTTTTTTGGAAACTATAAAGCGCATGTACACATGAGGTTCTCAGTATGAACAATTATTATCGCCTCATGTTTCGAAGTGGCGATTATGTCGTCCCGCCTGTTCGTAAATTGATTGTAACACAACTCCTCCTGAACCCAATGGATGGAATTCAATCAAATTTGCAATGTGAGTAACCAATATGATTGTGGAACGCAAAAGGCCATTTACATTTCGCTACTCCCTTGCCCCCGAAGCAGCAAAGGGTCAAAGCTGTGAGCATGGGGATTTATGATGGTGTGACATCCAATCTATCTACAATTTACAAAATTGTCCATATGGAAGCAAATGGTAAATATGCCCCTACAGTTAGCCAGCTGCTGAAGAGACTGATACTACCAGCAAGCCCTCATTATATAATAACAGAAAAGGCTACATGAAAGGATGATACAAAGCACAAAACACTTTTACGGAGATCAAAGAAATCATTTACAGACAACTATTAAGCATGAAATATACTGGTGTTCATTGTGAAATGGTAGTGGATTCTGAGTGCCATCAAATTTGTGTTTACAAATTTCTTAATGTTTGTGAAATTTCTAATTTGCTTCTTCTTCACTATTGAGTGGCCCTGGCTAGCAATCAGTGTTAAAATGCTCGCACTGACCCACTAAGAGCATTTATGCACATAACTTTGTACCGGTACATAAAACTTATAATTCTATCATCTAATGCAATTATCTCTTTAAATTATCAACATTATTATAAACTACAGACCTGTCAACCCTCATGCATTTCCCATGAGACTGGCACAATCAGTATCCATCTCACTCACCCACTTAAAGCTAATCACAGCCATTGCGCTATTCAGTAAAATAGTTCTAAAAAGCTGGATTAAAATGCGTGCACCCATTGATTTGCTGTCATTGACATCATCAAAGCGTCTGGTCATGAATGGATCATTCATAAATTCTTACAATGATCAGCAATATTTGTAATACAAAACTATTTAAAATGTACTTTTATACATATGCTCAGAATAAAGGTTCTCCATGTATGAATATATAGTTTGTGAGTATTACTATTAATGAGTGTCCCTTCTTGAATCTGAGACGTGTGTATCTAGGGCAGAGCTACATCTAGAATAAGTCTATTATGGAGTAGGGCCCATATATTAGGGATTTTCGCCTCGCTCCCTCAGGTAGTTCTCCAATGATAAAAGTTTGAAAGTCAGATGCTCTGAGAAATCATTTCCTGCATTACGGTTGATTAATAATACATCGTCCAGCATATCGACCAGACGACCCGGAGGGTTTGATCTTATCTTTTACTAATTACATATACCTACCTCCTTGCATTACTATTGCTCTTTCCTTCTCTGAAGGGAAGCATAGTAGGATGAAATTTTTACAGCCAATGTTTGCTGTGCTTTGTGGTTACAGAGTGACTGAAGGCTTCTTCAGGAATCTCCTTACTCTCTCCAATGATGAGATCCATAGAATGAGGCAGGAAGAGGGTTAATACATAACCCAGAGCCATTGAATGAGTCATAGGGCACAATGATCATCTCATTGGCTGACAAACATCACATGACTTTGTTGTAGCAACCAAGTCTTCATTCCTTGACGAATCCAGTCATATAATCCAGCTTTGTGCAGATTCATGAAGAGGCAGATGATCCTATCACTACTCGACTCTGAATCTAACTAAAGCTGAAAATTAAGAATTTTCCTAACTACTTAACATTATATGACTAAAAAATTCTTTAAATACCCAAATATGTCAAAAATTGACATATCTGGGTATACTCTAAGGCTGAGAGATATAGTGAATATCTTATACTGAATATAACTATTTTAACAAGATATGACCAAAGAACGAAGCCTCAAGCCCACCCCACCCCAAAAAAATTTGATAGAGGGAAGGCTTGAGGTGGGCCGTAATGCAAGGAGGTAGGTATATGTAATTAGTAAAACATAACAGTACAACCTACCTCCTTGCATTACTATTGCTTAAATACAGATTTCAACATTGCACAAAACCCGGAGGGAGGCGAATTTTTGCGCAAAATTGATGTAAAAATAGAGAAAGAATACGAAGTTAGAAATAACGAGTAAGGAAGATACTAAGAGATAGCAATTTCTAAGGATTGCTCTATCAAGCATCTTGAAAGAGATGAAATTAAAGAATAACGAGAAGATAATAAAGAAAGTCATAAAGACCCCTGGAAGCAAGAAAGAGAAGATGAACATGCAAGAAAGAGATGAATAATAGGGGTGATGAGAGAGATGATATGAAAAAAGGGGTGAAATACACACATGAGAATTAAGTAATGAATTCCCACTAAACCCAACTAGAGACTAAAGAGAATGAAGTTGAAGAAGTAAGAGAAGATGATGAATGAGGAGTACGAGTCATGGACCCTGAAGTTACCGTATGAATCTTTTTATAGAAAAAGGAAGAGGGACTAAAATCTATAACACAGAGGTTAATAAAGGTGTTCTCTGACTTCCAGTTAGCAACTAGCATGATGTAATCTAATGAAGATCCATTAAAAAGAGAGAGAGCAAGATGGCGCAAGGCCCTTAACACAATGGGCCTTGACTCCCACCAGAGGATTATCTCCTGGAGAAGCTAATTCATAGCGAATTTTAATAGTATCCACGATCCAACGGGAAATAGTGATTAAGGAGACAGGACGATTTAGACCGTCTGCAAATGTAACCCAAAGATGTCTAATGTCGGATCGTTTAGAATCAGTACGAAGTTTATACATATTAAGGGGCTTGACTGGGAACCATACAGAATCATCTGGCAACAAAGAAGAAAGTCTATGAATTATCAAAGGTTGACTCAAGAGTTAAACTCAGTCTTGAACAAGAATTCTGCCCTGGGATAGAGAATAAGGCTATGACTATATGGCTATATAATTCTAATAAACTGGCTTTAAAGATTTTTCGCTTCCCTTTCCTTCAATAGTAGGAAAGGAATGAAGACTTGGTTGCTACAACAAAGTCATGTGACGGCTGTCAGCCAATGAGATTGTCATTATGCCGTATGACTCACTCATTGGCTCTGGGTTATGTATTAACCCTCTTCCTGCCTCATTCTTAGATATAGCATTCAAGCAAATTGCTATGGACCTCATCATTGGAGAGAGTATGGAGATTCCTGAAGAAGCCTTCAGTCACTCTGTAACCACAAAGCACAGCAAACATTGGCTGTAAAAATTTCATCCTACTACGCTTCCCTTCAGAGATGGAAAGACCAATAGTAATGCAAGGAGGTAGGTTGTAATGTAGTAATAACATGCATTGTAAGTAGGCATGCACAATTATTCGATTAATCGTGATTATTTTTGAAAATATAAATATGATTGTGGATGATCACAAAACCAAATAATCGAATAATCGAAGATTTAATTTCAATCTCCAAGATAGTTGTTATTCTTATGTAAAGTTGGATTACATTTTCCTGTGATACTAACTCATGTGAACGTGAAAAATGGTTGTAAATACTGCATTACATCTACCGGTATATTAGCTATTTTGTGATTTGTTTTTCTGAAAGAAAACATTAAAATGTTTATATCCGTCATTCTAAACTACATTTTTAGCCATTCAAACCAGTGCCATTTCGCTCCACGGCATGAATTTAAATTTGGGCATAATATCAATGTTTTTCACATTAAACATCGCACAATGCAGATTTGTTGTAATTATTTTAGTTTCACCAAAATGTGGGCAAGCAGGTTAGGGAAATATGTAATTTTAGAAAACCACTGAACAACACTTATAGAAACCACTGCGCCACAGCAAAACCGCTGTGGCATACGTTTAGAAACCACTGCGCCACACCTAGTGGTGTCTGCACCTCTCAAAAATTGTGACAAATTGCCTTCAAGAAAATCAAACAAAATATTGTTACCTTAATAGTAAATATACATTCGTACCTTCAAGATGCAGTATCTGATATATATATATATGCACATCAGATATATTGAACAAAAGGTGTAATTTAGCCAAAAGAATAACAATCGGCATATACATGTAATATGTAAGCCTTTCAATGGCAAGTTGGCCAAAACCAGCCTTTGTAGTGGTCTTGAGAAATGTCCATTTTCGGGCTAAGATAAGAGTATTTTTGACAATTTAGCAGTGCAATGACTGGCTCGCTAGCCGAGCAAGTCGATTACAGTAGTTAATTATTTTAAATAGTCTTCTTTGGCCTGCAAATGGACGTTCAACTGGCAAATATTTTGATATGCTTGAGCAAATTCATTCATTGACGGGTTAATGGCACAAAGCTGGAAGTAGATGACAAAATCCTGCAATGTTCATCATACAGCTGTCCAAAAGCAAAACACAGCCTTGTATACCATCCCGTCATGCTAAAGATAGAACTCAATCCAGGATAAACAATCAATTATATTACTTTCATCTCTTTAACCCTTTAAGGCTCAAATTAATTCACAAAATATCAAGTTTCTCAAAGAAAATGCCCATTTGAAGACTAACAGTATCGCTAGACTATTTTTGCAAATTTACCACTGGAATGACTGACTTGGTCATCGAATCAGCCATTCCAGTGCTAAATTTCAAAATCAGTCTTCTCTAGCTCTACAAACGGACATTTCTCGATTTTGGCAGGCCTGAGTATTAAATGGTTACCCTATAACAAGTAATCAGGCATTACCATTCCCCAATACACCAATGCACAAATAAATGCAAGTTTTGTAAATCGGGAACATACATATATATCAATGCTGTAGCTTAACTTTTGGAGGTGAAAGCCATCAGGCCATGATACAATGTAATATTTAAAACTGAATGCCCTTATTGAAATTAGACATTATCAACTATTTTGCAGATACAGAAAACGTAGCATGCCTTTGAGGGCAGATGACCTTAGAGATGACCTTGCATGTCTTTGGCAATCTTCACATGCATTTGCGTGATGCATGCACCAATTTACAGCACTGATTATCTCTTCAGGAATTACTTTAATATTATTGAAATCTTTTTTTCACAAAAATGAAATTATTTTTGTCATATATACAAGGTTCATAACTTTCTGCAGAATTAATTCCATACATTTTCCACGACCTTTTCTTGACCTAATTTTATTTTGTCTCCAAACAATTCCTCCTTTAATCGTGCCAAATTCTGCACACAAAAAAGGTCAGAATTAGTAGCCGTGATCTTCAATATTTTAAATAGTATCTACAGGTATATTATTTTGCAAATGAGAATTACACCTAACGTTTTTTTCCAATTTTCCATAACCTTTTCATACCATCAGCAGAAACTGATGAATTATCCATAACTTTCCCAGCCGGTATATGGGATCTTGCGTACTTCTGCATTTCCATACTTGAGCATGAAGCCTGTGTACATATGATATCATATCAGCTGGATTCTAGGAAAAATACCCATGTTCAACACATGCATACCAGCAAGGCTATATGATACACATACAGGCCACATGGTAATGTAACACACTCCTTGCCAAAATGTTAGCCAAATAGTGAGATGCAACATTAAATACTATACGGTAAGTCTAATTAAAATCATCCTTATTATCTTGAACATGATTCCTTGTTAAAAATTGTTGGCAGCGAACTAATATACAGTCAATCAGTCTCTCATTAATTAACCCTTTAACACTCAAGTCGGGCAAAAAATGCTTATGCGGTGAAACATGAGCCAGTCACTCCAGCGGTGAATCTTCAAAAATAGCCTTCTTTTGTTCTGCAATTTAGGGGACATTTTCTATAAAAAAAATTTAAACTTTCTTAAACAAATTTGAAAGTTAAAGTGTTAACAGCTTATCTTAAAATAAATGTCCTGTAATTCAGAATGAGAATGCTCATGATCTCATCCATGAACAAAGAGCCGATATACAGTACGATATACGGTACGGTACTGAAATAATTTATCATGTTTCCAAAGCAAAGTAAAGCATACTGAACGTTGAATATTTTGAACATAATTGGATTGGAAGATATTGCTGCCTAAGCAGCAATATCTTCCAAGCCAATTAATGTTCAAAATATTCAACAGGACATTTCTCACATTGTGTTCAAAACTCACACTAACTAACGTGTTTCTGTTTTTGTTTTGGAAACATGTTCTAAACTTATTTATGATCTGTACTGTATGCCTGAAAAACATGTGCACTTCTCTTCATCCTGTCTACATGAGCTAGAAACATCTTAAGAGAATTTAGAAATAAAATCTCAACATCAAATACTGTACAAGACCAGAGTATGAGAACAGCATGGTGAAAAGCAAATGTTGTAAACTAATAGCAACCTACAGACCTTTAACCATCGAATGGTCAAATATGGTCAAGAGAATCGAAATATTTCCCTTTTGAAAGTCCAATTACATAGTAAGAGAAGACTATTTTTTTTATATTTACCACTGGAACAACTGGCTCAGTTATTGAACTGGCTCGGTTATCGAGCCAGTCATTACAGTGGTAAATTGTCAAAAACAGTCTTTACTTGCCCTGCTACTATTCATTCAGCAAGACCACATTAGCGGCCCAGTGTTAAAGCTTTAATACTCATATCAGCCAATAACGGCTTCTGCAGTGGTCTTGAAATATTGTCCACTTGCAGACCAAGAGAAGACTATTTTTGAAAATTTACCATTGAAATGTCTGGCCAGCCATTCCAGTGTTAAATTTCCAAAAATTGTCTTCTCTTGGTCTGCAAATGGACATTTTCTATGAGAAAATTTTAATTTTCTTGAACAAATTCGAGGGTTAAAGGGTTAATACATTAGGAACAGAGATGTGTAGGGGTATAATACACAAGAGAAATCTAGATGCTGCAGATGCATCCACACCTGTGTGATCTGCACAAATTCTTCTAAAGAAATGCAGATAGAAATAAATTCAGAAACAATATGAAATACCAGCTCTGTGGACGGACAGACACACACGCACGCGCGCGCGCACACACACACCCATCCCTCCAAGTTGAAGCAAGAGGCTTAAAGGGCCTGTAGCGCTCACAGAGAAAACAAGGCCCGCACAAGGGTCCTTTAATCCAAGTTTGCTTGAAATCAGCTAAAGAGATGGGGAAACCTTTTAAATGATTTCTTAGAAATATTGGGAAATCCAAGATGAATACAACGACAATTAACCAATCAAATATCTGTACAGAAATTTTGAAAGTTACCACCACAGGGCATAATTTAGAATTTAATATTTGCATAGCATGAATTGCTATGCAAATTATAAATTGCATAGTTGTCTGCAAAAATGTATAGCAATTAACTCTTTCACTGATAAATTCCCTGTATCTCAATTTCAGAGAAAACAAACAGGAAAAGCTGTTGAATAATTCGAAATTAATTTGACTGGAAGCCAGGCAGCAATGGCTTCCAGTCATATTAATTTCAAAATATTCAACAGAATATGTTATACATTGTAGACTTCATTTTTCCAGGGATTAGTCGCTGAAAGGGTTAATGACAGAACTTACGAAAATCAATGCTAAATTACAATTGCATACAAATTTTGCACAGCAGATACAGCTATGCATGTTGCAGAATGTATAGCAACTGCTTAAATATGTGTAGCAAATTGAGATGCAATACCAGATAAATTATGCCCTGCACCATGCTGTGACGCATAGGGTCGTTTCAGCCGAGTTTGATTAAACTTAACCCCGCGGTTAATGAGTTTACTTAAGCGATTTCCTGGACAGCAAAGATGGTCACCAAACAAATTGACCAATCAGATTTCAATATACAAGTTCCGAAGCTTACATATGCCCATAGGATCCCTGCAGGAAATTTTGGTTGTAATCGTAAAATCACCTTCAGCTAAACACGTGTAGTCTTCTTAGCGATTTCACATACATTGCTGGAAAGTCCAAGATGGCCACCCTCCACCCGAAAAATTGACAAATCAAATTCTGTTAGAAGCTTCAGCACTTCCAACGAAAAATGTGATCATACCGCTTTAAGGTCGGTCGTTCAAGCCAAGTTTAATTAAAATCTGCTTATTTTTCAGATGCTTTGAATGATTTCATAAAAAAGCATACAAAATCAAAGATGGTCACCAGAAAAACCGTCCAATCAAAATTCTGTACACAAGTTCTATGGCCATATGGTCCTTTCAGCCTTTTATTGAAATTCTTGTTGGAATCTATGAATGCTTTATAAGTTTTTGCATTGGATCTGCCAAATTAATGCATGTAATTCTTATCCAGCAGCGCTGGTGTCCACTCTTAAAGTAATGTTGCTCAGATTGGAAACAAATACCTGTCCAGTGACGTCAAAAATAGAACTTTTCTCTTGGCTAGCAAATTAATGGACTCATTCAAGAAAATGGTTTGATTTTCTAGAACATTAAAGTGCCAATAATAAGAATTAAAGCACCTGTTATCAGGTACATACATACACAATTAGCCTGAGCAGATGTTACCACACAGGTGAGCTCAAGCGCTCACACACAGACACATGCACACACATGGAAAAGGTGTTGAGTGTAATTTAATTAAAAGCTCCCGCTGTCTAATTTTCAGTCAAATTACAGATATAGACCAGTCGCCAGTTCCAAGTACTCAAAAGACCATCCTTTACCTTATCATGAATTAGTCAGACCAAGTCTAGTGTTAAATACAACAGAAATAGCATTATTATTATGGTAGAAACCGTAGAATTATTATCGTTTATCATACAACATTGAGAAAATGTGTATGCGCGCTAAAGTTTACACTGCACTGCTGCAGCTAGACAGGCTGATGGAAAATCAATACAGTCCCCATGGCACTAACATTAAACAACTCGCAATATAAAAGATTTATATTAATTCAACAACTTTGGCTTTCTAGAACATTGATGCTATTATTCACACAGAATTCACAAGCATAGTAAAATAGGCTTATTATTATGGCCACATCCAGCCTGTGACACTTAATGGAGAATCAATATGACCATGACACAGCTGGTAATAATATGATCAATACATACAAATCTGCAGTATTTGACATCAAACAGATAACAATATATATTTTGTAATAACCCTTTTGGCTTTAACCCTCAAATTTGTTCAAGAAAATTTCAATTTTCTCAGAAAATGTCAGAGCATGGATTCCTTTTTTAAATTTACCACTAGAATGACGCACTGTTATTGAGTCAGTCATTCTAGTAGTAAATTTTCAAGAATCTTCTCTTGGTCTGCAAATGGACATTTCTCAAGACCACTAAAAAGCCATTTTGGCTGGCTTGAGTGTTAAAGGGTTAAGCTTCTCATCTAATTTAATCCACCACCAGTTAGTCACAATCAAATTTTAAATTAAAAATGAAACAGCAGAATTTATATTTAAGACAGAGGGGGATCAAATGGCTTGTACAAACACCCTTTTTCATCCAAATATATTTTTTACTTTTTACATCTGAGAACAAAGGTTAGCCTGTTTAAGTCAGGTTGGTGTAACAGCAGTGATTCTCATGAGGGTCCTTTTGAGGGTATATACCCCCAAGATTCAGCCTGGGAGCCCCAAAAGCAATGGCAGTGGGTCCATGGGACCCCTGAAAATCTTGTATTATTGTTAAGTACTAAGTAGTTTTATAGGCTTTTGCATAGAAAATACCTACAAAATCTAACATCCATGGGACATACATAATTCCTGGTTGTGAGTCCTATGGTACCCTCTAATTTTATTTAGCATAGATGAGGTAATACTGCTTGGGAACTCCAAATTTGAGTTTTGGGACACGAAGATGTCAGCTGGGGACCCTCAGATTTCAGGGTGTGGAGTACCCTGGGACCTTCAAAATTTAGATGCCATGAGAAACACTGTGTAACAGTATGACCACCTGTGCTAAGAACACTCCATGTTGTGTCTCCCATCCATGTTGTGACTCCCAGTGTCATATCCTATGCCGAGTGAGATGTAATTTTAAACAAGGTCCATCTAGGTTTGGCGACCAAATTTACACTGACCAGAATATGGTTGCAAAATATGGATTAAGATTTAGGAAGTCTGGACAATATCTGAAATATTAAACTAAATACCTACATAGTTTTAAAACATAAAGTACAACGGGATTTTAGAATTCTTAGCTCCACTCTCAAGCTCTTTTTCTGTATATGATAGCCTGTATTCACATTGCAAAATCTGTCTGCTCCTCATATGATAGCCGGTATTCACATTGCAAAATCTGTCTGCTCCTCATATGATAGCCGGTATTCACATTGCAAAATCTGTCTGCTCCTCATATGATAGCCGGTATTCACATTGCAAAATCTGTCTGCTCCTCATATGATAGCCGGTATTCACATTGCAAAATCTGTCTGCTCCTCATATGATAGCCGGTATTCACATTGCAAAATCTGTCTGCTCCTCATATGATAGCCGGTATTCACATTGGAAAATCTGTCTGCTCCTCATATGATAGCCGGTATTCACATTGCAAAATCTGTCTGCTCCTCATATGATAGCCGGTATTCACATTGGAAAATCTGTCTGCTCCTCATATGATAGCCGGTATTCACATTGCAAAATCTGTCTGCTCCTCATATGATAGCCGGTATTCACATTGCAAAATCTGTCTGCTCCTCATATGATAGCCGGTATTCACATTGCAAAATCTGTCTGCTCCTCATATGATAGCCGGTATTCACATTGCAAAATCTGTCTGCTCCTCATATGATAGCCGGTATTCACATTGGAAAATCTGTCTGCTCCTCATATGATAGCCGGTATTCACATTGGAAAATCTGTCTGCTCCTCATATGATAGCCGGTATTCACATTGCAAAATCTGTCTGCTCCTCATATGATAGCCGGTATTCACATTGCAAAATCTGTCTGCTCCTCATATGATAGCCGGTATTCACATTGCAAAATCTGTCTGCTCCTCATATGATAGCCGGTATTCACATTGCAAAATCTGTCTGCTCCTCATATGATAGCCGGTATTCACATTGGAAAATCTGTCTGCATAATTAGCATTAACCCTTCAACCATTTATAATATTTTATTATTTTAAAGACAATGTCCATTTCCAGACCAAAAGAAGACTTTTTTGAAAATTTACCACTGGAATGACTGGCTCAGTTATCGAGCCAGTCATTCCAGTGGTAAATTTTCAAAAATAGTCTTCTTTTGGTCAGTAAATGGCCATTTCGTAAGACCACTGCAGAAGCCATTTTTTGGCTGATGTGACGGGTAAAGGGTTAAGCTGTTGATGAAGATGACTGTGCAGCAGGGTTCTTTTCCAGAATCACCAGATGTGCAGGCTGACGGAAGGGTTGTGAATATATAATTGGCTGTCTTTACTGTCAATTTGCATCCAAGAATGAAGAGAGAGTTTAGTGGCCTAACTCAAGAGTTGTTTAACCCTTACAACTCTGGTGTCAAAATTAGATGTCTTCAGATTAAATTAAAAGTTAAACTGGTGTTTATTTATCAACAAATTTGATGGAAGATGGTGCTGTCATAGACAGCAACATCACCCACCAAAATTGTTGAAAACTGTACAACCGTTTTTTAACCATTGACACAGTAAAAGATAGACTAGTGACATCAGTGTGGTAAGCCAAGGGGAAGATTAAAATGTTAATTTTTCCAGGAAGGCGGGATATTCTGTCAATTTAGTCAGAGCATCTTACCAACCATAAATTAAAAGCTTATCTAAAATATTTAGATACTATCTTCATTCAGAGAAACAAACATGTTTTTTCAGTTAAAATGCAGATGTCCTTTCTAACTAGATTTCAAGATTTTCTGGGCGAGTCCCTCTGAAACAACTGACTCATGCTGATTGATGGTGGTGTACTTCTTCTGCATTTGGTACAACAACAATTCCGCATCATTCCGATAAAGAACATTGTTTATTAGATTCGCTAATTAATACTAATCCTGTAATAGTCAGAGATCAGAAGCAAAAAATTCTTTATGATTTAACGAATATTGTATTTAATATTTTGAAACTAAATTGATTGGGAGCTGTTGGCAAACAAATTAGTTTTAAAATAGTCAACAACTTTCCTGCACGGTTAGTTGTCTTGAAATTGTGTCACTCCCATTTTAACCCTTTAAATGGTCACAACGGCCAAAAATGGCCTCTGTTGTGGTCTTGTGGAATGTCCATTTACAGGTCAAGAGAATAGAATTTTTGAAAATTTACAACTGGAATGACTGGCTCGATAACCGAGCCAGTCATTCCAGTGATAAATTTTCAAACATTCTATTCTCTTGGCCTGTAAATGGACATTCAATAGACAGCTAGTTAATTTTTCTTGAACAAATTTGTTCATTAAAGTGCTAAGTGTTAAAGGAATGAGTCACCAACAGCTGTAAGATTGTACACCACCAGAGGGTTTGTTTTTACACAATAACAGAAGCTATTGTGTATACGGATGAAAGCATCACTGGTACACAGCATGATGTCATCTTAGAGCTGTACAGTGGCCTGTATTATCATCATAATCCCTTATGACACTAAAATGTCAGAAGATTTTGTTGCTACTATGTTAAATGTGCAATATTTTCAAAATGGTGTTGCTGAAAGTTTTGCTGCTATGGCATAGGCGACTCAACAGAATATACACTATACAGTCACTGGTCATGTCTGTCTATAATTGAAACTTGATTTTACGACCACAAGAGTGGTAGTTCATTAACTGTCTGCTTACTGAGTTTCTGCAGACTACATTTTCTAAAGAACAGTGGGCATGTGCCCTTTATAGACAGGTTTTACAAACTGAAACTGAAACTTGTAGTACTAGTACTGTACAAGATAATTTTTATAGCACAATATTCCAGACAATTGATTTAAAATATAATAAGATTATAAGCGTCACCTAAAAAATAAATAAGTGTTTAAATGGTGCTTACATAAATCATGCGCTGAAAAAATACTGTTCAATGACTTACTTAAGTGGATAGCCACAGGCATGTTGAGTAAATACTGATAATCCTGAAATCTAACAATTAGAGTATGGTAATTAATATTGCAATGATTGAATGTTCACTAATCATATTCATTTCAGAGAACTTGAACACACATTGTTAACGAGAATAGCAACAGCTTAAGTTTAGCTTTCACGTTATCCAGGGAGAATTTTCTCAAATCGTCCCACGCTTCCACATGTATGGCAAGGAAAACCTAATAATCAGTCTTTAACCCTTTTAAACCTGTCGCCCTCATATCAACCAAAAACGGCTTCTGCAGTGGTCTTGAGAAATGTCTATTTACAGACAAAGAGAAGAATATTTTTGAAAATTTACCACTGGAATGACTGGCTCGTTTATCGAGCCAGTCATTCCAATGGTAAATTCTCAAAAATAGTCTTCTCTTGGTCTGCAAATGGACATTTTCTATGAGAAAATTGAATTTTTCTTGAACAAATTCAAGGGTTAAAGGGTTAAACCTTTTACCCATGAATTCCCAATATCTCTCAAACACTACCACACAGGAAAACTGCTGAATATTTTGAAATTAATTTGACTGGAAGCTGTTGCTGCCTTAGGCAGTCAAATTAATTTCAAAATATATAACAGAATAAGTTTTATATTGTACTGAAAAAGGAAAACCTAATAATCAGTCTTTAACCCTTTTAACCCTTTAACACTCATATCAGCCAAAAATGGCTTCTGCAGTGCTCTTGAGAAATGTCCATTTGCAGACAGAGGATTATTTTTGAAAATTTCCCACTGGAGTGACTGGCTCGATAACCGAGCCAGTCATTCCAGTGGTAAATTCTCAAAAACAATCTTCTCTTGGTCTGCAAATGGACATTTTCTATGAGAGAATTGAAATTTTCTTGAATAAATTCGAGGGACAAACCTTACACATCAGAAATGAAAAATTCTTTATAATGTAAGAAGCATGCTCTTCAATATATTTCTAAACTAATCTCAATGGGAATTGTCGCTGACTTTGCTGTTATAGGCAGTAAACAGCAACATGCTCCAGTCAATTTATCAGTTTAAAAATATTCACTTACCCGTATAGTTATTTTGAAATTGCAACAATGGAATTTCAAAGGTTGAAGTGTTAATTGTCCAGCATATTGCACTCATATACTATATAATAGAGTCTATGATCAAATATCTCTTATAGCCCTGACCACAACTATTTAGCGATTATTAACCCTTTATTGGTCAAGCCCGCCCAAACCGCTATCTGAAAAATTTACATTTAAAAGACATTTGATGACTAAGAAAAAACTAGTTTTTAAATTTTGCCACTGGACTGACTTGGCTCGGTAGCAGAGCCAGTTACTCCAATTGTAAAATTTTCAAAAATAGTCTTTTCTTGGCCTGCAAATGAGTATTCACTAAGTAAGAAAATTAATTTTTTTAGTGTTGACCATTAAAGGGTTACTTAACTCAAATTTGCTAAAAAATTTAAGTTTTCTCACAAAAAATGTCCATTTGCAGACCAAGAGAAGACTGGTTTGAAAACTAACCACTGAAATGACTCGCCAGTCAATTCAGTGGAAAATTTGTACAAATAATTTTATCTTGGTCTGCAAATGGACATCCCCTAGGACCACTGCTGAAGCCATTTATGGCTGCCTCCAGTGTTAAAGCATTACCCCTTTAACTCATAAATTTGTTCCAAAAATTATAAATATTTTTTGAAAATTTATGACTAGAATGACTGGCTTACCTTATCGAGCCAGTCATTCCTGTGATAAATTTTGCATAGTGTTAACCCTTGAATTTATTCCAAAAAATTTCTCATAGAAAATATCCAATTGCAAACAAAGATAAGACTATTTTTGAGAATTTACCAATGGAATGACTGGCTCAGTATTCCAGTGGTTAATTTTCAACAATAGTCTTCTCTTGGTCTGCAAATGGACATTTCTCGAGATTCCCGCAGAAGCCGTTTTTGGTTGATATGCGTGTTAAAGGGTTAATACAAATTATTGTCATAGGAAATGTAATTCGTTAGTTACAAAAGATGGCGGTACATTAAAACAGGTGATCATTCGCAAGAGCCAGTGGATCTCACGACAATGGTTGGCTGGATCAGTAATTTCTGGTTGATATCAGTTTTCTTAATTCTATATATATACTTACCACACAATGATATAGTGTTCGTAGCGCTTCGTAAATCCAATCTTCTACGGCTAGTCTTTTTCGTATCAGCATCATTTGATGCCCACCATACTTGGCAGTTAAGTACTTGTGTTTTTTCTCCTTTTCCATTTCCCTATCTGCTGGCTGTTTAAAGTTAACATGCTGTGGTAAATGGTAACCTGGTGGTGCCTTGATTGGTGACTGGTTCGTATTATTGTTATTTATTGGGGACTTTGGTGCTGCTGGTGAATGTGGTTCCATCGAATGCGGTTCCATCGCGGTGACGTTACTAGTGCATACTGTGGGTCCATAAGAAGCGGGTCCACAAGAAGCCATCCTCTGCCACCACCCAGGACTATTTACAGCCGGGGTAGAGCCTGTCTTAAAGCGGACTGCTTTAGGAGCGGTTGGGGGTCCTGTCCTTCCAGTGGTGTTGTCACCGTACTGGGGAGATGCTTGTTCGCCTGAACTGTTGGCACCGCACTGGGGTCCTGTCCTACCAGCGGTGTTGTAACCGTCCTGGGGAGATGCTTGTTCGCCTGAACTCCTGTTGGCACCGCACTGGAAATGTAATAATTAAAACAAATTCAACATCAACTTAACCAATAAATGAACAATACCGACGTTTAAAGGAAAACAATCGCTATTAGTATTACGCTGTTAAAACTTAAAGCAATCTAACTCGATTTCTTTTCATATAACCAGATACAGGATAAACATTTAGCGGCTGCCGAGCGGCGAGTAACATTGAGAAACTGACGCTGGGACTCACGTTGTATCCGAAAGATGACTATCTTTATATCTATTACATTTAGTTTTAACAAAGAGGCTAAGACCCCCAATATCAAAACAGCCTCTCATATATATACCTAATGAATAACGATATTTTTAGATCACATACACTACTCGTATAGGACTAATAAATGGTAAATACGACAAAACTAAAGTAAAATGCAACTATTATTGACAAACGCATCGATTCTTTATGAATGGTTAAACTCGAGTCCAATAAGGAATCGTTTATTTTGGACTCGTACTCGTCTGGCAGGGACCACAGATATCTATTTCGTAGATGTGTATCGTTTCAATACTATGCATCATACGCAAGTTGTCAACCAACAAAAAACCAACAAAATGACAAACTCAAAACGCGCAGTGTGCCAGACGCGTGCATGCGTGCGTGTGTATGATGTATGTATAATATATATTAATGATGTCCGAGAGTGTTATGCTGTCCGTGAGTGTTATGTTTCATCTACAACTGAAGAGGCGGACATAGAAGTTGAATAAGCCTGAGTCCACAGAAATTCCTTCTCAAACTAGGCAATATAGAAAGCCAATCCAGATGGTGGGTTCGAGTGTCCTCCCTGAAAGATCTTTGGAACCTAGATGCATTCGGACAATTAACCTCTTGCTGCATAAAATAATTTGCAAGAATATGTTATTAATCACGTGGCCACGTTCCTGGCTATACCATAACCCACACACGCACGCACGCACGCACGCACGCACGCACACACCCCAGACCCCACCCCTACGCACGCACGCACGCACGCACGCACGCACGCACGCACGCACGCACGCACGCACGCACGCACGCACGCACGCACGCACGCACGCACGCACGCACGCACCACCACCACCACCACCACCACCAACAACAACAACAACAACAACAACTCACACACCCTCACCACTCTCCCATTACAGACCAGATATATGACACATTCTTGACAATGTAAAAGACAATATTGTTCATATTTGGAAATAAAAATAATAATAATAATAGTACATTTGTAATGCGCTAAATCCATGCGATTGCATGCTCTAATTGCTGACAATAAGAGAGAAATTTAGCATACAGCTTACGGGAAAGCTTCTTTAAACAAGAATGTTTTCAAGTTAGTTTTAAATACGGATAAAGTCGGGACAGATTTTATATGAGTTGGGAGATTATTCCACTGAGTGGCGGCCACGAATGAAAAGGCTTTATGGCCATAGGTTTTAGTGTTTACTCTGGGAATCTTCAGGAGATTTTGTTCAGAAGATCTGAGGGTTCGTGTAGGTGTGTAACTCTCTAGCAATTCAGATAGGTACGTTGGTGCAGTTTCGGAGACACATTGATATGCTAAACTTAGGATTTTGAAACGGATTCTGTATTCTAGTGGGAGCCAGTGTAAATCTTGAAGAATGGGGGTAATGTGGTCATACTTATTTCTCAGTGATACAATTCGCGCAGCTGTGTTCTGAACTGCCTGAAGCTTGTTAATGAGTATTTTGGAAGCACCTGCGAGAAGACCGTTACAATAATCGAGTCTCGACATTACTAGTGATAACACGAGCCGTATTGCCGCTTCCCGAGTGATGTACTTCCTAATGTTACCAATGTTTCGTAGCTGCATAAAGCACACCTTGCGAATATGATTTACATGACTTTCCATATTTAATTCAGAATCGAGGAGAACGCCTAAATCTTTTACAACAGTAGCCAATGGAATATTATTAACTCCAACAAGGACGCTACTTAGTCCCGTTTTGGAACACCCGGTGGCTGGACCTACCAAAATAGCTTCAGTTTTTTCATCGTTAAGCATTAGCATATTCGTTGTCATCCAGGATTTTATGTCAAGGCAACAATCAGTTACTTGTCTACTGGCTAGATTTGCGATGGGGGCAGATGGAGCAAAACTGTTTATCAGCTGTGTATCGTCTGCGTACAAGTGCCGTTGGACATTATGACCCTCAATAATAGATCCTAATTGACGAGTATACAGGGTGAAAAGTATAGGGCCTAGGATTGAGCCCTGTGGGACACCACATGTTAGTTCTACTGATGAAGAAGGGGTCCCATTAATATACACAGATTGATACCTATCTGATAAGTATGACTGGAACCATTTCAGTGCGACACCGTTTACACCAATTTCATTTGTGAGCTGAGACAGAAGGGTGTGATGATCGATAGTGTCAAACGCTGCGCTAAGGTCAAGCAGGATTAGTAGAGACACATTACCGGTATCAACAGCTCATCGAATGTCATTAACAACTCGCAATAGGGCTGTCTCGGCACTGTGGCCATGCCTAT
>CM067373.1:161514887-161567407 GCA_034401795.1 Chaetoderma sp. LZ-2023a
GTGTATGTTCCACTAAGGACACGTGACCTCTTATTACAAATCATACAACAAATAAATGTTTTAGAAACAATACAAAAAGTGATCACGAAATAAATACATGTCTCTCTTAATTAAAATTATCAGCCGTCACAAAGACGCATTCACAAAATACAGTTTCTTTAACCCTTTATAGGTCAAGCCGGCCAAAACTGACCTCTCCTGCTTTTTACCGGCTTGACCATTCAAAAGTTAGTATTCACCCTTAAATTTGTTTTAAGAAAATTTATATTTTTTCATAGAATATGACCATTTGCAGAACTATAGAAAATTATTTTTGAAAATTTATCAGTGGAATAACTGGCTTATGTATCGAGCCAGTCATTACAGCAGTAAATTTCCAAAAATAGTCTTCTGCTGGCCTGCAAATTGACATTTCTCAAGACGACTGTAAAAGCCATTTTTGGGCGGCTTGAATGTTAATGTTAAGAATACATATGAATAACTTAGTTATATTTTTATATTCTTGATTTTTCTACAACATATTACTAAAGGTAGAATACGGTTATTAGTACTCAGACGTATATATATACATTTAATCTAATTAAGAAATTAACTTAGCAGACAAGTCCAGGTGACACCTATAAATAAACCAGGACCGTTTACTTTTAACCATCTATACACATAACTTACTACTCTTCTAATGTTATATTAAGAAAGATAACTCATGGCTGAAAAGATTACTATTGAAGACATCACATAGTAAGCTCCCCTGAACATTGTAATACCACAGTGTATGAAAGATAAAGATCTGATATTTTAGATAGATAATGTGTGTCTCAATGATTTGTATAATCATGTATAGAATTGTAAATCTGTATTCTCTGTATGCATTTATTGTAGTATATTGTTGAAATATTTTTATTTTGAGATATTTTATTTATATTTTCTACCTAGTCCTAAAGCACACTCATCCTAGTAGCCAGTTTATGTATTTGTTCTCTTATCCACACTCCAATGAGGTAACATTTGTTAACAAGAGAGAAATCCGATCTGTCACTCATGTATGACGTCATACTCAATTACATCACATGTAGGCTGACATCACAATCAAAATGCATAATGAATGATGTATCTAGGTCCGTCATGAACTTTGAATAGTCCGTATGACATGTAATGGCTTTACTATTTAATAAACATTCTGTTGAATATTTTTAAACTAATTTGACCAGGCGCTGTTGCTGCTTATTCAAAATATTAAACAGGTTACCTTATAGTTACCTTGAATTTGGGATTCTGGGAATTCAGGATTCAAACTATATAAATCAATCTCAACACATGCAAAGCATGAGCGGAGCTTAGCTAGAAATGGGCGTGGCATAGCTAGAAATGGATCCCTGTATTGTCGCAACTGTGATGAATCTCTCCTTTTCGCATCAACTGGCGCTTTATCCAAGATTATACGTTTTTCGTAACGTTAGTGTCTACATTTTGATTAAATGAATATGATTAAATAGCTATTTTCTTATCCGTATGTCTAATTTTGTTAAATAAAGAATTTACTAATAGTTAAACAGTAGCTAGGATAGTTCATAAACCTTTTAGATGTGTGACTGACTGTCTTATCTCTGAACAAAGGTTATTTTCCGTTGGTAACGTCTTAACCTACACTCATAAACAGCCAAAAATGGCTTCTGCAGTGCTCTTGAGAAATATCCATTTGTAGACCAAGAGAGGACTATTTTTGAAAATTTACCACTGGAATAACTGGCTCGATAACCGAGCCAGTCATTCCAGTGGTAAATTTTCAAAAATGGTCTTCTCATGGTCTGCCAATACCACATTTTCTAAAGGGTTCAAAGAGCATCCAGACATACGGGACAGCTCAGAAATAACCCAACATGTTTCCAGAACAGAATAAATCAGTTCAACAAAGCACATTGTGTTCATAAGTGTACTAACTAAATGTTACATGTTTCTGTTTTTGTTTTGGAAGCATGGAAAGTTATTTCTGACCTATGTGTATATAGGAGCAGGTGTGATGACACTATAGTTGTCACAGCTGGTTTTGTCAGAAATGTTAAAAACATGACCGACGCACAGACTGACAAACTGATAATGATATACTAATTGGGAGAATAGGAGTCACGGTTAAAAATGTCTTCTAAAACCATTCATTCCTATACATAGCTTTTTGAACAACTAGCCATTATACTGTAGTAAGAAGTTAAAATTTAAAAATACATCTCCCCTTTCGATGCCTATCCATAGCATACATGATGACTACATGTAAGTAGCCATAGAGCGTGCTAGTTTGAGTGTGCTTCCACATAGCTATTGTATTCGTACATGATAATAATTGTAGGATAGTTGCTGTATTTACTAGCGTAATAAATATGTTTAACATAAATATAATGTATATCAAAGATATTGGTGATATTAACTATTTAAAAATTAAAAAACTGAAAGATAAATAGCAACTTACATAGGTCCAATATTAGACCACTACTTGCATGAAAATAATAATCAATCATATGATGTCATAATCAACTACGCGGTGTGTAGGATGATGTCATAATCAATTATGTCATGTATGACATAGCTAAGTTCATCACGAATGATTAATTGATGACGGACTAAGCGTTATTGTACAAATTGTATATCTTTACTATTTAATAAACATAATGTTGAATATTCTGAAACTAATTTGACTGGGTGCTAGCACGCAGTCAAATTTGTTTTAAAATATTCAACAGCTTGCCTGTTTAGTTTTCTGGAAATTGAGTCAGGGATCGATCGATCTCAACATAGTTGAAGTGTGGGTGGAGCTTAGCTAGAGATGGGCAGGGTGTTGTTAAAATTGGATCCGCCATTGCATCAAAGTAATTAATCTGTATTTATACCATTATATCTTAATTATAATAAATTGAAGTCAAAATTCTCGTAACCCATTAACCACAACCACGAGCCACGACGCCAAAACGGAATTTATGCAAATTGGTCATGTTTGATGATTGTGATTTAGTGTCAATGGTCACTTGAAATGCCAATATTCTAGCTGCTTAATAATTGGCTGGTTTTAGGGTCTTTAAATTGAAAGACCCGGTATGCAACAAATTCTTTATAATGTGTAATAAATATTCTATTGAATATTTTTTAATTAGTTTTATTGAAAGCTGTTACAACAGCTTCAGTCAAATTACCTTCAAAATCTTGAATCGCTTACATATTAGCTTGCATTGAAATAGAGACACTGGAATTCTGTGTTCAAAGGGTTAATTGGAGAGGGTTTATGACAGAAGTTTTATATCTAATCACTCATGTAAAATTACCCAAACTGCTGTATACTTATTTAATTTCTAATATATATATATTTTGTTGATCTCTACAAAGTTAAGTGTAATGGCAATAAAAAATCATAACAATGTTAGGATCATAGTTTTTTTCATGTTTTATGCAATAGAAATGTAAATCCCCCCTGTCTTGCATTGAGACCGTGCCATTTTATAAACTGTTTTATTTTAAGATAGATGTTCATTACAGTAATTAAGCTAGTTTTATTTTTATTTTTTAGACATTTTTATTTTATTTTAGAAAATTTATTATTACTTACTGCTGCTTTTTGGAATAATATTTTATATGACTTTAATTAAATGAATTTATTTTTAATTAATGAAAAGCAATTTAAATTGTTTCAGGTTTTAATGTTTTGATTCCATATTACTATCTAAGCGATAAACTAATATTCCTAAAGGAAGATAAACAATTATTGTAATGACTAATTAGTTTTCCATGTTATCTTCAGAGGGCAGAGTTAGTAACGTTGGTATTATGTCAAATTATTGCATGTTGCATTTCTATGTATGAATATATATATATATATATATATATATATATATATATATATATATATATATATATATATATATATATATAAATATATATACACAGCATGCTCTTGACCTGTTTCTAGAAATCCTGGCCTACATTTGACTGACAGTTGTCAGCATATTTTCACAATGTTCTACAGGATACTTTAACCCTTTAACTCATATCAGCCAAAAACGGCTTCTGCAGTGGTCTTGCGAAATGTTCAGTTGCAGACTAGAGAATACTAGTTTTGAAGATTTACCGCTGGAATGACTGGCTCGATAACCGAACCAGTCATTCCAATGGTAAATTTTCAAAAATACCCTTCTCTTGGTCATGCAAATGGACATTTTGTATGAAAAAAATTGAAATTTTAAAAGCAAGTTCAAGCGTTAAAGGGTTAATATTATTGTCTGTTATATCTGGCTTGCAGGTTGGAGTCTATTAACCCTTCAATGGCCATAATTTGTGAAGGAAATTGAACTTCATTGCTTAGATACTATCAGTTATCGAGCCAGTCAATTCCAATGGTAAATTTTCAAAATAGTTTTCCTTTAATCTGCAAATGGACGTTCCTGGAGACATCTACAGAGGCAAGTTTTGGCTGGCTTGCCCATAAAAAAGCGTTAATATGCATTTCTATCAGGGATCACATTATATTACATGTATTGTTTTTTTCCAAAATAGTTGAGCTGTTAATTATGTAAACAATTCAAAAGGCCATCGTGTAACTTGCGTTTACTAACCTTTCAATTACTGTCTTTTCGAAATATTTTTTATATATATCTGAACTGATATAAAGGAATAATGTGTTCTAATTTCAATTTATAAGTAATGTTGAGATGGCAGAAACCTCTAACCCAAGCACATTGTCAAAATGGACACCTATTCCTGTATTACCCCTTTAACCACCGAATTTGTTCAAGAAAATTTCAATTTTCTGATAAAAAATATCCATTTGCAGACAAGAGAAAACTATTTTTGAAAATTTACCACCGGAAATGACTGTCTCGGTTATTGATCCAGTCATTCTAGTGGTAAATTTTCAAAAATAGTCTTTGTCTACAAATGAACATTTCTCATGACCATTTCGGAAGCCATTGTTGGCTGATATGAGTGTAACGGTGTTAAGGAAATCTGGGAATTGGAAATACGAATCATCAGCACAAAGATGAATCTTCCAGTACTTATTTTTATAATTTTATTAATGGATCTACATAGGCCTCATGGGAATATCATTCATTTTGCAGAACTTTCTAGAAAATTCTCTTGTTATTCAACATCACTGGTGTTCATTTGAACCTTTCCTGTGCTGTAGTTATAAACAAGAGCAACATGCTATAGTTAGGACTTTGGCGGCTTTGTCAGAAATCCAATAAATTTGACAGACAGACTGACAGACGCATAGACTGACAAACCGGCAGAGACTTATGCCAGTTGTCAGTCTTAACTAAAAATATTACATTCACCTTTAACGCTTTCATGCTGAAGCCAGCCAAAACCGGCATCTGCAGTGGGTTTAAGGAATGGCCATTTGTAGGCCCAGTGAATACTATTTTTTAAAATTTACCACTGGAATGACTGGCTCGATAACCGAGCCAGTCATTCCAAGGGTAAATTTAAAAAAAAGTATTCACTTGGCCTACAAATGGACATTTAATAAATAAATATTTTGATTTTCTTGACCAAATTCAGACATTAAAGGGTTAAATAAGATATAGAATTTTTGCATTGATCTTGACTTATTTATGGTACTGATGGAGTTGTTAAGATTTCCAGCTCTGATACATAGGAAATAAGAATGACACGCAATCGACATAGGCGCACAAAGTTGACAGACCGATGTAAAGTGTTGCGAGTCACTACTTTCCACCCCACCCCATCCTACTCCCCTGTTCAACCAGTGTAGTCTGTGTTCAAAATGTTCATAGCAGAATTGTACTGGTAATATTAAGCCATAAATATCTTGATAGTTTATTGTGTAAGTTATGTTTTAAAACATAGCTAAAGTAATTAGCTTTAACTATTGAAAGGTCTTTAGCGACGTGTACCGGGACAAGGGAGACAACTCCCACATAATTATACAATTCCTGTTTATAAATATGCTTAGTAAGGAAGTTTAGATATTACTGTTGTTAATTAACCCTTTTCATTCTGAACGCCAAGAAATTGTTATCCAATGAAGTTTTGCATGAAATCTGCTAAACATTTTGAAAAAATTGTTTGAAAGTTTGTGCTACTTAACGGTCCACATTCACACCAAATGCTTGAAAATAAAATTATTAAAATGGTATACTTTTAGAGGCTTCACTTAGGTACCTCAGTGTAATGAAACAAAATAAATGTTAACATATGATATAATTGCGTTTAAATTAATAAAATTTTATACTCCAGCAAAGCAAGGGGTTATAATAGTAATCACTTTGTTTTTGTGTCCGTCTGTGTGTGCATGCGTCTAATCCCCGTTTTTTGCCCAAACCGTATTTTCAAGGTGTTTTCACGTATAGTCACCAAACTTGGTGTATGAACGCTTCATGGTCTAAACGTGTGTCATGTATCAAAAGTAAGTCAGCGTGACCTCTTTTCATGAAAAGAGGTCACGCTGACTTACTTTTGATACTACTAATTTTATTTTCAAGCATTTGACTGAACATCAGAGTATTCTTGTACGACCTGTAGTTTCAAGAATTTTTTGAATACAGTGACCAAACTTGGTGTATGGAATGTATGTAGATTACTGTTGTGTCGCATGTTAAAAGTAGGTCAATCAGACCCACTTTTCATGGTTCATTGAGCATAATAGACAATTCTTGTCTGGTCTTTAGTTCGAGTCTTTTGTATACATTAACCAATCTTGGTGTCTGGATGCATTCTACTTGTAACTAGTATCAATTCATGACTCGGCAAACTTCAAGATTAATCGCATGTGTTCAGTGAAAGTTTGGGTTCAGTGGAAGGCACTGCATCACTAAAACTTATTAAGTTGTAAAATTTAAAAACACTTAGCACTAATTCGCTTCCCATCTAAAAAAATTACATTGTTTTATACAGGATGAAAAAATTATTTGTTAAGATTTTTTCCCCGCTTCATTGCATTGAGGTACATAATTTAAGTATCTAAAATATACAATTCTAACTATTTTATTTTCTTGCCTTTTAAATGTGGTTTTACGCTGTAACACATTTCAGACGCATGGCTTTCAAAATTTCAAAGGTTTGTGTTATAGTATGTATTAAATATCATCTACAAACTGAAGATGGGAATAAGATTGTTTAATCTTTTAACCCTCGAATTCGTTATAAAAAATTTAAATTTTCTCAGAAAATGTTCATATGCAGACCAAGAGATTATTTTTGAAAATTTATCAGTTTAATGCCTGGCTCGGTTATCGAGCCAGTCATTCCAGTGGTAAATTTTCAAAAGGTCTTCTCTTGGTCAGCAAAAGGACATTTCTTAAGACTGCTTCAGAAGCCATTTTTGGCTGATGTGAGTGTTAAACGCTTAAGACACTATATTAGTTTCACATTTTTTAAGTCATATTTTAAGTCTTCCTTGGTATGCTTGATTTAAATTTACATGTAAACACAATTTTAAGATGAACTTATTATATAAATTATTTTTTGATAATTAATATTGTGTACTCTAAATGGAGTAACATTAATTAACTAATTAATTGTCACAAAATAGCAATAACTAGTAAGATGTTTAAGAATGTTAAAAATAAGTATCATAATTGCGGTTTGTATATATCAATAAAAAATAAAAATATTGAATAAAATTTCTGTACATAACTTTAATGCGTTTGTTTTGTCCACACACATTTTGGGCGTACATGTATCATGTAAATTTACAATACTTTGCTAATAACTTGATTGATATTTAGTGGGAGCGTATTGTACATGGTGTATAACACGTCATTTGAGTTTATGTGGGAGGGTTTATGTGGGAGGGGGCCATCTTGTGGAGTGCAGATAGTGGTATTGAATTCTGCAGAATGCACATTTTTTATCGTAATTTCAGCTTGCGGTCTGCCAATAGCAGTCTACTAGCCACCGCTCCTCGCTATTACAATCAGCCTGGTGTAGTACGTCCAGGATCTTTGATAGCCTAATACAGTGGTGGATCTAGGAGGGGCCCAAGGTGGGCCCGTGTCCCCCCATGCCATCTCTTAACATGATATTTTGCTAGGCTCTGCCCACACTTCGATCGTGTTTGGATCGATGGATCTATGAACTCCCTGACTCAATTTCCAGAAAAATATACAGATAAGCTGTTGAATATTCTGAAACTAATTTGATTGGGTGCTGTTGCTGCCTATCAGCATGTTTATTAAATAGTAGAAACATACAATTTGTACAACGTGTTGGGCTATTAAGAGTTAAAGACAGGCCTAATTGAATCATTTAAGACATAATGATTATGATGTCATCCTACACGCCACTTAGCTGATAATGACATCATGTGACGTCAAATCATCGATGGATACTCTGGAAAGGTCTATTAAAGGCTTAAGCAATACACATCCCACTTAATGTAAGCTAATTGTTGTGTCAACAAGCAGTGTTAAAGTGACTATTCATGGAACTCAGCCGGCCTGGACTTTAATTGAAGTCAATCCCTTTTACCACCTATAATTCACAGCTTTAGGTGGTAAGCGTGCTGTAGAAATCTTAGCTTATTTTAAATCCCGAATGGATATTTCAATTCTAAGAGAAAATATGTCCAAAACACGTATATGTATGCTAGGAGGAGTTTCTGTTGAGTAAGATGGTGCTAGTTTGATAAAAAATTGGACAAATATTAAATAAATTGTGCAATTCAAAACATTAATAAAATCATATTCCTATTCGCTGACAAACATTTAATAGCATCATGCAACATTAGACTTCTTTGTAGTGATTGCCATGGTGAAAATCTGATAAAAATCGGAATAATACTAGTAGTATACAATATAGGAACCTAAAATAACCATGGTCCTAGGAGTTGCCCCATTTCTCTCCTGAACTCCCACCGTGACTTCGACAATCTAAAATCAAGTGCCTCCAGGGCTCGGTGGCACCACCCCCAGCCACCAGGCCCCCAGAAGGGTTAGGATTATAAAAACACCTCCCTCTGGGAGCAACGGATCAGCGATCCGCGACTCCCACCACCCTCTCAATAGCCAACAAACAGGCACTTATCAAGGGAGAGGTGCTGGATCTAGCCCTAAATCAGACAAACACGTAGTCATGACCGGTGTCACATCGGCATGAGGGGTTTACCCACAGGCTCTTCCAGCTGCTTTGGCAAAGCTCACTTGGCAGAACGCTAAAGTGCCTACCAGCTGCACCATGGCAGACAGGTGACACAGAGGATCTGATGCTGCCTCGGCTGCAGACAGCCATGTCCAGGCCTTTCTACACCATAGAAGTGGCAGACAGACTCAAATTTCCTCACGTGGGTGTAGATATTTTTCCGTAAATGGTCACGGAAGGGGTTGTACTTAGGCTCATCTCGGAAGTGGGACCACTTGGCATCTAATATCATGGCTGGCTGTGAGGCAGCCGGTGTAGTTTGGATCGACCGGTCGGGGACCGGCCATACCAGCTAAGCTGGGTACGCGCCACCCATCCTGGATTCATTCCCTGGACACGCCCCTGGGTAGAGCTATAAGCGTATATGGGCCTGTGAGAGAGATCGCGTTGCGAAAACGTCTAAGTTCGTTAAAGCACATAATGACCAAGATAGGATGACGCTTTTAGTGTACCGAGATGATACCCAGTAATCCTTTTTGATTACCTATTCCCGTTAAATCTGGCATTAATCAAGACCAGAATTCGATGGGCTTTTTAAATCTGTAAACCATTTCAAAATAGGTTAAGGAATGGCTGAGTTATCCACGGAAAACTCTTCTTGATTATCTTCAAAATATTGCTGTGACGTCATAACCATGTGGGCGCAGAACTTCTAGAATGTTCTAGAACTTTCGACTGCGCTATTATTAACTACACGCTGATTGGCTGTTGCTCGAACGATGATTGGTTGGAACCTGCGCCTGTGACGTCATGAGGAGTATAAAAGGAGACGCGATCCAGAGATCGAGAGCATCCTCGGCCAGGGGCCAAACAGGTTGGATCTGTACCAGCTACTATCAGCGCAACAGACAATACACGTATTACTTTGCTATGTGTCAGTTTTTTCTCCCGTAGCTGGCAGTTGCCCAACCCACCGCACTAAAACAATTTTGTAACTCGCTAGTTACGGGAGTAATTTGGAACTTTCTGACACGAATTTGTGCTGAAGCCTTTACGACTTGAATATGTGATTCTACAGATGTAGAGGCAGGATGTTCTTTGATGGATGACTCGCCGGATCTGCCGGCCACGCCTAAAAGTGGTATTTCAACTGTCACCGCACTAATATCGTGTAGGTTCTTCTAACTTTCGACCGCAGCAAGTACACTCTGTCCGGTGCGTCTTCAGAGCTGGCTGACATACCCAGCACCGTGAAGCTTTGTTTTGTGTCTTCGTTTGACTCTGACAACCCCTGCTTGTGATCGGGTTGTTTACAACTTCCATCCGTGCCATCGGTGTATGGGAACTTTCTTCACCGCAGTAGTACTATCGTATCTTTTGCTGACTGCTCGTTAGACATCCTATTAGGCGTACAGTGCTGAGCGATGTCCTCCCGCCATGAGTGTTCTTGCGGAAATCTTGTTTGCGGAAAATAGCTTGCGGGAACCAACGTGCGGGAACTTTCCAGCTTCCTGAGAATGCATCAACGCACGTCAACTACAGAATGATGTATCAATTTCAGTAACACGGTAGCCTAACTTAAGAATGACTACCGAGTATTCAATTAACTATACTTCACAGTTTAATAATTTCTCTATATATACTTCTTTAATTATATTGTATCCGCAAGAACGGTCCCGATGACTAAAAGGTACCGTAACGGTCTTAGGACCGCTAGTTATAATTTCTGTATTTGTTTATAGTTATTCTCATTTTCTGCAATGTGTTGCTAACCGCACTATAGTAGGTTCGTTAACCTGTACTAAGATATATAACTTTGATCATTTGATACCGTATTAATTGTTCTGGTTAGATTATGTATATATATGGCCAGTGGCCATCAGTTCATATGTTTTTAGTTGTAGAAAATATATAGGACTGCAGTGCACGTAGGAAACACTATACAGTAACACTTATATATGCAGCACTTTCTCCCGCCACCAACAATTTTTCACTGAGGTCGCTGTCCGTGCTATAATTCTGTTTAGCCCGGCATGCTACCGACTAAACCGTTTCTATTCAGCTTGATAGGATAGGTTTCATATGATTAGAGACACTTTCTTAGTTAAGAAATCTGTAGTATATTCTTCTCTTCCAGCAGTGCGATAATCTAGCCCCGCACTCCGGTAAGACTCATAACTCCAATATTTTGTCTCTCTTCATGCTCCACTCAGCCTTGTGGCTTCTTAATTGTTTGGATGTCCCTATCCGCACCATGGGCTGATCCGACTCTGGGAAACTATTGGGGTTTCCGAGCGGTGATGGCCAGGGTTTGGTGTCACATACATTTCCCTTGTATCTTCGGATACTTAGTAGTTAGCTCTTTTGCCAATGTAGGAAAGCACTGCGAAAACATATTAATTATTATTTTATTTGCTGAACAAACCTCCCACACCACAGTGCAAATCAGGGCAACTTGTATATAAATCTAATGACAGGTTAAACGGTTAGTTCCACAGGACCAGTGACGGGCGAGATGCATATCCCCACCGAATTCCATACGAATGTCTAGGCATGATATTTAGATCTGCCACGCCCTTGCGGGAAGGACATTTACGGTAGTATTCTTCTCTCTCTAACCCCCACCATTACGATAGAACAATGGTCTAATAACGCTTTCGTGAAAAGTAACCTATGTCTTGTAACGTTTTATGTGGTTACGGAGCGGGATGTCCGGATTCTTATCCAGTTGGGAGATCTTACTAAGCAACATGTATGATCGCTGTCTTCAGTATTGATGTCTTAGGGCATCTGTTCTCAGTGACAGCCGTGTCTGATAGCTAGGTAGATACCAGCCATTTGCGGCCAAAAATGGTTCTTGTTTCAAAAACAACTAAACGCTAATTAAGCAAAGCAGAAGGCCCGCATAAATAAAGCGGCAACTACTAACTCGGCATACTAAGAATCACATAAGACGGGGATGAGGGAATCCATCGGGAATCGCCCATCCCGTCTTCACGTAAAACAGCACGCAACCCTATAGTCATAATCTCACTAGGTATGGTCTTTTCTTTCTCAAGCATTTTTGTTTGAAATATTCGAGTGGGCCCATTTTTGCTTACTACTCTTCTCCCGCTTTAAGCAGTGGCGACACCTTCCCGAGACTGAGGCCCGCGCGAGGCACTTGCCTCTCACAAGGATTCAGCGATGACGGTCCACGCGAGGATAATACTCCTCACCCAAAGTAGCACTGGTAGTGCCCGCGTGAGGCACATAACATTTCTTCAAGATAATCTTCTTCCTTTCAGCCTAGAGGTATAATAACTTATAATAAGTTAATTAGTTAAGTCTCGTGTATGGGAGCCTCCCTTGTGGGGATACCTCTGCGGACCTACTAGTCTGTGTGGTACCTCCGGGAGCCCCATGTTTAAAAGTTCATCTACCTGTCTCTATGTCTCGTATTTTCATATGATCTTATTTTAGTTTTATCTAGCATAGTTATAATTGTTTAGGTAAAATCATTGTATAGACTTATATTTTTAGGTCACCAAATCAAATCTTGTAAGTCCATAGATCACGAAATTGCTATGGACAAGCATACTGGTGACACAAATTCTTAGGATGAGACGGTTGTGTTTAATGTTCGCGACGATGGTCGCACGGCCCCACTGGAACGATTGAGTTCCACCGGCCTTAGGAGCCGGTTTTTGTTACCCGCGGGGCAGTATCGTACAGGGTCTGTCACCCCGAGACCGAATGCTAACCAGCGTCATCACTCGCCGTGCACTTGCAGCGCGGCGAGTCGACATGATACACCGGAATGACCCGACACTACCCGGCGAGCTACAAGTGGCGCCCGATGTGGGGCTCGAAGAACATCATTAACCACACACAGCGAACTCACGCCCACACCATATAGTGAGCTCAGTTCAATACCTTCTCCATTTAGCGACGACTCCCTCGATCAAGAGATGGCGTCATACGATGGATTTTCAGCTCACATGCTCACCGACTATGCCAGAAATTCAGCGGAATCAACAATACCACACTATAACCTGTTTTCGCCTGTTAGCGACGGCACCTTTCGGGATGCCTCACAGGTGGGAACAGAGTTCAGAACCATATCGGACGTCCGTGACAGGCCACCACCAACAGGGCCAAATCGTGGACGACCCCGACAAAGACAAGATTACGGGCATCTCAATAGCCCTTCAGACTACTATCATTCACCCGTGCCATCTACGGAGACTATATGGCCGGGGGATAATACATAATATAGACAACCTCCCGCACCGCCCCCTTCTAGCGTAACGCTATACTCAAGGGGCACACCGCAGCTTTATCGGGAAGAATCGGCACCCCCATTTCACCGGTATATCAGTCACGCAACACATCACGACCGTCAGCCGACTGCACCACCACCATATGAGGAATATCAGTCCTCACCTCGGGGAGAACGTCCGCGTAATCTTCACAGCAATCTGCCTCCCATCCATAGACCGATGCCGGTCTATGGCTCTACAACCGGGGTGGACTCGTTAAATTGGAGTACGCGTGTCCTAGCTCCTCGGCATCGACATCGACGGGAGACAGCAACACCACCACCACCACCACCAGCACCACGACCAGCTTCAGCATATTCGTCAGATTCTCAGATACCCGCACCACCCGAATTTCAGGTGCTTCATTCTTCCTGTAGTCTTGGCCGAGTCATCCTCCCTTGCGAATTTAGTGGGGAGAATGACTGGACCAATTATAAAATACAAGTCGGACTAACCGCTGGAATGATCAGCAAATGGGTGAATATCTCGCCGCAAAACTTTCCGGAAAAGCCCTTCAGGTTTTTGCGGATCTTGGAACTGACTACACACCCACCTACACACAATTGGAATGAGCATTGACGGAGCGATTTGGAGACACAGCCCTCGGAGAAACTAGTCATCTTCAACTTAAGAACCTCCGACGACGAGCGGGAGAAACTCTTACCGAGTTAGCTAGCCGAATTAGGAGGCTAGACACCCGCGCATATCCGAGCACCAATACAGAAGGCATGATCCATTTGCATCTTGACACTTTTATCGATGCATTGAGCGGTGAACCCACCCTGAAAGAAAAGCTATTTCTAGGCGACCACGGGAGTTTGGCCCAATTAACGGCAACCACGGTTCGCATAGAGAACTTTCTGGAGCGGGAGAAGAATAACCGACGCCAACTCCATCTTATCAACGAGATAGAGGGTGCAGCTATCGCCCCGCCCGCTAATGCTCCCCCCAGTTGGTCAACACCAACCGAACAGACATCACCACCACCAGGTATACAGAATTCCAATCAGAATCAAGCGCCTGGAGGAAGGGGGCGTGCCCGTAAAGGAAACTCCAATGGGGCCCCCGGGCGCGGGAACCAGCGCAACAACAACAACAATAACGGCAACATGAGCGAATGGATAGACGAGATTAATAAACAAATCTCAGCACTCACAAATTTAGTTACGACACTTAGGACCAACCTCGCCGCCATACAGTTTAGGACAACAAACACCACCAGCACTGCACCACCACCGAACACCTGTTTCAGATGCGGTCATCCAGGCCATTGGAGGGAGCGGTGTCCTAACCGACCTCCCTCTACAATGCCTTCCCCCGACTGCAGCACAATGCAACCAGAGAAGAAGTCAAACTCCTAAGGGCACCGAATTACACAGAGCCCCAAGAGGGATAGACTCCTCGAAGTGGGCTCTGAACAGGCGGCAGTGGGCCTGCGAGGATCCATGGGCACGTAAACTCAGTAATATAGGGCTGAGGAGATACTGAAGGCCTCTGTGTCTAACGAAGGATGAATTAACATCCTACTATGGTACTGTCTAGTTGGCGCATTGTTCGGGCTGCTGAGATTTTTGGTTCATCCGATTTCAGTAAGTGGACATGCGTGGTAGGAGACAACAAACCTCACCCAGGGAAGAGTCTCTGTATTAAATGAGCTGGATAATCAGAGACGCCCTGCAGGCAAGGCCGGGGAAAATGGTCAAAGTTCGTATTCTGTTGGCAGATAGATACGGATCAAACCGTCGGTTTCCCCTGAGCATGAGCTCAGATGGTAATCGCTATCGACTGGGTCGCCAGCCGGTCATCTTGATCATGTCAGTTCATCAACCCATTTCTGGTTATGAGTGATCAAGATGGCTCAATGTACAGTCAGGCCATGGCAAGTGTTCGTATTGCGAGTCATGTCTCCTGTGATCAGAGGTCATGAAAAGTGATTCTTTGGGAAGCAGGAGGGTATGTGTGTGAGATGGTGTAACATGTCACTTGCCGGACGGGCGGAGCAGTCTGTCTCCCAGGTACCCGTGTGGTGGATGATCTCTCTAAGTACAATCTGCGCAGGGCCTCTCAGCTAAAATGACATCGAAGTACGATCTACGCAAGGGCCTTAGCTGCGATGCGTCTAGCGGACATCGCCTCCATGGTACAGTCTATGCGGGGCTACGGCCCCTTGCTAAGATGACCCTATTGGCGCCCAGTACTGTGTTCACTCAGCTCAGGAGTCGTCAGTGTGCATCTTGACTCTGTTCCAGATTCTGTTCCCCTGATTTGGGCAGGTCTTTATCTCAGGCATATACGGAGAGGTACCTAGCCTAGGCTGCATCCTGTGTGGGGAACTGGGCATCCGTCCGGCGTGGCGGGACAGCGAACCACATCAGGAAGGCCAAAGGGTACAAGTGCACGTCGGTGCCCGTATCCACCTCCCGGCTCAACTGCGGCTTTCATACAACAATGTTCAGTGGCCGACCTTCATCCACCAAAATCAGCTTTCACACCGACACCCAAATGCACAGCTTCACACATGTCAATGCCTACGTTGTCTCTCCCATCCGCAGCAATGACATCCCCCTCTTTCTCCGTACACACGAAGCCTTCTTTCCTATGTAAAACGGCAGTGGTAGGTTGTAGCACCTCCGCTGAAACAACGTTTTTGCAAGCACCACGTCCCGCCACCAAGACACTAAATTCTCAGTGTCCTTTGGTTGTATGCAGAACACCACCCCATCCAACATCATCTCCCTCATCCACAGACTTCAGCGAGACAGGAGAAGCGGTTTTCTCCACCTCATGGATTCGCAAGCACCGACGTAAACAGGGAAAAACACGCCCCTGGCGGCAGCGCTGTTTCTTCTGTGCTTCACCAAAACATCCCATGAAGTATTGTAGGAAATGGCTTGTGCATGTAGAGCTTATCCGCAGGTACACCGCAAATTAATATAGAAATGTGCCTGTCAGTTTAGTGGTGTTTCCACCAGTGCCACCGTCGACACTGGTGCTTCAATCACTGTATTTAACAAGCGCTTGTATGCGAGCATCCCATCTCATAAGAACCTCCCCTTAAGCCTACAAATATTTACCTACAGACGGCTACGGGAGCTGATGTGCCCATAGCTGGTGTAGTCAATTTGGTTATCCAAATAGAGGAGATGCAATTCATACAGCGAGTTGTCATCGCCTCTATTCACAATGTTGTCCTCCTTGGCTCTGATTTCCTCAGCGCCAGCGAAGCCATCATCCATTGCAAACAACAGGAACTCGACATACACGCGGACTAATCCCTCTTGGACCAGCGTCGTCATTATACGACACGTGCACGGTTATATTATCAAGTACCGCCACAGTTGAGCCAGGACAGGAACAAATCTTATGGGCCACCGCACCACAGTTAGGAAGCAACACACACATCGCCATGCTGGAACCCGATCCCGATTATATGATCGCCTCACAATGCACAAGTCCCCGCATAATAGTAGACACTACTAATAAGGAAAATATACCTTTTAGAGTGTTCAATGATACCGCAGATCCTATCACTCTGGAACCCGGAGTACGCTGCGGCCATTTAGTGGACATCATCTCATTGGAATCACCTGCACTTGCTGACACACCACCGCAGATGACTTATGATTTACCTGAACATTTACATGATTTGTATCTACGTGCCACAGTTGGATTACTGCAATCACAGAAACGAGAAATTCGGAAACTACTACATGAATATCGCGATAGTTTTTCCTCCGGAGACATGGATCTCGGAGAAACTCATCTCGTACGACACTCCATCGGTACAGGCAATAATCGCCCCATACAACAACCGGTACGACGTCTTCCCATTCATAAGGAAGCAGAAGCACACCAACAAGTGAACGACATGTTGCAGACTGGTATTATTGAACCCTCAGCATCTCCATGGGCTAGCCCAATAGTACTAGCAGGAAAAAAAGATGGAACCTTGCGGTTTTGTATAGACTACCGCCGCCTTAATGATCTTAGCATTAAGGACGTTTATCTGTTACCCCGGATAGATCAGGCCTTGGATTCCTTGTCCAGAGCCAAGTGGTTTTGTACCCTTGACTTAGCTAGTGGTTACTGGCAAGTAGCCATGGATGAAGCTGACATGGAAAAGACCGCATTCGTTTGTAGGGATGGCCTTTTCCAATTCCGCAAGATGCCCTACGGGTTGTGAAACGCTCTCGGAACTTTCGAACGACTCGTTGAGCAGGTACTAACCACCCTGCAATGGGAAATCTGTCTCTGTTACATCGATGACGTAATAGTCTTCGGACCCACATTTGAGTAAACTTTAAGAAATTTGGATACCGTGCTTTCCTGCTTCCGCACGGTCAATTTGAAACTCAAACCGAAGAAATGTCATCTCTTTAGACAGAGCGTTGAGTTCCTGGGACACGTCATATCCGGTGATGGAGTAGCTACTCAGCCATAAAAAACTAAGGCAGTAGCAGAGTGGCCTCAACCCTCTTCAGTTACGGAGACACAGAGTTTTCTTGGCCTATGCCAGTACTATCGCCGTTACATCCAACATTTCGCGAGATTTCTTCACCCCTCTACAGGATCAGCGAGAAAGATCGACCATTTGAGTGGACGAGTGAGTGTGAAGGCTCCTTCAGGGTGGTGAAGGAACTCTTGACGACCGCCCCGATTCTTGCTCACCCTAATCCAAACCTCGATTTCATCTTATACACTGACGCGTCAGCTTACGCTATCGGCGTGGTTCTATCTCAGGTCATGGAAGACGGAACAGAACAGGTATTGGGTTATGGTTCACGTACTCTGAATAAAACGGAGAGAAGATACGCAACCACCAAGCGAGAACTATTGGCGGCGGTCCATTTCGTCAAGTATTATAAACACTTTCTGTACGGGCGCCCTTTTACACTCCGTACAGATCATGCCTCACTACCGAATCACCTGTTAAAACTTCCAGGTGTGGTCATCCGCTGCCTATGACGTCACCAAATAGTATAAAAGGACGCTCTGAAACTTTGTCTTCCCATCAAACTCGACACCAGGGAAGAACAGATAGCATTAGGCTTTTTTCGTGTTGAAAACGAAATTCTGCTGTTTTATTATTAGTTCATTTATTATACTTGGCCTGGAAAGTTGAACACAATGAAGAGATAGGGCATTAGGGTTTGAATAAGGTTCCCGCAGCCACCTACCATGCAGGAACGAGATGTCACTTCTTGAAGATTTAGCGTTATCGGATTCGTCCGAAGAAGAATCGGTACCAGTTCCAAAACGGTTCCTGTGAAGCTTGTTATTAGTTAGCGGAGAGCCCTGTACCAGAACTTTTACGAGAAAATCCGACCGCACACTTCATGTCAATAAGGATCATCTCCTCCAGTCAGCCTTCTGCATGACGTGTCAGTATCTCTACACCACTACTCACTACGGAGTGACCCATGTGCTCCATTATCATCACCGTGTATTAGAAGAAAACGAGGATCGTGCCATTTTAGCCACGCATTTCGAATCTCGGTTTCTGGTCAAAGTTCTCCCGACCGAGAAGATGGGCCACACGAAGAACACTACTCGTAGATATCCCGTTAGTCATCGTCCTCCCGTGGCTACAATAAGCACCGTACCGACAGCAAGACGTGAAATCCTACCTGCAGCTATGTCGGGGAGTGCTACGCCGCTACCAGTCACTACATCTACACCGGTCCTGAAGCAGAGTAAGAAGCGAAAGTCTCCCGCAGAATCCAGTCCGGCAGCACCCGCATCAGTAACCAGCCATCCAACTACAGCCACTACACCTGCACCCGTAGTGTCTGAAACAGTTTTAGCCAGTCAGCCAATTTCGGTAGTCATCATGACACCTGCGGGAATGGACATTCCAGGTTACCCGCAGTCACCATCTCCGCCAAACCTGACCATGGACGAGGGACCGGGACCGTCGCAGCCTGCGTCGATTAGCATAACTCCAACTCGTGTTATCCAGCATCCGCCTCCTAGCCTCTCTGACCCAGCCATCAGAAAGGGAACTACGCCGGAACGACCATATGTGGGAAAGAAACATCGCCCACACGCAGGACATTCAGCCAGTGCCTGACATTACTGCAAATCGTCTGTTAAAATATACTAAGTCTCGGAAGATGTCATCTCCTGCCGTATCCGCTCCCGCATCATTGCCTCAGCCTACAATAAAGCTCACTGCCATCACCACGCCAGCTACTGCAGCCACCACGACGACTACAACAACTACAACATCAACCACGTCAGCAACCACTAGCACCACTGCTGCCTCACGGACTGATATTTTAGAACCAGCAGTAACTGTGAGAGACATTATAGATGCTCATATTTCCGCCACCATCACTGCAGACATTTCCGACAGGGCCAGTAATAGTGAACGCATCTCAGCAATGATAGTGCATCCACCGCGACCAACCACCGTAAGTGGCGGGACCCAGACTCAGTGGGGAAATTTCGCAGCAGAGGTGTGATCATTTATGATACAGCAGACACATCAGTGGTGCGATTCATGGAAGTGTATTAATTATTACTTTATTTTTTAAATAGTTTTCTTCTTATTATATATGTTACATCAATTGAATCCGTCTCTAGGATGACTACGGTTATCCGACACAACCGCGCACTTCAGTGCCCAGCTGTGTCCCACACGAAATGAGCACTGCGGACTCTGGTGTTGTAAGCACGTTGTGTGTGATGTAAGGAATACAACACCCTGCAGTGCAATGATGTCATAATCCCGTCATGCAGTCTCAGCTACGCTAGGGCTGCCTGATGAACTAACCTTTAAGTTATTATTATATTCTAATTTAAAAAAAATTATTTTTCTTCCTGTCTTAGATGCAAAATATATATTTAATAATAAGAGATACGTGTTGTGTACGCCTTTGTTTACCCGGGGTGCGCAAGTAATTTGGGAGTAATTGATTAAATACCCCATAAGGGTATGTTACATGGATCTTATATGTAGACATATATATATTATATATTATTATATTTAGATTTAAAATTGTGGTACGTTGGAGCTTGGGTGTTCTCTGCAGAGATAATGATTATCTGCACCCAAAGAGAACGCCCATGCGAGCTATTGTTTAGGATCATTCACTAAATAAAGTTACAGCACACACCAACATATTAAAATAAAACAAAACAAAAAAGGAAAAGGCCTGGAAAATAATTCCAGGTAAAAAATTGGAAACTAAAAGTATGCCTCCCCCTCCTCTTTGGCACCTCTATGTGCTCTGTCTCTTGAATATGCGTCTTTTGCGTCACTACTCCTCTCCAGCCATGCACCTACCCGGGAAGTCTATAATTCCCGCCTAGCGTACGCTCGTGCGTTGATCTGCCATGCGCGATCGTTTGCCACGGAGGTCAAACTAGGAGGAGGTGGTGTAGTTCGGATTGACCGGGCGGGTATCGGCCGTACCAGCTAAGCTGGGTACACGCCGCCCGTTCTGGATTCGTTCCCTGAACATGCCCCCCTGAGTAGAGCCATAAGCGTATATGAGCCTATGAGACAGATCGCATTATAAAAACGACTAAGTCCGTTAAAGCGCATGGTGTGCATGCGCACACTTTGATGCTGTTTTTAGAGAGCACGTAGTTTACGACCAAGATGGGATGACACTTTTAGTGTACCAAGATGGTACCGTGTAATCTTTCTTAATTACTTGTTCCCGCCAAATCTGGCATTAATCAAGACGGGCTTTCTAAATCTGTAAACCATTTCAAAATCGGTTAAGAAATGGCTGAGTTTTCCACTGAAAACCCGTCTTGATTATCTTCAAAATATTGCAGTGACGTCATAACCACGTGAACGCAGAACTTCTAGAATGTTCTAGAACATTCGACTGCGCTATTATTAGTTATGAGCTGATTGGCTGTTGCTCGGCCGATGATTGGTTGGAGCTTGCGCCTGTGATGTCACAAGTAGTATAAAAGGAGACACGATCCAGAGATCGAGAGCATCCTCGGCCAGGGTTGGACATGTGACAGCTACTATCAGCACGACAAGGCACAGGTCACTTCGCCTTCTGTCAGTTTTTCTCCCGTAGCTAGCAGTTACCCAACCCACCACACTAAAACAATTTTGTAGCTCCCCTTACTTGCGGGAGCAATTTGGAACTTTCTATTATTTTTCACGAGTATTAAGATCTACTTCGGAACACAAACTTGCGGTGAGGCCTTTACGGCCTGAATATGTGATTCTACAGATGTGGAGGCAGCGATGTTCTTTGGTGGATGACTCGCCGGATCTGCCGGCCACGCAAAAAAGTGGTATTTCAACCATTCCCGCACTGATGTCGTGCAGGTTCTTCTAGCTTTCGACCGCAGCAAGTAAACTTTGCCCGGTGCATCTTCAGAGCTGGCTGACGTACCCAGCACCGTTAAGCTTTGTTTTGTATCTTCATCTGCATCCAACAACCCCCGCTTATGATTGGGTTGTTATCAACTTCCATCCGTACCGTCGGTATACGGGAACTTTCCTCACAGCAATAATGCTATTGTATCTCTTACTGACTACTCGTTAGACATTCTATATTGTGATTACAGCCTTGATTTCGATCCGGTCCCGTCATAGGCAGCTTGCGGGAACCAACCTGCGGGAACTTTCCAGCTCCCTGAGAATGCATCAACTCACGTCAACCAAAGAATGATGTATCAATTTCAGTAACACGATAGCCGAACTTAAGAATGGCTACCGAGTATTCAAGTAACTATACTTAACATTTCAACTATTCCGTTAAATGTACCTTTCTAATTATATCGTATCCGTATAAACGGTCCCAATGACTAAAAGGTACCGTAACGGTCTTAGGACCACTAGTTATAATTTCTGTATGTGTTCATAGTTATTCTCATTTTCTGTAAGGTGTTTTCACTAACCGCACCATAGTAGGTTCGTTAACCTGTACTAAAAATATATAATTCTGATCATTTGATACTGTATTGATTGTTCTGGTTAGTTTATATATATATAGTTATTCTCATTTTCTGTAAGGTGTTTTCACTAACCGCACCATAGTAGGTTCGTTAACCTGTACTAAAAATATATAATTCTGATCATTTGATACTGTATTGATTGTTCTGGTTAGTTTATATATATATATAAACTAACCAGAACAATCAATACAATATCAAATGATCAGAATTATATATTTTTAGTACAGGTTAACGAACCTACTATGGTGCGGTTAGTGAAAACACCTTACAGAAAATGAGAATAACTATGAACACATACAGAAATTATAACTAGTGGTCCTAAGACCGTTACGGTACCTTTTAGTCATTGGGACCGTTTATACGGATACGATATAATTAGAAGAGTACATTTAACGGAATAGTTGAAATGTTAAGTATAGTTACTTGAATACTCGGTAGCCATTCTTAAGTTCGGCTATCGTGTTACTGAAATTGATACATCATTCTTTGGTTGACGTGAGTTGATGCATTCTCAGGGAGCTGGAAAGTTCCCGCAGGTTGGTTCCCGCAAGCTGCCTATGACGGGACCGGATCGAAATCAAGGCTGTAATCACAATATAGAATGTCTAACGAGTAGTCAGTAAGAGATACAATAGCATTATTGCTGTGAGGAAAGTTCCCGTATACCGACGGTACGGATGGAAGTTGATAACAACCCAATCATAAGCGGGGTTTTTTGGATGCAGATGAAGATACAAAACAAAGCTTAACTTTCTGTAAGGTGTTTTCACTAACCGCACCATAGTAGGTTCGTTAACCTGTACTAAAAATATATAATTCTGATCATTTGATACTGTATTGATTGATATATATATATATAAACTAACCAGAACAATCAATACAGTATCAAATGATCAGAATTATATATTTTTAGTACAGGTTAACGAACCTACTATGGTGCGGTTAGTGAAAACACCTTACAGAAAATGAGAATAACTATGAACACATACAGAAATTATATATATATATGGCCAGTAGCCATCAGTTCATATGTTTTGCTTAGTTGTAGAAAATATATAGGACTGCAGTGCACGTAGGAAACACTATACAGCAACACATATATATGCAGCACTTTCTCCCGCCAACAATTTTTCACTGAAGTCGCTGTCCGTGTTATAACTTTGTTTAGCCCAGCATTCTACCGACTAAAACCTTTTCTATTCAGCTTGATAGGATAGGTTTAAAATGATTAGACACGATTTGTTCGGTAGGAAATGTGTAGTATACTCTTCTCTTCCGGTATTTGCGAAAATTTAGCCCCTCACTCCAGCAAGACTCATAACTCTAAGATTTTGTCTCTCTTCATGTTCCACTCAGCCTTGTGGCTTCTTAATTGTTTGGATGTCCCTATCTGCACCATGGGCTGATCCGACCCTGGGAAACTGTTGGGGTTTCCGAGTGGTGATCGCCAGGGTGTGGTATTACACACATTCCCTCCATATCTTCGGATACTTAGTAGTTAGCACTTTTGCCAATGTAGGAAAGCACTGCGAACACATATCTTAATTATTATTTTATTTGCTGAACACTCCCACACCGCAGTGCAAAACTGGGCAACTTGTACATAAACCTAACGACAGGTTAAATGGTTAGTTCCATAGGACCCGGTGACGGGCGAGATGCGCATCCCCACCGAATTCTGTAAGATGTCTGGGCACGATATTTAGATCTGCCACGCCCTCATGGGAAGGACATTTACGGTGGGTATTCGTCTCTCCTACCCCCACCATAACGATAGATCAGTTGCCTAAAATGCTTTTGTGAAAAGTGACCAGTGTCTTGTAACGTTTTATGTGGTTACGGAGCGAGATGTCTGGATTCTTATCCAGTTCGGAGGTGTTACTAAGTAACATGTATGAGCGCTGTCTTCAGTATTGATGTCTTAGGGCATCCGTTCTCAATGACAGCCGTATCTAACAGCTAGGTAGCCACCAGCCATTTGCGGCCTAAAATAGTTCTCGTCACTAAAAATTAAAGATGAGATAAGCATAGAAAAAGGTCCGCATAAATAAAACGGCAACTACTAAACCAGCATACTAAGAATCGCATAAGACGGCGACGTGGGAATCCCTCAGGAATCGTTCGTCCCGTCTTCACATAAAACAGCACGTAACCCTATAGTCATAATCTCACTAGGTATGGTCTTTTCTTTTCAAACATTTTGGTTGACATATTAGAGTGGGCCCATTTTTGCCTACTACTCTTCTCCCGCTTTAAGTAGTGGCGACATCTTCCCAAGATGGAGGCCCGCGCGAGGCACTTGCCTCTCGCAATGATTCAGCGACGACGGTCCACGCAACGATAATAGTCCTCACCCAAACTAGCACTAGGAGTAGTGCCCGCATGAGGCACATGATTTTTCATCCGAGATAATCTTCTTTCCTTTCAGCTTAGAGGTATGATAAATTATATTAAGTTAATTAGTTACGTCTCGTGTACGGGAGCCTCCCTTGCGGGGATACCTCTGCGGACCTACGAGTCTGTGTGGTACGTCCGGGAGCCCCACGTTTAAAAGTTCATGTGGCTGTCTTTATGTCTTGTATTTTCGTATGCTCCTCATTTTATCTAGCATACTCGACAGTCTGTTTAGATAAAACTATTGTATAGACCTATTTTAATTAGGTCACCGAATCAAATCTTGTAAGTCCATAGATCACGAAATTGCTATGGACAGGCATACTGGTGACACAAACTCTTGGGATGAGACCATTGTATTTAATGTTCGCGACAATGGTCGCACGGCCCCACTGGAACGATTGAGTTCCACCGGCTTTAGGAGCCGGTTTTTGTCTCGTACAGGATCCGTCACCCCGAGACCAGCTGCTAACCAGCGTCATCATTCGTCGTGCACTTGCGGCATGGCGAGTCAACATAATACACCGGAACGGCCCGACACTACCCAAAGAGCTACAAGAGCTCATGTGGCAGCGGATAGAACTGGCTCATGAGATAGTGAGAGAAACGCTCTCCACTGTACACTGGCGTCAGAAAACCTGGCATGACTGGCATGTGCATGGAGACCCATATGAGGTGGGAAAAATGGTTTTGGTTCACGATACGCAACGTTCTGCAAACGTGCCGAGTAAACTGTGGACCTGTGGTAGTAGGTAAGAAGTCGGACGTGGGCTACCAGATCCGCGCCTCAGATGCCTTGATCTCAGTCATTCACTTCGATCATCTTAAACCTTGTGTTAGCGATGACCCAGTGCCAGAGCTCAGGCTGGGCGACATGCGTAGCACTGGTACCCAGACCGATGTATCTATGGAAACAAGTATTCCCGACGTTAGCACAGGGCACCGCGGTGCCAGCTCGGCCCCTCTCCTACCAAGCCAGGAGTTGGGTGAATGGCTAATGTTGAAGACGATGATGAGCCACGCACTCGCCCTCTCCCTCCTCAGAGCTGGTCTACTAGGTCTGGGAAGTCATATCTGAAGACTCTCGTTTGTACTGTCCAAGGGGAATGATGGAAAAGTTGTTCCTCCGACCTCTTTCCATTCCCACCCACTTTATTCTATTACCCCAATTATAGAGTTGCCACAAGCGGAGGCTGAAGCTGCCCAAAGTCATGCTTCTTGTGGAATGGAACATATAATAAATAGCATGGAAGTGAAGACGCTTGATGAGGCCTTAGCCTGTTCTGGACAACAGGAAAACCGCACAGCTTGTAGCACCCCCTTCCACGCCATGAAACCCCTCCCCCCCGTCCAAGTCACACCCACGACACCAACCCCCCCCCCCCCCCCACTCCAACTGGCGCCCCTAATTTCCGCACCGAGTTCAGACATTACACATCTCATCCTGCTGTTACAGGAGGAGGGGCATCCCGCACCTCGGTCACCCCAGTGACTTATAGTGGGTGGGGAGGCACCCTGAGCAGCAGACTCTCGGATAGATTTTCCCCAGTACTTAAAAACTATGACAGAGTATCAACTGTTGTGTAACGGGAGATGTCCATCCCCACCCAGGAAGCACCCATGTCCAAAAAACCGCCTCACCCCCACCCCACCCCCGCCTCCCATGAACAGTCAGGACATCACAATGGAGACACAGAAAGCCAGAAACACACATGCCTTCAGGGCTGGATACGTCAGTTGTAACTTGTGCGCATATGAAACATTACATCTGGTTATAGGAGGTATAATGGAAACATTCTACACCCCGCAGCATCCGCAAGCATAGACGTCACCACCCTATGTACGTCACCAACAGATTAAACCAGCATGCACCCAACCTTTGCAATAGAAAAGGATAGTGACACGGAATCCACAACAGTCCACACCCCAAGAATGCGGTGAGCTATCTGCTCACCGCACACAAAATGTCCGTAATCACCAGACTCGGCATACTCAGCGTGAACAACTGGATATAGCCCTCCACACCGCATGACCAACATCACATGCAACTCCTGACTCCCCTACATCACACATCATGACATACAAGGACCAGAACAACATTTCCCGCCCTATGCGTACTCATAATTTTGATTAAAAACTAAAACGTTCTACCGCGCTTACAAATCATTAGCGTGCGGGCTGGCAAGGCAGCATCAAAACTTAGACACTTAAACAAAATGGAGAATTAAAAAAATTCTCTTACCTACAGATTCCGCTCAAGAATCAACACGAGCAGGAATGTAATACACAAGACACAGAAGGAGGCGCATGTTAAAGATCACGCGCATGTAGGGACACTGATCTAAGTAACAGAAATTTAGAAAGCTATATTTCTACTTTCTACATCCATTATCCATTAGTCAGCAACATTAAATAACAACGCATAAACAGAAACTCCTAAGTTTCCGCTCAACCATGTGCTTTCAAAACAAGAATCACGTGATCAACACCACTGTTTTCCCGATAAATTAGATTAAAGGCTATAAAAAAATGAACCGCCCTCCCTCGTGCACGATCGAGGAGGCGAGAGGTAATCACGCTCTCCCACCCCTCTGGCGTTCCAGCCTGAAATTACAATAGGCAAGTTTAGAAGTATCTAATTTGGAAACCGCATCACTATAATTAAAAGGTGATCTTCCGACAGAATAAGTATTTCGCGATTTTAATGTTGAATGGAGACCCTGATTTTCTGTGGGATGACGATGAAATTGATGTACCTTCCTCCTTATAATTATATTTACTTTCTTTCTACGAAGGGAATATAAAATCAGACGCAAGGAGAATAAAACACACAAAATCCATCTATGGAGTTGACCGACTCACCCAGAAGTTTTCGGGCGTGGTCATCCGCCCTCCTGTGACATCACCAAAACCTATAAAAGGAGGAAATCGCGCACTAATACTTCATCTTCCCATCAAACTAACACAAGGGAAGATCCGTCATTAGGCCTCCTTCGTGTTGCAAACTAAATTCTGCTATTTATTATTATTATTATTATTATTATTATTATTATTATTATTATTATTATTATTATTATTATTATTATTATTATTATTATTATTATTATTATTATTATTATTATTATTATTTCATTTTGGCTTCAGAAGTTTTTCAAAGTATTATTGAATAGGAAAAGTTAGGAACAAGTTCAATTAGGATAGGAGTTTTTGCGGATCCGCAAAAAGTTCAAATTCTGAATTGAAGAAAATGTAGCTTGATGAAGATCTCGCTTTATCAGATACCTCGGCAGAAGAGACGCAAATGAGCACCACACGGAGATATCCATGCACTGGAACTCTGTTTAATGGAAGCTTTGTCAACGTGAGTTCTCCAGGAACTCAGGTCTAAAACTCCACGTAAACCGGGACCATTTGTTCCAGTGAGCGTATTGTACAGATTGTAAATTTTTATATTCCGCTTCGTGGTATGGCATAACACACGCGTCTACCAGCAAACACTGTGTCCTGAAACCTGGAGAACAGGATGAGACTGTTGACGTTATTGGTTCACTATTAGAGATGCGTCAGCCTATCCAGGTAATTCCTATTACCAGTTGGATGGCAAAAGTGAAGCGCACGAAAAGACGGCAGCTGCAATCATCTCCTACTTCCGCAACAGCTTCCGTATCCGCACCAGCATCCGCATCAGCATCAACCGCAACAACAACAACAACAACCACAGCACCGGCAACACCAGCAACTTCCGCACCGTCAGCACATGCAACTTCTGCAACAGCATCACCAGCAGTATTCACATGCGCAACAACTGTGTTAGGATTTCCACTAACTTTACCTTCATTATCAGTTCCAGTAAGAAACATTTCATTGTCACAAAGTTCCGCGTCACCACCGGACTTAGTTTTGATCCAGAGATAACGGAGGCATCCAGCACCACAGCCACTCCATCATGCAGCACCAGTACCACCGCCAGCGACGTCATCAGCATCGTATCCAGTACCCGCATCATCGCATCCGTCGATCCAGCAATCCGTAAGCCCACCACACCAGACAAAGTATACTCTGGGAAGCGTCAAATTGCGCATCAGCCAACAATCCATCCCGTTCCACGAACCACTGTGAGCAAACTGATCCAGGCCACCAAGATATGAAAGATGGCCACCACCACAGCGGCAAAACCACCACGCACAACCGCCACCACCAGCAGCAGCCATTCCGCGCCAACCATGACCACTACAGCAAACACCACGATGATGACCGCAGCCACCTTAACAGACATCATTTGAACACCGAGCATCACCGCAATCACCACCTTCAGTCACACTTCCACACCACAACCAGCCAGCTTCAGTACATGGTTTGCCAACCTATCAGCAACATCTTCAGACCTCAGCTTAGCGGATATCATCACCCAGAGCACATGCACAACGCCCAGCCTACATGGATCGCGGTACCCAGACTCTGGGGGAAACTTTTCAGCCAATACTTGTGGCCATTATTGTTATATACACCTGTGCAAAAGTTAAGCACCAGCAAAAACAATAGAACGTAGAAACATGATGGTACAACTAGGCTGCCATACTCTTTGTCCCCGCGTTAGCTGACATAATTCCAAGTACGAAATGCACATGCATGCATGACTTCACGCCGCTTGATGTCCGTGCGTGGCGGGAAACAGCACACGTGTTCAGTTATGTAAAAGTCCAGTTTGAGGTGTAGAACATTACATACAGATTTAGGCGACAAGATTAGGAATTTTGTGTTCATGACCGTGGTTTATTTGTACAGAGAGAATTATCTCTTGATTGTGAACCGCTAAGGTTAAGTGATCGTGTGAAATGGCAAATCATAGGCATGCATACCACTGGTATGTCATGCAGAGAGATTGGCAGACAGCTGAACATTAACCATACTGTAATCAGTCGTTTGATTGCAAAACATGGGCAATCTAACGAGGTGAAGGACAGGCCTAGATCTGGAAGACCGAAGAAGACTACTGCCCGTGATGATCGAGCCCTAGTACGCCTTGTTAGGAGATCTCCATTCACCAACAGCAGAGTGCTCAGCCAGCAATGGGAAACGCGCAATAGAGTGTCAATGTCTACCGTCAAAAGGAGACTGTATGCTGCTGGCATGAAAGCTAGGAGACCTGTCAGACGTCCTCTCCTCACTGCACACCACAAAGAGGAGCGTCTGAGGCGGTGCAACGAAAGAAGACACTGGAACATGAGATCCTGGAGACGGGTACACTGGTCCGATGAAAGTCGGTTCCTGCTTCATGCCACAGATGGTCGAACTCGTGTATGGAGGTCCAGACGCACGCGTACGACCAACGTAACATCATGGAAGAAGTTCCATTTGGTGGAGGTTCCGTTATGATATGGGGGTGCATCTCATTTGATTGTAAGCTGGATCTGTTGACTGTACCTGGAACACTAAATGGACAAAGATATCAAGATTCCATACTGGATAGAGTTGTGGTCCCTCAATTTGTAAATCATGCACCTGGAACCCACCCTATATTCATGGATGACAACGCCCGACCACATGGTGCTAGAGCTGTGCATGAATACCTCCGCCAGAATGCCATCGAAACCCTACCATGGCCAGCAAGGAGCCCTGACATGAACCCTATTGAGCATATCTGGGACATTCTGGGTAACATGGTGAGAAGGAGGGATCCTCCTGTGCAGAACCTACAGGAATTAACAGACGCACTCCATCTTGAATGGCAACGAATACCACAATGGCGTATCAGTCGGTTGGTGACCAGCATGAGACGTCGTGTCCAGGCCGTCATCCAGGCACAAGGTGGATATACCCGGTATTAATAATGACAGTCTCAAACTCGTGCACAGATGTTAAACTTCGTTTTCAGACACCATTAATGACAATCTAGCCACGTGTGTCAACTGTAGGGCAATAGTTGTCAGTTGTGTCAACGTAACCATATTCAGGCCTCGTTTTCAAGTTCAAACAAAAACATACAGTGTTTCCCCACCATCATAATCAGCATTCCTCTAGTTGCATTATTACCTCTTGCACTAAGATGGATGGGTACATAAATGTTTATGCTATTGCTTTCTTCATAGCACATGAATATACCCTCGCATGTGCGTAAAAATAGGGTGGTGCTTAACTTTTGCACAGGTGTATAGTTGCAGCAGAATGTATAACTAATTCATGTGTGCGGTGACGCGAATATATGCTTATTTTTTAAATACTTTTCTTATTATTATAAATGGTTTTAAAATTGAAACCCCCATCCCTAGGCTGACCACGGTCATCCTACCTACACAGCAGTGCTAATTATCGCATAGCTGTGTATCAACAAAATAATCGTTGCGGATCCCTATGCTGTAAACACACCTTATACAGTGTAGGTACACAGCATACCGCAACGAATATATCTTTATTCAGATCATGCCGTCCCAGCTATTGCTGGGGCTGCGTGATTGACTTTCATACCTTATTATCTACTATTTTTCTTATTATTTTTCTTCTCGTCTTAGAGAACGAGACGGATATATAAGATCTCGCCATTCTTGCGGATCCTCGATAAAGGGCCGCACTGTACACATGCCCTCATATATCGGCATGTGCACTTATTTACAGTAATATTGTTTCACTGTCTGCTTGTGATGTATATAGTTTTAATATATATATATATATATATATATATATTATATATATATATATATATATATATATATATATATATATATATATAATATATATATATATATATATATATATATATATATATATATATATATATATATATATATATATATATATACTTTATTTTTATATAACTATAATTATGGTAGGTTGGAGCTTGGGCGTTCTCACCCCAAGAGAACGCCCATGCGAGCTATTGTTTAGCCAAATCAGGTATTAAATTAAAAGAGCACGCACAGCAGCATCAAAACAAAACAAAAAGAAGAAAAGGCCTGGAAAAATAAATACTATGCCAAAAATCAAAATAAAGGTATGCCTCCTCCCAAATTCTTTCGCACGTCTATGTGCCCTCTCTAATAAACTACGCATCTCTCGTGTCACTACTCCTCTCGGCTATGCGCCTACTCGAGAAGTCTGTAATTTTCGCCTAGCGTGTGCCCTGTGACATTCGATCTGCGTTGTGGTATCATTTGGCACAGGTGTCAAACTAGGAGGGGGTGGCGTAGGGCGGATTGACCGGTCAGGTACGAATCGTCCTAGCCCGTCTGGGTATGGAACGGTCGGACCGGGTACCTTCTAAGCACACCCCGTGGGTAGGACAGTACGCGTGTATAGAGCCATATGAGAGAGGATCTAAAAACGACAAAGTCCGTGAGATCGCCTAGCGCACTTTCGCGGGCGTCAGAGATTGCTTACAGAAGCGTGTTAGCGTTGGAGAGAAAAGCATCATATATTGTACCGAGTTGGCACATGTAATTCCTTTAAATTATACTCTCATCGTTGTTCCTGGTATCGACCATAACCAGAATGAAGCGAAGATTCCAAATCTTTTTATCATTTTAAAATCGGTCCAGAAATGGTCGAGTTATCTTTATTTAAAAATATCCTTCTCCATAGCCATAGCGCATGTATATACTTGCGGCGGGACGATAGTGTATCACGTAATCACTTCCCCTGCCTCTGAACCTCACTCGCTGATTAGTTGTGGCGCGCAAGCTGTGACATCACGAGTAGTATAAAACGGGATGAAAACGCCGAATCGAGAGACTGGATTACTTGACTGACTGGACTTACTTGATTGACTGGACTTACTTGAATGACTGGATTTACATGACTGACTGGACTTACTTGACTGAATGACTTGACTTGACTGAATGACTTAACTGGACTTGACTTGACTGAATCACTTGACTTCACTGAATGACTTGACTTGACTGACTGACTGGACCTATCTGACTGACTGGACCTACTTGACTTGACTGAATGACGACTTTACTGAATCACTTGACTTGACAGAATGACATGACTTGACTGAATGACTTGACCTATATGACTGACTGGATTTCACTGAATGACGACTTTACTGAATCACTTGACTTGACTGAATGACTTGACTTACTTGACTGACTGGACTTACTTGACTCGACTGAATGACTTGACTCGACTGAATAACTTAACTCGACTGAATGACTTAAATTGACTTGACCTGACTGAATGACTTGATTTGACTGAATGACGACTTGACTTGACTTGACTGACTGGACTTACTTGACCTGAATGACGACAAGATTGAATCACTTGACTTGACTGACTGACTGGACTTACTTGACTGACTGAATTTGCTTGACTGACTGAACTTGCTTGACTGACTGGACTTACTTGGCTTGAATGACTTGACTTGACTGAATGACTAGACTTACTTGACTGAATGACTTGACTTGACTGAATCACTTGACTTCACTGAATGACTGGACTTGACTGACTGACTGGACCTATCTAACTGACTGGACTTACTTGACTGACTGGACATACTTGACTTGACTGAATGACGACTTTACTGAATCACTTGACTTGACTGAATGACAGGACTTGGCTGACTGACTGGACTTACTGACTGACTGGACTTACTTGAGTGACTGGACTTACTTGACTTGACTGGACTGAGTGACTTGACTTACTTGACTTGACTTGACCTGAATGATGACAAGACTGAATCACTTGACTTGACTGATTGACTGGACTTACTTGACTGACTGGATTTGCTTAACTGACTTGATTTGCTTGACTGACTGGACTTACTTGACTGACTGGACTTACTTGACTGAATGACTTGACTTGACTGAATGACCTGACCGACTAGACTTACTTGACTGAATGACTTGACCTGACTGAATGACGACTTGACTGAATTACTTGACTTCATTGAATGACTGACTGGACCTATCTGACTAACTGGACATACTTGACTGACTAGAGTCCACTACTGGACTTGACTGAATGACGACTTTACTGAATCACTTGACTTGACTGAATGACTGGACTCACTTGAGTGACTGGACGTACCTGACCTAACTGACTGGACTTACTTGACTGGACTGAGTTACTTGACTTGACTAAATGATTTGACTTGACTGAATTACTTGACTAGACTGAATGACGACTTGACTGAATCACTTGACTTGACTTCACTGAATGACTTGACTTGACTGGACTTACTTGACTGACTGGACCTACTTGACTGACTGGACCTACTTGACTTGACTGAATGACGACTTTAATGAATCACTTGAATGGACTTGACAGAATGACATGACCTGACTTGACTGAATGACTTGACTGGACTTACTTGACTGAATGACGACTTTACTGAATCACTTGACTTGACTTGACTTGACAGAATGACATGACCTGACCTGACTGAATGACTTACTTGACTGACTGGACTTGACTGAATGACGACTTTACTGAATCACTTGACTTGACTGAATGACTTGACTTGACTTACTTGACTGACTGAACTTACTTGACTGACTCGACTGAATGACGTGACTTGACCTGAATGACGACTTGACTTGAATGAATGACTTGACTTGACTGACTGGACTTACTTGACCTGAATGACGACAAGATTGAATCACTTGACTTGACTGACTGGATTTGCTTGACTTGACTGACTGGAATTGCTTGACTGACTCGACGGAATGACTTGACTTGACTGACTAACTGACTGGACCCATTTGACTGACTGGACTTACTTGACTGACTGAACTCACTTGACTTACTTAACTGAATGACTTGACCTGTCTCACTGGACTTCCCTGACTGACCGACTGGACTTCCTTGACTGACCGACTGGAGTTACTTGACTGACTGGGCTTACTTGACCAACTGGACCTACTTGGCTGACTAGACTTACTTGCCTGACTGGATCTACTTGACTGACTGGACTTACTTGACTTGACGAATTGACTTGACTGACTGACTCGACTTACTGGACTTCCTTGACTGACTGGACTTACTTGACTTACTTGACTGACTGGAATTACTTGAATGACTGGATTTACTTGACTGACTGGACTTACTTGACTGCATGACTTGACTTGACTGAATGACTTGACTTGACTGAATGACTTAACTGGACTTGACCTGACTGAATGACTTGACTTGACTGACTGACTGGACTTACTTGACTGACTGGACCTACTTGACTGACTGGTCCTACTTGACTTGACTGAATGACGACTTTACTGAATCACTTGACTTGACTGAATGACTTGACTTACTTGACTGACTGGACTTACTTGACTCGACTGAATGACTTGACTCGACTGAATGACTTAACTAGACTGAATGACTTAAATTGACTTGACCTGACTGAATGACGACTTGACTTGAATGAATGACTTGACTGACTGGACTTACTTGACCTAAATGACGACAAGATTGAATCACTTGACTTGACTGACTTACTTGACTGACTGGACTTACTTGACTGACTGGACTTACTTGACTAAATGACTTGACTAACTAGACTTACTTGACTTGACTGAATAACTTGACTTGACTGAATGACGACTTGACTGAATCACTTGACCTGAATGACTTGACTTGACTGACTGACTGGACCTATCTGACTGACTGGACTTACTTGACTGACTGGACCTACTTGACTTGACTGAATGACGACTTTACTGAATCACTTGACTTGACCGAGTGACTTGACTTGACTAAATGACTTGACTGTACTTACTTGACTGAATGACATGACTTGACTGAAAGACTTGACAGAATGACTTGACTTGACTTGACTGAATGACTTGACTTGACTGTACCTACTTGACTAAATGACTTGACTAAATGACTTGACTTGACTGAATGACATGACTTAACTGAATGACTTGACTGAATAACTTGACTTGACTGAATGACATGACTTGACTTAAATGACTTGACTTGACTGAATGACGACTTAACTGAATGACTTGACTTGACCTAAATGACTTGACTGAATGACTTGACTTGAATGACTTGACTTGACTTGACTGAATGACATGACTTGACTGAATAACTTGACTTGACTGAATAACTTGACTTGACTGAATATCTGGACTTGACTATACCTACTTGACTGAGTGACTTGACTTGACTACATGAATTGACTTGACTTGACGGAATGACTTGACTTAACTGAATGACTTGACTTGACTTAGTGACTTGACTGAAAGACTTGACTTGACTATACCTACTTGACTGAGTGACTTGACTTGACTACATGACTTGACTTGACTTGACTGAATGACTTGACTTAACTGAATGACTTGACTTGACTTAAATGACTTGACTGAATGACTTGACTTGACTAAATAACTTGACTTGACTGAATAACTTGACTTGACCGAGTGACTTGACTGAGTGACTTAACTTGACTAAATGACTTGACTTGACTGAATGACTTGACTGAAGGACTTGACTTGACTGAATGACTTGACTTGACTGAATGACTTGACTTGACTGAATGACTTGACTTGACTTGACTAAATGACTTGACTTGACTGTACCTACTTGACTAAATGACTTGACTTGACTGAATGACTTGACTTGACTGAATGACTTGATGTGACGTGACTTGACTGAATGACTTTGACCTGACTGAATGAATGGACTTACTCGACTGACTGGACTTACTCGACTGACTGGACTTACTCGACTGAATGACTGGACTTGACTGACTGGACTTACTTGACTGACTGGACATACTTGACTGACTGGACTTACTTGACTTGACTGAATAACTTGACTTGACTTGACTGAATGACTTGGTAGAATAACTGACGGAGAACCAGAACATGACAATGCTAACCTTTACTACTAACCGTCCTTCGGAAGGGACGTAAAGAAGTTGGCCCCGTCTGCCCAGTGGTTATGCTGAGTGGACGTGAAAGAACACATGGACTGAGGTTGGAATCCCTCGGAAAATGATAACATTGAAATGCTCTAAGACACCCAGCACTGAATGAATGACTGACCGAGTAGCCTGACTAACTAATTAGACTGACTAAAAAAATATGGACACTGATGCACTGACTATCTAAAATGACTGACGATAGATCGACCAACTGAGAGACTATGTAGACTGACTAATTGTATAGATATCGACCGACCACAGACGACAAGATATATAAATATATATAAACATCAACATTAAAACGAAAAAGGTAAGTACCTATGACGACGTATGCAGATATACACATATGTAAGTAAATACTGGAAGAGGATTACAAACCTGAAGAAGTAAGGAAAGGCAGAGTAGGTAAATTGATGGCCTAGAAAGAATGAAGGTAAGTTACATTACATCAACTGGCTGGTTGACAGACCAAAACATAAGAAAGACAGTCTAAAGCGCCCAAAGGTTGAAGCCCAGAGAACATACACTGAAGACAAAAGAAAGAAATGGAACTCACTGCCACCTGATCCACGGAAATAAAGGGGTTGTGACAGCGATTTTACTGCTGCTCACAAAGAGGTCAGGCATTCAATTGCCAATAATAATACTATGCGCTCTGCGTAAAAAAGCCAGACCCCCCTAACGATGCAACAAACGAAAGGGAAAACACTACGATCTACTAACAGAAAAAGGGGTTGTGACAACGACTTTACTGTTGTACACAAAGAGGTCAGGCATTCAGTTGCCAATGGTAATACTATGCGCTCTGCGTAAAAAAGCCAGACCCCCCCTACACGACTAAAAAAGAAAAAAAGAAGAGGCACGGAAAACACTACGACCCAGCCAACAGATAAGGGGTTGTGACAGCGATTTTACTGCTGTTCACAAAGAGGTCAGGCATTCAGTTGCCAATGGTAATACTATGCGCTCTGCGTACAAAAGCCAGACCCCCCTACACGACTAAAAAGCGGCACGGATAGCACTACGACCCAACTAACAGCTAAGGGGTTGTGACAGCGATTTTACTGCTGTTCACAAAGAGGTCAGGCATTCAGTTGCCAATGGTAATACTATGCGCTCTGCGTACAAAAGCCAGATCCCCTACACGACTTAAAAAGCGGCACAGAAAGCATTACGACCAAGCTAACAGATAAGGGGTTGTGCCAGCGATTTTACTGCTGTTCACAAAGAGGTCAGGCATTCAGTTGCCAATGGTAATACTATGCGCTCTGCGTACAAAAGCCAGACCCCCCTACACGACTAAAAAAGCGGCACGGATAGCACTACGACCAAGCTAACAGATAAGGGGTTGTGCCAGCGATTTTACTGCTGTTCACAGAGGTCAGGCATTCAGTACCCAATGGTAATACTATGCGCTCTGCGTACAAAAGCCAGACCCCCCTACACGACTTAAAAAGCGGCACGGAAAGCACTACGACCAAGCTAACAGATAAGGGGTTATGCCAGCGATTTTACTGCTGTTCACAAAGAGGTCAGGCATTCAGTTGCCAATGGTAATACTATGCGCTCTGCGTACAAAAGCCAGACCCCCTACACCAACCACGAAAGAAGAAAACTGAAAAGGGACGTGACAACGATTATGCTGTTGTGCATGTAGAGGTCGGGCATTCATTTGCCAGTGGTAATACTATGCACCCTGTGTACAAAAGCCACGTGACCCCCTATTCATAACAACACATTACATGCGGAAGGGACTGCACGACCCCGCTACGCCTGCCATCCCAATAGGACAGAAAAGAAGCCAAGAAAACATCTACCATATACAGAAAATACAGTGTAAAAAGGTAAGTCTGACTGCACTAAGGACAGACAATAAAAACATAACTAAAATAACTACTAACTGTCCTTCGGAAGGGACGTAAAGAAGTTGGTCCCGTCTGATTAGCATTGAAGCAAATCGGACGTTAAAGAACTCATGGACTGAGGTTAGAATCCCTCAGAAAGTGACACTTTTGATAGGCTTTCGGACACGTTTGGCACATGTAAAGGTGCAGGGGCAGGATAGATATGGAAATCTTTGGCCAATGGGCCGAAGCCCATTGACCCTGCCCATGAGCCGTCAAAACAACTTTTGTTTGTATGTGGGTATACACACACCTACCTAAAAAGAGGCACTAGTGTATAGCCACATACGGACAAGGGTAACATAAAAAATTAGGCAGATTTGCCAAATCCGCCCTAAAAGGATGCTGTTGGTCGAGTGTAGTCGATGAGTGGTCGGTCCATCTGCTGAAAGACGTGCTGTCTGACCTGGGGAAGACTCGGCGAATGAACTGAGATGGAGACGAGATGTGTAACCCTGACGATCGGAGACTGGGGGAAACTGCCTTCCATGCCTGATGAAATCCAGCAGATCCACACCATTCATGATCGACATGGCCTTGCTCGAGAGATCACCATCCCTGTCGGTGTAAATGCTGAAGCTCTCCTTCACAACCAATCTGCACAAATATAAGAGAACAGCCTTCTTCGCAGCCTGCGCCTTGACTGATGACGGACAATGACTAGGCCCATCAATACCTAAACAGCAACACTCAATCAATTTATCATTTCAAACGGCAACAGGTTATAATTCTAAGTTAGTAACTCAGGTCCTAATTTCTGCACACACTAGATCTTTAGTTTCTTCTTCCCGTTTCTTATTCAGTTAATCACATGCCATTATGTTAATTTGTTTCTTCTCAGTTGATAGTATTATCATTCAGTTTCATCATACTATTTTTTATTTTTAAATTGTCCTGATTTCTAATTTTGAGATTTTGAGATTTTATTTTACAGACTGCCCTCCAGCCCCACACCACCACCTTGAGAAATAAAGTAATTCCCCCTCCCACCCCTTCCTCAACACTGCATACAACATAGACACTAGCCAACTACAATACATTAGGAAACATCAGGCAACACACTCCCAGCAACAACTTAATTTTTCGACTTATTTCAGTTTTCATTTATTTAGAGCAACCCTTCGGGGAAGCAACGCAACCCTTCGGGGAAGCACCTCTAAGAGTGTGTCATGGCCCAAATACATCTAGGTGTAAGCGGCCAATAAATACCAACTAACCGAACCGAACCGAACCGAATCGAGAGCAGGCAGGAAAGAGAGGAGGTGGTAACGAGCAGAGCTGCGAAACCGTCGACTGCAGGATCGCGTCTCTGTTCGGCCAACTGACGATCGTTGGAAGCATAGGTAATCTCCTGCATTCCTCATTGCCTCTCTCCACCCAGGAGTATAAATGGGTACCAGTGTAAAGCTGGGGAAGTTACCAATAATAGACTGAAATAAAACCAGCCTAGATATGGCGTGAATGGGACCTGGAATCAGGGACTCGATAGACACCAATCAAACCAATAACTTTAGTCAGAAAAGAGAGAAGGTGGTGGTGAGTTGCCTGGTCTGAGGTTAAACGAGTCATGGGTAGTTGCTTACCGTACAGTCAGGCTCCCTATAGCCTACTACGGTGCCTCTCGGTTTTGAGCACTCCTCTCTAGGGCACTAGCCACCACATCCGCATTGCAAGTTTTTGTACGCTTCCATGAAGATATCACTCGTGGGCAATAACTAAATTCAAGTGAAGGACACCCACGCTACCAACACCGCAGAGGGACTTTCTTGCGGATGGGCCTGTTGGCCCCGATGTAAAGCTCGTCAAAATATGTATGGCGAGGGATGTGGTCGATGGGTAACTCGCCAGATCTGCCATACCACGCCGACCAGTGGTAGTTCCAAATCCGCACATGTGTTGTGCCATGTTTTAGATATTTCGACCGCAGTCAGGGGGCATTGCCCTGTCTTGTGAACCGCCAGAATGCACCTGCATTTATTAGCTTTCAATTGTAGCCCTTCATAACTACAGGGCAGCTTCAAACTTCCGCGCCAGTACGGAACTTTCTAAACTTAAATTATTCACTTTGTGTATAGACGTGACTAACTACTAGCCAATCGCATCACAACAGTTCTTCTTCAGTGTTCCTGAGAGTAAGCCACATCATACAGTTCGCCTGCATCTTCTCCTAGCAGCTAACTTCCATCTCGCGTTCCAAATATCTGATGCCTCAACTACAGTGATTCCAGAACTTTTTCTCCGTTGTTATATTGTTATATTTATGTATTACTTTTCTGTAACAGGTACTGATGATTAACAGGTACCGCATTTTTATAGTTTTTCCTTTAACTGTATATATTATTCTTATTTTTGGGCCAATGACTAACAGGCACCATCAAGGTCGTGTGCCCTCTCATTTTGCTGTACTGTGATAGTTATTTATATGGCAGTCGCCATTCTAGTTATATATGTTTTGTTTATTTTTATAAAAACATTCGAACCACAGTTCGCTGGGCTACACAATACAGCAACAACAACCGCACCACCTTGTTCCCCAACAGCATCAATTTTTCACTGATATCGCTGTTCATGTTCTCATTGCGCGAACATGACATGTGGCCGACTAAACCTGGACTATTTAGCTCAATAGGATAGGTTTATAGTAGTCGGGACGAGTACTATGTAGGAGACATTTTGTGTAAGTCTCTTTTCCGGGAGTAGCAGATATGTAACACCGCACACTGTCTGGATTGTAAAAATTGGCCACATACCATAAGACCTCCTATTCTTATAAATATAAGAGTAATTGTCTCTGTCTACGCTTCGCCAGCTTCCGGGCTTATTAATTGTTTGGACCTCCCTCCTCCAGGTTGTTTAGAGCTGACTTTGGAACTATTGGGGTTTTAGAGCAGTTAGAAACAAAGTGTTGATGACCGCACACACTTCCCCTGTTTCTTCGGATACTAGTTAGTTAGATAACCACGCTAAAGTATGAAGCACTGCGAAAATATTATAATTACTGGCCTGCAGTGCATCTCTGGGCAAATTTGACATAACCCTAAAGACAGGTAAAATGTTAATTCCCGGGTGCGGATCTCACATGATCTGCCCCCCCCCCCCCCACCCCTCCCGACACGCTGGCGACGGACAGGACACAGCTCTCCATCTAACTCTACAAGTGACTGGATGCGGTCTTAGAACCCACCACGCCCTCACGGGGAGGACGCTATAGTTGGATAGCTGTCTCTTTGTCCCCACCACAAACTTATGTGCGTTTCAATGCTTATGTAATGTGACTTGCTCCTGTGCTGTTATAAATGGTCGTGATGCGGTGGTGACAGGATCGTCATATGATTCTGGAGCTACCCCCTCGTGACATATCTGTACGCTGTCTAACTGAGGGGGATGCTCCGTAAGGGTGACCATGAGCATTCTCGCCTGTCAGGCGTATATGTTAAAGATAGTTAGAATACACTGCCATTAGCGGCTTAACACTTGGCTGGACCCCAAAACTAAATAGTAGGTTAGGATCTAGCAGAAGGACCGCATAAATAAAGCGGCAACTACTAATTCAGTATCTTTGAACTTACTTATGGTGACGGTGTTGAATTCTACGGAAATCATCCACCCCATCTTCACGTAATACAGCGTGCATCACAATAACTTATAATTTCACTAGGTTGACTCTTTTACATAGCATAGTTTGAACAAGAGCGTGAGCCCTTTTGCCGTCTCTCGTCCTCCGCTTCGGCGCTGTAGGCATTTTCCTGTGACGGAGGCCCGCGCGAGGCACTTTCCTCTCCCAATAAATAATGTTTGTGTTAGGGGTTAATTTAGTTTATACTAAACTTGCTAAGTAGCCGCATTAGCACCCTCCTTTGCAGGGATGCCTAACAGATTATGATCAATGAGGTACCTCTGGCGAGGACCATGATGACAAGTCATCAACTTGACCCTATGTACTTGATTTCTCTCTTGTAACAGCAAAAGAGTACCATTGTCTGTCTGTTACGTGTATTTATTGTATATATTTAATTATGTCTAGGCTCTAGATGGAGCTAATGGACCATCACATCGGTCACACCAATAGTGTGGATGAGACCGTGAGGTTCAACTTCCGCGGCGATGGTCGCACGGCCCCACTGGAACGTGAACGTTCCACCGGTTCTAGAAGTCGGTCTTTGTATAATCCGGAAACGCTCAACACTGGGTCTGCAACCTCGAGATCCGCAGCTAACCAGCAGCCTCGCCTCAATGTACCGTGTACTTGTGGTGCCGCGAAGCGAGAGCATTCGGCGGACCAGCCCGCACACCCGGAGGCTACACTTACATCTGTAGTGCACATGGTATTACATCTCTTTAGTTGCCAGACAACCGGAGTTTAGCTATAGGATACCAAATATGCTAGAGTACAGAATTACTGACTTTTATCACTAATATGTCTGGGAGATGTTAATAGGCAGCAACAGCTCCCCAGTTTAGTTTCAAAATATACAGCAGCTTACCTGTACAGTTACCTTGTAATTTAGGTCGTGCTCTCACTAGAGAGCTAATCCTGAATAACGCCATACATCAGTGTGGCGTTATTCAGGATTAAGTCTCTAGTGAGAATACCGCCGTAGATTCTGGGAATTCAGGTTTCCACGTTTCAAATCGACACACGTAAAGCGTGGACTGAGCTGGGTTAGAAATGGGCGGGTAATAGCTAGAAATTGAGGAATTCAGTTCTAGCTTTTCCCGTCTATCTTTGGCTAAGCCTTCCCCACTGTTTGCCAGTGTTGGGATCAATCGGTCCCTCAACTCCCTGACTATTATTTTCCAGAAAACTATGCAGACAAGCTGTTGAATATTCTGAAACTACTTTGATTGGGCGACTATGGCAGCAACAGCGCCCAGTCAAATTAGTTTCAAAATATTCAGCAGCATGTTTATTTTAAAAGCAAACGTCATTCATGACGTAATCTTTGGTTATCATACAATAACTAAACCTTCTATTTGCAGGTGTTCATGTATAGGGTATAGTCATCTCATGTGGCTAGGGAGAAGCATATTATTTGTTGGGTCTGTCCTTCCTCACCCAATATGTCTTTCCTAGCCATCAGTCCATCCGTCTGTCATGACACACATCAAAATGGGGTGGGTGGGAATCGTGTGATTTTGTCTAGCTTAGTATAGGTTCGCGAGTAACAGCGCACAAACTCCACATGTGCAGCAAGTGCGATCAGAGATTTCAGATATTTTTGTCACATATATTTTCGCATATTCCAAAAGTTGTGGAATCCTTGTGTTTGGTCACACCGAATCTTGTGTTAAAATTTAAGCCAGCAGTTTCCGAAATATTCATGCATCCAGGATTTGGGCGGACCCGGCTTCCTTTAGCTAGACCACGGCAAAAGTCTGGAAATCCCTTCGTTGTGTTAAAATTTGAGCCAAATAGGATCAGAAGATTTTAAGATACAGGTGCGGTCAGACAGACAGACAGACAGACACAGACAGACAGACAGACAGACAGACAGACTGACTGACTGGCTGGCTGGCTGGTTGGCAGGCAGGCAGGCAGGCAGACAGGCATGCAGAAAGACCCGATCGCAATACCCGCTTCTCCCTACGGGTAATAAGATAAGGGAGGTAAATCCTGATGGTATAATATATCCAGGGAGATAACAAATGAGTTTAATTTGTAATTCTCCGTTAGATTTCTTAAAACCTTTCAGAATTGTGAAAAGTTTTCATTAAATTAAAAGCCAAATCTCAATGGCAACTGAAATTTGATTGGTTAATACTGAAACTTTGCCATGGAAATGTGTTCACGTGAGAAGTTTCTCAATCGTGACAGATTTATGAAATTCCACCTAGTGGTCGCACACCGCGTGAATTCATTGTGGTGGCGGAAACACGAAAACTGGACACTGGGGTCGTGACTGGCGTTTCTTTGCCTTTGGTGTAGTCTTTGCACTCCTTTGTCCAGCGCTCGATCAATATTTTAGCATAAGTATGAAAGTTTTTTTAGCGACTTGACGACGTTAATCCCCAAATAGCGCCATCTGCATTCAACTTATTCTTTCCAACAGCAACATGTTATAATGTTAAGTTTTAACTTTGGCTTTTTCGTTTGCAAACACTAGACTTTAATTTTAGTTTTTCCCGTTTCTTGTTTATTTAATCACATGACATTACTTTAAGCTATTTATATTTTATTTGATAGTATTATCTTCAGTTCATCTTTAATAAATTTTTTTCAAAATCTTCTGACTAATTTCCATTTTTATACCCCGGAAAAAAATTTGGCGGGGTATTATGTAATGCCGCCGTCCGTCCGGGCGGGCGTGTGGGCGTGCATGCGGCAGAGGAGATTCCGGATGATAACTCCGTTACCGTTTGTCGGATCGCATTGAAACTTCATAGGGTGGTTGGACTTGGTCTTGGGAAGAAACCTATCGAAATCGACGATGATCCGAAATCCAAGATGGCCGCCAGCCACCGGCGGCCATCTTGAAAATTGGTTTCCGAATGATAACTCCGTTACCGTTTGTCGGATCACATTGAAACTTCATGGGGTGCTTGGACTAGGCCTGGGGAAGAGACCTATCGAAATCGACGATGATCCGAAATCCAAGATGGCCGCCAGCCACCGGCGTCCATCTTGAAAATTGGTTTCCGGATGATAACTCTGTTACCGTTTATTGGATCGCTTTGAAACTTCATGGAGTGGTTAGACAAGGTCTGGGGACGAAATCTATCGAAATTTACAATGATCCAAAATCCAAGATGGCCGTCAGCTTCCGGTGGCCATCTTGAAAATTGGTTTCCAGATGATAACTCTGTTACCGTTTATCGGATCGCTTTTAAACTTCATTGGGTGGTTCGACTACCTCTGGTGAAGAAACCTATCTCGATTGGCAATGATCCGAAATCCAAGATGGCCGCCAGCCACCGGTGGCCATCTTGAAAATTAGTTTCCGTATGATAACTTTGTTACCGTTTATCGGATCGCTTTGAAACTTCATAGAGTGGTTGGACGAGGTCTGAGGAAGAAACTTATAGAAATCGACACTGATCCAAAATCCAAGATGACCGCCAGCCACGGGCTGCCATCTTGAAAGTTGGTTTCTGGATGATATCTCCGTTACCATTTATCGGATCACTTCCTAGGGTCGTTGGAACATGTCTGGTGAAGAAACCTATCGAAATTTACGACAATTCGAAATCCAATATGGCCACCAGTCAGTGGCAGCCATCTCGAAAATTGGTTTCCGGACGATGCCTCTTTGACCGTTTAGCGGATCGCTTTGACACTTAATAAGGATTACTGGTCTGAGGAAGAAATACATATTTTCTGATAGCTGTCATTTATTAGTTTGTCATCATGGCGGGGTATTACGCGCCGTTTGCGGAGCTCTTGTTAGAATTTATTTCACAGACTGCCCTCCATCCCCATCCCACCACCAAGGGATATAAAATAAGCATAATCTTAATTTTTTATTTTTTATGCTTGACTTATTTAAGTACCTCAAAGAACGTCATGGCTCGAATACAAAATGGTGTGAGTGGCCGATAAAATTAAATCCAATACCAAAAAAGATGGCGGCCGTTGTGGAGGGTGGGTGGGGGTTGGGGGTGGGGTGGTGGTGGTGGGTGGGTTGGTGGGGTGGGTGGGTGAGGGTGGGGTGGGGGTGGGGGTGGGTGGGGGGAGTGCTGTTGGCTGTGAGAATATGTAGTCTAGAGCCAATGGACCGTTCTAGTTTTAGCTATGGCCCGCCCATCTCCATCTAAACTCCACCCACACCTCGTCCGTGTTGGGATCGATCGATCTCTGAACTCCCTGACTATCAATTTCCAGAAAATTATACAGGTATGCCGTTGAATATTTTGTAACTAATTTAACTGAGTACTGTTGCTGCCTATGCCAGCAACAGCACCCAGTCAAATTAGTTTCAAAATATTCATAATAATATTTATTAAATAGTAAAGAAGTTCGTACACCAATGTATAGTTCGTCTTCAAAAATGCATTCGTGACGTACTTATCTAAGCTGGTACCCGATTCCAATTGCTCATAATCACAATATCAAACTTGACCGACAGGGAAAATGCAAATATTTGCATCTATTTAAATGGAAGCCTCGCTGTCAGCGCGCTACTGATCATAGACTCGATCAACTTCGCGCGATCCAAAAATACCGTGACCTCAACAAATTTCTGACAGACATGGAGCCTAGGGCCAACAGGCTTGTTAACAGCGACGGTTTGAAAAACACTTGGTTTGCTAGACAATTCCTAATATGGCCAGATATGGGCCTGACATATGCTACAGTTCCGACTCTATTAATTGTCACCCTTCGCCATTACGTATCGACAACCTGGGCATTATATGGCGAAGTCGATAGACCTAAATCTGTTAATTTACCTATCGCTATGGGTAATCCGACCGCAGCCGGTGATTGTGACGCCACCTCTGACTGGTTAGCAGATGCTATGGTGGAAGATTGCGAGATACAAGCTGAATCATCATGGGACCATGGGTCAATGTAACAACTTTGATGTATAATATAAATGGCAATTTATTCTCGCCAAGCTAAACCTATACAAAATGTATAATCTTAAAATATAAATAGAATAAAATATAATTAAACAATAATATCCGTGTTTATGTCGTAGATGTCCCACCTGTCAGCAGACAGTTTAGAATTATCCGGAAAGTCATTCATGAAAACCACAATCCTCTTGGGTTCAAAGATTTTAGTAACACACTCGTACTTGGAACTAAATCCCAGCCCGTTCTTCAGTGATTCGAGTAATCCGTAGTTTAGGAAATCAAGTTTGTCCCGCGTTAGATCGAATACAACCACTTTGTCAATAGTATTTACAGCATAAAAAACATCTGCATATTTGGTACTGTTAAAATATTGTCCAGATTGTTCTACCATTAACCACTTGGCGAGGAAAGTTTTCCCATTATTTCCTACAGTGTCAACCACAAACAGAATCTTCCTATCGTCCTGATTGTCCAAACGTTTCAAGATGCGGAGTTCCCTGCTCGCCGATCTCGTATCCGATACTATAATATTGCCACGCTTCCGAAGACATTATTTTCTTAACTTCACTTAACTCAAAATTATTAAGAGTAAAACACCAATTTTTGGCCTTTGCCGCTTGTACTCTTCTTTCCGGCAAACATTCTAATTTAGCCATTTTCTTCAAACTTCAAAATCCCGGAAACTAAGTACTTTTTGTTTTTCTGACTTGTCGCCTCGAAATACTAACGGAAAAGGATACTGACAACAACCTCGGGAACCAGAGAATCGCCAGCGAGGGAATGAGGAGTCGGGTACCAGCCTAGTACTTATCTACATCATTTATGACGTCATAATGACGTCATTTATTATGATGTCATTTTACACGTCACGTAGTTGATTATGGCGTCATATGATGGACGAAGTGGAAAGGTCAATGGACCTTTCCAGTTTTAGCCATGTCCGCCCATCTCTAGCTAAGCTCCACCCACACCTCGCTCGTGTTAGAATCGATCGATCTCTGACTATCAATTTCCAAAAAAACTACACAGGTAAGCTGTTCAATATTTTGAAACTAATTTGACTGGGTGCTGTTGCTGCCTAAGGCGGCAACAGCGCCCAATCAAATTAGTTGCAAAATGTTCAACAGCATGTTTATTAAATGGCAAAGAATTACAAAGACATGCAATTCATACAACGTGTCGGACCATTTGAGGATTGATGACTGTCTATAGGGAACCCTTTGTGACGTAATGATTATGACGTCATCATACACGCGCTGAGCTGATTATGACGTAATACGAGGTCTGGCGATGGATGGATACTCTGGGAAGGTGAATTATGAAAAGGGCTCTAGTTATCTACATATATGTCTATTTTAGCTCCAGGGTGGATATAGGGTTCGAAAGTGGTGCAAATTATTTGTACGTGTATCAATAATAGGAAACTGCTACAAAATTCAAGAAATTAAAAATAGTGGATCTGGTGTTAGTCCGAATAGCTCGGCCAATTATGGGGCGATTTCAATGAAATAAAAAGTATTTTCTGGTTGAACCCGATTAAAGGAAAATCCTCAAATAAAAAAAGGCTTTAATTTTTTACGATGTAGCATACATCAGGTAGAAAATGTCTGATATTGCCAAGATGTTTAAACACACATCGGCCATAGGGGCGATGAGCGTCAAACGTGGTGCAGTTTTAAAATGTGAGAACATTTTACGTCCCAAAATAAAATATATACACTTGGAAACTAGGGCTTTACAGTTTCCAAAAATGCAAATATGTCAGCATACTGTTGAATCATACCCATGAAACAAAGTATATTATTTTGGCCGAACAACGATACTCTAATAGTTAACACACATCTATCTGAGCTTGCCACACTAAGTTTAAAAGATATCTATTGTATGTGTCATGACTCTATAAATATACAATATAAAGTGTAACAGAGTGTAATATTCACCATGCCAACACGTACCAGGTGTCCTGAGGTGTCCTGGTATCAAGAGTTAGCCCACATCAGAATCGCTGTCCTCTCCATCACTGAAACATCTGTTCAAACAGGTTTCCCCGACACAAACACATGCATCTTTTCACAGAATTCCTCCCTTCTTACATCTACAAATTATGTCTTACATTTACATCGTGTGAGTTCTAATAGCCTACTGCATCTGATACACGAGGCTGGGTCATCATAATGAGAATAAGATGTCCATTTTGATTGGTCAATTTTTGTGCGTAAAAGTCATTGATTTTATGAAAAATTTACCGGAAATTGTGAAAACGCCACTGCTCATTAACCGCTTGACAGATTTTAACTTACTTTGGCTGGAAGGACCCTATGGGTCTAGGCTGCAGAACCTGTAGTGCTATACGTAATTTTGATTGGTCAATTTTTTTGGTGAAAATCTTAGATTTTATGAAAAAGTTACCGTAAATTGTCAATACGCTACTCATCATTAACCGCTTGACATATTTCAACCCTAGTTGGCTGGATAAACCCTATCGCAGTAGGCTCCAAAACATCTATTCAGAATTTTAATGGGTCAATTTTTTTGGCGAAAATCTAATTTTATGAACAATTTGCCCGAAATTGTCAAAATGCATCACCTCCATAACCGATGGGTGGATTTTATCCAAATTTGGCCAGAAGGATTCAAGAGTGGTAGGATCTAGAACTTTTATTCAGAATTTTGCTTGGTCAATTGGTGGCCATTTGGATTTAAAAAATTTTTTCAGAACCATTTAAAACGCGTCTTCTTAATTAGATTGCACGAAACTTGGGTGGAATGATCCTATATCGCGGTAGGCGTCAACATATCAAACGGGAATTTTGATTGGCCAATTTCTTTGGTGTACATCTGGGATTTTTTTAAAGACTATCCATCATGTCTACCGGTATTTAAATGCAAATGGTTCAACCGCTAATGGTCCAGGTGAGCATTACAGTTGTATCTTGTTGATAAGGGTATTTTATTTTATGCTTGAAGTCAAGCTTCATAGCTCATTGCAAAATCGTAAAGTGGCGCTTCACGTTTTCATTGCAACCACATTTTCTGGTTATTTATAAACTGCACTAGCGCTTTAGACAGTGTCATCTGATGAACTGCAACACCTAGTCCAATATGCTTTAGGGCTTTGCATCGCCCGAGTGATGAAACATACATTCAATCCTGACAAATTCGCAAAACATGTGTATGCATAGAAGGATCATTAACTTTGACACCGCACACATCTACATAGTCCAGAAATTCTGCTGGTTTCGGTGATATAATCTAGTGTACAACTGTGTACACATCTTTAGCTACCATGGCCTCGGCATTTTCTGTTAATATATCGGCAGGATTTAAAGGTTTGTGTTGTATATCATCTCTGTCCTTAATCAATGAACGAACAATGCGAGCTGAATGGCAAAGCAACAAATGATGCGACATGCATGATAAGTCAGTATCTGCAGAGAGATTCACGGTTATCTGTAAATCTTTCAGCCTTCACGACGGCTGCTGTATAATTGATAACATCCTGCAAATTTAAGGATAGACTCACAACTAGTTTCTTCTTATGTGAAAGAATGATGGCAATTGATTTACGAAATGCTTTTACATTTTCGCTTTCAGTCTCTGTATGTTGTACATATTGGCTTCTTCTGAAAGTTGGTGTCTTGAGAAAATGAACATATCTTTTTATAAGCTGTACCATGCAGAAAGAATGACCCTGTTCCTATTCTGGAAGTAGTTTATCCATCAAGCCATTGACTAAGCATCAAACCCTACCATCGTGCTTAATCTTAGTTTTACGTGACGGGCTGTGTTGCACAACCTATTTGCTATGACAACCCTTATGACATCTTGCCGCCACTGCTATTGGTGCGGAAATGTCACAGCTGACACGACATCTCATATCAACATCACGTTTTTCTTCTACCCTTTGTTCTAGTGTATCACAGAAAGATAGGATAGACACTAGTATGAGTGATTTGTCCTTGTTATAAGATAATCTTCCACAAAACAGACACTTGTGTTTAAAATCAAATTATTTTCGCATTGATCTTTGTATTGATGGGTTATGATTAGCAGATGTCACACTTTCCCAGAGGGCTGCCATATTAGTTGAACTTGTGAATGATGAATAAAGGTTCTTGTGCCAAAGTACATCTATTCCCTCCAAGGTGGAGCCATATTCATCAACTAAGCTATGTAGGGTGAGAGGCATGGCATATCCCGGAGAAGCGTTCCTAAAACTCAGAGAACTAATCAGTATTTCTATGTCTTTTCCCGTTCCATTTCTTATATGTTCATGATTTCATCAGCCTCTTTTTGACAAATTTTACACTTGGAAAAGTGTATTAATAGTCTCTCTTGGGACCACCTTTGAGCTTTAAGGGGCTAACTTCCATCTTTATCAATGATACATGGCTTTAATATAAAACGTGCAAATTAGATGCTGTATAAGTACATATATTCAGTTTTCCATCTAAGACATAATTTTATCATTTTACTTTCAGAAACACTTTCTAAAATGACCCTGGATTGTATGTTATGTAAAAACATATCATAGAAATTTAATGTTTAGGTGGTGATATTTGACCTGCTAAAAAGCTGCACCACTTTCGTAGTCTACATCCACCCTGACATTTATAGGTACATCGTCGCCAATAGCCATACATGGTCAGAAATCTACCAACTGGGTTGAGCATTAACCCCATCACCACCTCCACCTCCACCCATCACCACCACCACAACTCGTCTCCAATGGCAATTCAAACATGTCAAATGAATCGTCATCCGGCCAAACAAAGTGAAACAAATCGTGCTAAGGTCAGATGCACACTGGAGAGAATCCCGAAACAGCTGATTTATATTATTAAAAATCCACAAAAAAACTAACTGTATTTTTTTAGAAAGAATCATATGTCCAAGGACACGCTGATCAGAGTAAAGCACATTCCTCTGATACAATAGACATATGGATGATGGCTAAATCTGGAGATTGTGATCTGTTCCCCATGACTGTCTTTACGTTATACACGGTGATATCGCTATATTTTGGCATGACCAAATTGTATTAAGGAACGGCTGTCTGAAACTAATAGATGTATTGTCCAAAGATGAAAAAAGGCTTTACATATGTTTCAGAGCTTTTACACAGTGAGTGACTGATGACGCTGTTGATCTTTAAACAACGGCCGTGTCAACCACTTAAAATTTATCCATCGGGTAAAATGCTTTTAGTAAATTTATCTGTCAGCCAGAGAATAATAGATCACAGAAAAAATACGCGGTACGTTGATCTCTTTGAAACTGATTTGCTCAACTAATTTCAGAAAACGTCTATAACGGAATACGGCGCCATGAACTCGCGTTCGCATATAAATCACCTAGAAATTGCATTTGTTATATAATTGTAGCTATATCGACTCGCGAGCGAGTGATATCACTCATGTTTGATAGATGGCCAGTTTGAGAGGGATATTTCCTAAATGATGTAGGCTATTCATTGGTCCATTTTCCCCAGATTTATTCCAATCAAGTTGCAAAACACACGTGTCATGC